>CM057825.1:126028738-126514963 GCA_030068075.1 Paguma larvata | reverse complement strand
AAAGTAACAGTAACTAATAACTAATAAACATAACCAAAAACAATAAAACTGGTTACCTAGGGTACCTATAGGGTAGTGTGCAAACAGACGGAGGAAATGGTAGATGGTAGACTTCTCATAATATGTTTTATTAATAGTTTTGACTATGGACTCATATAAAACTTTTAGGTAATTTAGGGGTGCCTGGGTGTCTTGGTTGGTTAAGCATCTGACTTTTTTAAAAAAACTTTTTAATATTTATTTATTTTTGACAAAGACAGGGCATGAGTGGGGGAGGGACAGAGAGAGAGGGAGACACCAAATCCAAAGCAGGCTCCAGGCTCTGAGCTGCCGGCGCAGAGCCCAACGCAGGGCTTGAACTCACAGACTGCGAGATCAGGACCTGAGCCCAAGTCAGATGCTCAACTAACTGAGCCACCCAGATTCCCCAAAGCATCTGACTCTTGCTTAAAAAAATTTTTTAGATGTTTTTATGTATTTTTGACAGAGAGCTGGGGAGGGGCAGAGAGAGAAAGGAAGACACAGAATCACAGAATCTGAAGCAGGTTCCAGGTTTTGAGCTGTCAGCACAGAGCCTGACGTGGGGCTCGAACTTGTGAACCACGAGATCATGACCTGAGCCAAGCTGGACACTCAACCAACTGAATCACCCAGGCGCCCCTCAAAGGATCTGACTCTTGATCATGACTTAGGTCATGATCTCACAGTGCGTGGGTTCGAGCCCCACATCGGACTCCACACTGACAACATGGAGCCTGCTTGGGATTCTCTCTCTCTCTCTCTCTCTCTCTCTCTCTCTCTGCCCCTCTTCCCCCCATCACTCTCTCTCTCAAAAAATAAAATAAAAATTTTAAAAAGGGACTCAAAATAATTCAAGGAGACTTTTACTCCAAAAAGATGGGACAATCGAGCATCAATTGGAATAATTACTGAAAGGTAAATAAATTTCTATTGTTTATAAGGCACCCAGTCTATGGTGGTCTATCACAGCAGCCTGAACAGAGGAAGGCACTCATACGGTAAGACAGAAAAGATTATGAAAGGTATATCTGTTGGGAACGAAGAAATAAGACCGACTTTGCTCAAAGATGACATAACTCTATGTCAAAAGTCCTGGAACTAATATGCAATAATAACAAGGTTGCAGGATACAAGGTTAACATGCACAATTCAATCGCTTTCCTGTATACCAGCGAGGAGCAAGTGGAATTTGAAACTAAAAGCCCAAAGCCATTTACATTAGCACTCCAACACGAAACGCAGAGGTGTAAATCTTACAAAATATGCGTAGGATGTATGTGAAGAATACTGCAAAGCTGATCATGAATGTAAGAAATGCTAGGCAGGGGCGCCCGGGGGGCTCAGTCGGTGAAGCGTCCGACTTCGGCTCAGGTCATGATCTCGCAGTTTCTGGGGTCCAGCCCCACATGGGCTCTGTGCTGACAGCTCAGAGCCTGGAGCCTGCTTCGGATTCTGGGTCTCCCTCTCTCTCTCCCCTCCCTCTGCTCGTGTTCTGTCCCTGTTTCTCAAAAATAAACAAACGTAAAAAAATTTTTTTATTAAAATTAAAAAAAAATAATAAATTAATAAGTTCATTATTCAGGACATAGTACAGACCCCTGTTGTCAGGGGCATTGCTGACGTGAGGGGCTTTGACCCCGACATGCTACCCGAGCTGTATTGAAACTGTGTCACTGTGTGACTCGAGCCGTTCACGCCACAGTTGGGAATCCCTTTTGGGACCGAACACGGCCACCCCAATTTAGACACGCAGGTGCTGCCCCGTGACCTCCACCAAAGCCCATGTAAGGAGCTGAGTCCTTCAGGACTGAAGAAAATTCGTCCTCTGGAACAAAGTAAAATGGAGATTATACTTAAAAAAATAATAATAAATAACCGAAGCGGATCAGAGACCTAAAAGTAAAAGGCAAAACACTCAGACTCCTGGGAGGTCATAGAATCTCGGGTGCGGCGATGACATTTTAGATACAACATGATACGTGAATGAAGCAGTTGGCAAACAGGACTTTCTTGCAAGTGAAAACTGCTATGTGAAAAAGACGGTCAAGAGAATGTGAAAACAAGCTGTAGACTTAGAGGAGATATTTGCAAAGACACTTCTACAAAAGGACTCTTACCAGAAATGTACAAAGGACTCTTAAAACTCAACAACAAGAAAGCAGGGGCTCTTGGATGACTCACTCGGTTAAGCTTTGGACTCTTGGTTTCACTCAACTGACTGAGCCACCCGGGTGCCCGTGGACTCTTGGTTTCAGCTCAGGTCATGACACACGGTTCATGGGTTCCAGCCCTGACCTGGGCTCCACGCTGTCAGTGTGGAGGCGGCTTGGGATTCTTTCTCTCCCTTTCTCGCTCTGCCCCTCTCCCTCTCTTTCTCTCTCTCTCAAAACAAATCAACTTAAAAAAAAAAAACAATAAGGGGGGCACCTGGGTGGCTCAGTCAGTTAAGTGTCCTGTCCGACTCTTAACTTTGGCTCAGATCGTGATCTCGCGGTTTGTGGGATCAAGCCCCGCGTTAGGCTCTGTGCTGACAGCATGGAGCCTGGTTGGGATTCCCTCCCTCTCTCTCTCTCTCTCTCTCTCTCTCTCTCCCCCCCCACCCCCACTGCCCTCTGCTTGTGCATGCACTCTCTCTCTTTCAAAATAAACTTAAAAAAAAAAAAAATAAGAAGACAGTTGTTTACCTGTGTGATAAAATGACATACAACTGTACATATACGTTGTTTCAATGTTAATCTCGTGGTTTTCACATTGTATTATAATTACATAGAATGGAATGAATGGAATAAACTGGATGAAATGTATATGGAGATTTTCTGTGCTGTTTTTGAAAGTTCTTAGGAGTCTCTTAGCAGTGAAAATAAAAAGCTATGAGAGAAAGGGGGAGAACAGGAAATGACCGATTTAAAAATAGGCCAAGACACCTCACCAAAGACACCTCACCAAAGAAAATATACCGACGGCAAAGACACCTAGGGCAAGGTGCTCCCCATTCTATCAGAAATCCTAGTTATAACAACAGTGAGAAAAATAAAACAAAAAATGAAAAATAAAAATAAAACAACACTGAGATACCACCAAATTCTAACACCTGTTAGAATGTCCAAAACCCACACCACTGACACCACCCAATGCTGGCAAGGACGTACAGGGACAGGAATTCTCGGTCATTGCCAGCGGGAACGTGAAATGGTACAGCCTCTTGGGAAGACAGTTTGGCAACTGACAAAACCAAACATAGTCTTACCGAGTGATCCAGCAGTTTCTCTCTTTGGTATTCCCCGAATAGAGCTGAAAGAGTCTGTGCATACAAAAAGCTGAACATGGTGTACACAGCAGCTGTAACTGTAACAGCCAAAAGTCTTGGAGACAAACCAAGATATCCTTTATGGGCTGAATGGACACGTAAACTGTGGTACATGCAGACGATGGAAGGCTGTTCAGGGCTAAAATGCAGTAAGCTATCAAGCCATGAAAAGATATGGAGGAGGGGCCCTTGGGGGGCGCAGTCAGTCGAGCGTCTGACTTCGGCTCAGGTCATGATCTCATGGTCCGTGAGTTCGAGCCCCACGTCGGGCTCTATGCTGACGGCTCAGAGCCTGGAGCCTGCTTCCGATTCTGTGTCTCCCTCTCTCTCTGCCCCTCTCCCACTCACGCTCTGTCTCTCTCTCAAAAAGAAATCAACCTTAAAAAAAAGTTAAAGAGTGGGCTTTAAGGCAAACTGTGGATGTTGGGTGATTATGATGTATCAGGGTAGGCTCATCCTCAGTAAAAACTGCACGTTTCTAGTGAGTTCCGTTGAGAACAGGAGAGCGTTTTCACGTGCCAGGGCAGGAAGCATACAGGAAATCCCGTACCTTCTTCTCAATTTGACCGTAAATCTAAAAGTGCTTTTCAAAATTGAAGTCTGTGGGGCGCCGGGGTGGCTCAGTTGGCTGAGACAGCTGGATTCGGCGTCTCCCTCTCTCCCCGCCCCTCCCCTGCTCACGCGCTCTCTCTCCCCCTTTCAAAAACAGAACAAAACAAAACATAGATATATTTATTATTTACTTCATCTTTATCTCCATCTTTCAAAATGTCTATTTTTTACATTTTCTATTGAAAACCTTTTACCTCCCCAGTGTCCACCTGGACAGGGAAACCGCCCACGTCCTCGCGACAGCCGATGGCGGAAATGCCGGCTCCACCACCACTGGTCTGGTTTGCCATCTGCCTGGTCCTCCTCTCCCTGCCTTAGCGGGAAACAACCAGACACATACACTAAAACCTGTGTCCAAGGATCAGGGCGCCCGGCTGGCTCAGTCGGTAGAGGGTGGGACTTTTGATCTCAGGGTTATAAGTTTGAGTCCCATGCTGGGTGTAGAGATTACTTAAAAATAAGTAAAATCATAAAAAAAAAACCCAAAAACCAAACCTATATCCGAGGACGTTCCATATCCACCATTGGGAAAACCTAGGAAAAGGAATATTCGACAATGAGGGGGCAGGGGGGTTACATAATTATATAACCATCCCTATAACTAGATACGATGTCACCATCAAAATTATGTGGGGGGGGGCACCTGGGTGGCTCAGTTGATTAAGCCTCCAACTTCGGGTCAGGTCATGATCTCACAGCCGTGAGTTCGAGCCCCACGTCCGGCTCTGTGCTGACTCCTTGGAGCCTGCTTCCGATTCTGTGTCTCCCTCTCTCTCTGCCCTTCCCCCACTCATGCTCTTTCTCTCTCTCTCTCAAAAATAAATACACATTAAAAAATTTTTTTAAAATTACGTGAGGGAAAATACAGTTCTCTGAGAAAGGATTCATATCTGTTTGGGGGCAAAAACTGTGTCACAAGCCACTAAGTGCAGTAATATATACCCCGCGTTTGTTAGGTGTCTATATGGTCTTGAAAAAAGCCAGGAAGGCTGTATGCAAATTATGATATTTTTCTCTGTTGGTTGTTCTTCTTTGCGTTTTTCTATAATTTTCTGATTTTTGTACAAAAAACAAGCATTACTTTTTAATCCGAAAACTATGTTTTAAGAAAGAAGGTAGTTCTTTTGGGGGTGGCACCTGGTCGGACTCAGTCCAGTGGAGCAATGCGAATCTTGATCTTGGGGTTGTAGGTTCGAGGCCCACATTGGTATAGAGATTACTCACAAATAAAATCTTAAAAAAAAATGAGGGGTGCATGGGTGGCAGGCTCCAGGCTCCGGGCTGTCAGCACAGAGCCCTATGCAGGGACCTCGGACTCATGAATGGACTGAGCCACCCAGGTGCCCTTTGATACAGAATTTTAAATATATGTTTTCAAATATGGTGCCAAAACACCGGCACCATCGCCCCGCCAAATTCCATGCTTAATTTCCCTCCCTCCCAGCACCTTCCTTCGCACACCCGAAGTTCTCCAGGGACAGAGTGGAAACTAATTAAAATAAAGACTCCAGAAGTGCACTCTCCATTTCTTGACAAATTTTCCCAAATAAGTAACACATTGATTTTCTTTCATTTTTTGTTTTTTATTTATTTTATCTTATATTATTATTTTTTTAATTTACATCCAAGTTAGCATCTAGTGCAACCATGATTTCAGGAGTAGATTCCTTACTGCCCCTTACCCATTAGCCCATCCCCCTTCCACAACCCTCTACTCTGTACATTTGAGAGTCTCTTAGGTTTTTGTCCCCCTCCCTGTTTTTATATTATTTTTGCTTCCCTTCCCTTATGTTCATCTGTTTTGTATTTTAAAGTCCTCAAATGAGTGAAGTCACGTGATATTTGTCTTTCTCTGACTGACTAATTTTGCTTAGCATAATGCTCTCTAGTCCAACCATGTAGTTGCAAATGGCAAGATTTCATTCTTTTTTTGATTGCTGACTAATACTCCATTGTATATATATATACACCACATCTTCTTTATCCATTCATCCATCCATGGACATTTGGGCTCTTTCCTACTTTGGCTTTTGTTGATAGTGCTGCTATAAAACATTGGGGTGCACGTCCCCTTCAAATCAGCACACCTGTATACCCTTGGATAAAACCTAGTAGTACAATTGCTGGGTCAGTAAGGGCAGTTCTATTTTTAATTTTTGAGGAACCTCCGTACTGTTTTCCAGAGCGGCTGCCCCAGTTTGCATTCCCACACAGCAGTGCAAAAAGAGATCCTCTTTCACCGCCATCCTCGCCAGCATCTGTTGTTGCCTGAGTTGTTAATATTAGCCATTCTGATGGGTGTGAGGTGGTATCTCAGTGTGGTTTTGATTTTTGTTTCCCTGATGATGAGTGAGGAGCACTTTTTCATGTGTTGTTGGCCCATTTCATGTCTTTTGCCCATTTCTTCACTGGATTATCGGTTTTTTGGGTGTTGTGTTTGATAAGTTCTTTATAGATTTTGATACTAACTCTTTATGTGATAGGTCATTTGCAATTATCTTCTCCCAATTCATCAATTCCTTTTTATTTTGCTGATTGTTTCCTTCGCCGTGCAGATGCTTTTTATTGTGGTGAGGTCCCAGTAGTTCATTTCAGTTCGTTGTTGCTTTGGTTTCCCTTGCCTCCGGAGACGTGTTGAGTAAGAAATTGCTGCTGCCAAATCAAAGATGTTTTGGCTGCTTTCTTCTTGAGGATTTTGATGGATTCCTGTCTTACATTTAGGTCTTTCATCCATTTTGAGTTTGTTTTTGTGTATGGAGTAAGAAAGTGGTCCAGGTTCATTTTTTCCTGCACGTCGCTGTCCCAGTTTTCCCCCAGCACCACTTGCTGAGGAGACTGTCTTTATTCCATTGGATACTCTTTCCTGCTTTCGTCAAAGATGAGTTGGCCATACGTTTCTGGGTCCATTTCCTGGGTTCTCTATTCTGTTCCATTGAGCTGAGTGTTTGTTTTTGTGCCTGTACCATACTGTCTTGATGATGACAGCTTTGTAATACAGCCTTGAAGTCTGGCATAGTGATGCCTCCCCCCGCTTGGTTTTCTTTCTCAAGATTGCTTTGGCTATTTGCGGTCTTTCTGGTTCCACACAAATCTTAGGACTGTTTGTTCTAGCTCTGTGAAGAATGCTGGTGTTATTTTGATAGGGATTTTGTTTGTTTTTTAAATAAGTTGAGAACCCCCTTCTGTGTTTCATGTTGACTCAATGAAATGGGAGATACCTCTGTATGACTCGAACTGTTCTGAATTATCAAAATTCAAGCCTATGTGTAAATCATGTTACTTACTTATGATATCATTCCACGAGGCATAAACATTGTGAACATTCCGGTGTCTTTTTTCACACTGAATTCTTAGGGAATGGAAAGCTTTTTTTCTTCTTTTAACTAAGTTATTTTTTTCAAATTTTCTATATGAAATTATTTTTAATAATTTTTTAACATTTTTATTTTATTTTTGAGAGACATAGAGACAGAGCGTGAGCAGGGGAAGGGCAGAGAGAGAGGGAGACACAGAATTCGAAGCAGGCTCAGGCTCTGAGCCATCAGCACAGAGCTGATGCGGGGCTCGAACTCACAGACCGTGAGATCATGACCTGAGCCGAAGTCGGCCGCTTAACTGACTGAGCCACCCAGGTGCCCCTAAAATTATTTTTATAAAGACAAAACGCATTTATGCTGATAAGGGTGTATTCAACTTGTTCTTAAAGGTCCTAAAATTTAAAACCATGTTGGAGAGGTTTCACTAGGATTGCCAGATTGAGAAAATAAAAACACTGGGGCCCGTGGGCAGGTCAAGTGGGTTAACGTTTCCAACTCTTGGTTCAGCTCTTGGCTCCAGGTTCACAGGTTCAAGCCCTGAATTGGGCTCTCGAGCAGGACAGTGTGGAGCCTGCTTAGGATTCTCTCTCTCTCTCCTCTCTCTCTCTCTTTCTCTGCCTCTCCTCCTCTCATGCTCTCTCTCTCTCGAACTTAAAATAAAATAAAAAATAAATAAAAATACAGTATGCCCAGTTATATAGGAATTTCAGATAAACAACAAACTTTTTAAGTTTTATTTTATGTTTATTCATTTATTTTGAGAGAGAGAGAAGAAGAGACAGAATCCCAAGCAGGCTCCAGATTCAGATTGACCTGAGTTGAAATTAAGAGTCAAATGCTCAACCAACTGAGCCACCAGGCACCCCAAGATTTTATTTTTAAGTTAAGTGTTTTTTAAATTTTTTAATGTTTATTTATTTTCAGAGAGAGAGAGACAGAGTGTGAACAGGGGAGGGGCAGAGAGAGAGGAAGACACAGAATCCGAAGCAGGCTCCAGGCTCTGAGCTATCAGCACAGAGCCCGATGTGGGGCTCAAACTCATGAACCATGAGATCATGACCTGAGCCGAACTCGGCCACTTAACCGACTGAGCCACCCAGGCGCCCCTATTTTAAGCTACGTTTAAGCCCCACCCAAACATGGGGCTCAAACCCACCACCCTGAGATCAAAAGTTGCATGTCCACCGACTCAACTGCCAGGCCCCCAAACGATGAAATTTTAAGTATATCTTAGACAATATTATGGATAAAATTATACTTAACAACTTATTGAAAGTTTATCTGAAATTCCTGTTTCACTGGGAATCCTGTATTTAACCCAGCTTTAATGCACCTCCAGCTCCATTATGGTGCTTCATTGAAAGAAGATACTTCCCAGAGCCCAATAAGGGACATCGAACCGACGGACTGTGAGATCATGACCTGAGCCGAAAGCAAGAATTGGACGCTTAACAAACTGAGCCACCCAGGCGCCCACACCTGTATTTTTTTTTTAAAGTGTGTTCGGTGGTTGATTCTTCAGGCAACAGGCCTGAGAAACATTTCCCAAGTAACGAATATCGCCCACAGCCTCTTTTAATAACATCCTTCACCACTTAAAGGCGAGCCCGAAACCACAAGCTTAATTAGGGGGGAAAAATACAAATCGGAGCTATAAACATGAGTCCCTCTGAAAACCCATGTTACTGTAATTAATGACAATCCGTCTGTATATTTAAAACAGGCAAGCGGTGGAGACAGGGTGGGTGTTTCATTTCTTTTCTGCAGGAAGAGGTGATTTCTAATGGTTAAAAGATATCTTGCCTGTTTCTTAAAATGTCTTCTAATGCCTTGCTTCAGAGCTATTTTTTGTAATAGGTAAGTGTAATAAAAATTTCTTATAAAACGTCTTGGTGTTATTCAGAAGTTGTTTACTTTTCCTTTGAAACAAACATTTCTTTCATGTGACGGTAACCTCCTTTTGCTTAGAAAGGATTAAAATGGGGGCACCTGAGTGACTCAGTCGGTTGAGCACCGACTTCGGCTCAGGTCATGATCTCACGGTTTGTGGGTTCGAGCCCCATGTCGGGCTCTGTGCTGACGGCTCAGCCTGGAGCCTGCTTCGCATTCTGTGTCTGCCTCTTTCTCTGCCCTTCTCCTGCTCACATTCTGTCTCTGTGTCAAAAGTAGATAAACATTAAAAATAATATATTATAATGGCCACTGTCCTCAGAATATTCTTTAACTTGAAAAGTACTAGAGAAATACAGTGAGTATCTTAACTGGCCAGAGCCCTTTTAGAAATGTTTTAAATGTTTGAATTTCATTTCTAACACTCTGCGGATGACTCAAAATACAGGTTACCAGAGGACTTAAAAAAATATATGTATGTTCTGAATTTATCAGAAAGGGAAAGACATCCCGAGTGCCTGAGTCCTGAGACCTTCTGGAAGGACGAGGTGGGAGTTGGTCAGGACAGGGCTGACAGGAAGGTTTTCTTCCACCAAAGGGCTGCTCGATGACCGTGCTCTCCTGCTCTTCCTAAAAGGTAATTTCTTGGCATTGTTTTTATATATGGGCAACAAATAGCTTTTGGTGCTTGATTTTTTTCCCCCATGGTGAAAATGAGGACTCTTCAGAAAGTAACTTAAAGTATTCTGAATTCTTCCTACTTGAAAGTTTGTTTGAAAAAATAGCATAAACTCACGTATTTTGAGTGCCTCTCGAGTCCTAACCACCGTTGACCTTGGGTGCTTCTCCTCGTAGACTTTGTTATGCGTGATACATTTTTCTTCATTACCCTTTTCGTTTGTTCTGTTTTCCCGAGTTTTCTTTCATGATACATCTTTTTCATAATAAACACCTGTCTTCTAAAATACACGTTGTTGTTTTGACAGGCACCTGGGTTGCTCAGTCGGTTGAGCTTCTGATTCTTGAGGTCAGCAGAGGTCATGATCTCAGGGTCAAGCCCCACCACCGTGCTCTCTTTCCGCCTCTCCCCCTCCCCCCTGCACAAATGTGCCCTCTCTCACTCTCCCCCCCAACCCAAAAAAAAGACTAGTGATCTAGAAGAACCTGCCATTGATGTCGGGAACAAGAGAAGAATGGCTGCTAGCGTAGCTTTTATTCAACTTCGTACTGGTCATTCTAGTAAGACAGTAAGGCAGAAAAAAATATGTTAAAGGTCAGAGGTATTAAGGATTAGAAAGGAAGCAAACAAAATTATTTTCTTTTAAGTTTACTTACTTATTTTTGAGAGAGAGAGAGAGAGAGAGCGTGTGCGCATGGGCTGGGGAAAGGCAGAAAGAGAGGGACAGAGAATCCCAAGCAGGCTCTCCACTGTCAGCATGGAGCCCAGCACGGGACTCGATCTCACGAACCGTGAGATCATGGCCTGAGCCAAAATCAAGAGTCGGACACTTAACCAACCGAGCCCCCCAAGCGCCCTCCAAATTACTTTTATTTACAGGTACAATATTACCTAAAATGAGAGAGTATAAATAAACCGTTAGCACTAAAGAGAAAGTACATTGGAAATTCTAGAATAGTTCTGTTGCTCAGCAATAACTAATTGGAAAATGCAATCGGAATAATATGTTATTGAAAACGGCATGAAAGCTGTCCGTCCCTAAAATGTATCTAAGAAACATGAGCAAGATCTCTACGGAAAAAAAAATGTGTAAACTTTATTGAAGAATTGAAACGCATAGAGAGAGAGGATATATCTATAGAGGGGAAACACGATTTCATAATGGTGGGACTTTATCAAAAGCCACACTATGGGGCGCATGGAACGCGCAGTCGGTTGAGCATCTGACTCCTAATTTTGGCTCAGGTCTGGATCTCATGGTAGTAAGATCTAGCCCCACAATCTTCTCTGGGCATGGAGGCTGCTTAAGGTTCTCCCTCTTCCTTTGTCCCTCTCCCCGGCTCAGGCTCTTGCTCCCCCTCAGGGGGGTGGGGGTGGGGAAGCCACTGCACTCCCATTAAATCTTAACAAAGCTTTCCCTTGGAACTGGCAAGTTGATAAAATTCATACTGAAATATGGGGCGCCTGGGTGGCTCAGTCGGTTAAGCGTCCTGACTTCAGCTCAGGTCATGATCTCACCTCCCTGAGTTCGAGCCCTGCGTTGGGCTCTGTGCTGACAGCTCGGAGCCTGGAGCCTGTTCCGGATTCTGTGTCTCCCTCTCTCTTTGCCCCTTTCTGTTCACACTCTGTACCTCTCTCTCTCAAAAATAAAAAAACATTAAAAAATTTTTTTTTGAATTCTTGCTGAAATATAAAGGAGCTGAGGTTGGTTTGACAGTACAGAGTAGTGCTCTCCCAGAGAAATACCACCCAAATGATGTTACTTACATTATCTGAAATTTTCGAAGCAGCCACATTTTAAAACGTAGAGATAGAACTAACTTTGATAAATTCTTGGACGCCACTCGTCCGAAGTATTTCGACATGCAATCCATATGAAAATATACTGAGAGACATTCTTTTCTTTTTCATGCTAAGTCTTCAAATTCCAGCATGTAGTTTTCAGTTGGCAAACATGTTAGGATACACAGCCGTATGTCAAGTGTCCCAAAGCCACGTGTGGCTAGGGGTTCCATGCTGGGTCGGGCTGGAAAGGGAGACCAGAGATGTGCTTGCATAGGTGGAAATTCAGTGCCCAATAAAGGTGGCATTTCAAATAAGTGACAGATCGAATCAATGAATAATCTCCCTGGGGGGGGAGTGCCTGCGTGGCTCAGTCCACTCAGCAACCAACTCTCGATTTTGACTGATCTCATGATCTCACGGGTGCCTGACGCTGAGTCCCTTGGCGAGCTCTCCGCTGAGCCTGCTTGGGATTCTCTCCCTCCTCCCTCTCTCTCTCTCTCTCTCTCTCTCTGCCCCTCCCCCACATGTCCTCTCACCATCTCTCTGTTTCAAAATAAATAAATAAACATTAAAAAAAATAATGCCCCTTTGGCAGCCGGGAGCTTGTAACAGCCCTGTGCATACGTTGCCTGTGTTCCTTTAAGGACTTCAGCGTTCCGATTTCCAGCTGCAAACACAGACCTTTCTTTGTCTAAGGACTTTCTCGGGTCTCTGAAGACCACGCAGCCATCCCCACAGGGCCTTCGTGCTCGCAGGAAGAGCCTTCAGCTAATGACTGATGAGTTGGCAAACCAGGACCCCAGTTCCCTCACCCCTTGGATGGTATAAATCGCACATCGATTCTTAGCGGGGGCGGGGGGGGGAGGCGGGGGGGGGGGGAGGCGGGGGGGTGGTGAAGATTCGGGTGCCCAGAGGGACCGACTACACGTTGCTTCAGGAAGTGTGTTCCCTTCCTCGTCCCCTCTCCCGATCCCTGGCGAGGACGTTTTGTTCGACCTCCCAAATAAACTCCTTTGCTTTGAATCCTTGGGCCTGCTTCTACGGGAACCCAAAGGAAGAAAATGAAAATATCCATTGAGGGGGGGGGCATAAAATGAACTCCTTTTTTCACATTATGCAGAAAATAAATTCAAAATGGATTCAAGACTTGGGGCGCCTGGGTGGCTCGATCCGTTGAGCATCCGACTTCCGCGCTGGTCATCTCTCGGTTCATGAGTTCAAGTCCCGTGTCGGGCTCTGGGCTGACAGCTCGGAGCCTGGAGCCTGCTTTGGATCCGGTGTCTCCCTCTCTCTTTGCTACTTCTCTCTCTGTCTTCAGCTACTATTTCCTTAAAGATCATTGTGAGGAGGCTGGAATTTGTTCATTTCCAATATGAAGTATTGGAATAATGTTAGTATTGGAATAATAAAATATATGGAATTTGTTCATTTCCAAAGTATAGCTCGTGCTTTACTCAAATGACACTAATGGGGAGGACTACTTATAGGATTCTCGGACTGACAATCAAAGTTAAAGAAAAGATAGGAGTGCCTGGGTGGCTCAGCTGGTTAAGTGTCGACTTCGGCTCAGGTCGTGATCTCCCCGGCTCTGTGCTGACAGCTCGGAGCCTGGCGCCTGCTTTGGATTCCGTGTCTCCCTTTCTCTCTGCTCGTTCCCTGCTCAGGCTTTGTGTCTCTCTCCTTCAAAAATAAACATTCAATGGGGCACCTGGTTGGCTCAGTTGGTTAAGCGGCCAACTTCGGCTCAGGTCATGATCTTGCGGTCTGTGAGTTCGAGCCCCGTGTCGGGCTATGTGCTGACGGCTCAGAGGCTGGAGCCTGCTTCAGATTCTGTGTCTCCTCTCTCTCTGCCCTTCCTGCTCATGCTCTGTCTCTATGTCTCTCAAAAATAAATAAATTTAAAAAAATAAATAAACATTAAAAAAAAAATTAAAGACAAGAGAGCCAAAAGACACAGCCCAAGTCAATCAACTGATGAACGGATAAACAGAATGTGTGTGTAGAAGCTTCTTTCGGGCTACCAACCGGAACCGTGGAAACCTGAGCAGGGTAGAAGGACCCACAGTGGCCTCCTGACTGAATACAGACAGGCCCATCAGGCGACCCCCCCTCGAAATATCCAGCTGACCCATGGTTACTTACACCCAGATACAGTTACCGAAAAAAAGAAAATTCCATACATTCTCATACCTCCTCGCCTTCTGCCCTAACAACAGCCCCTGCCGCTGCCTGGCAGGTAGGACAGTCCTCTCCTCTGCTGTCCTGCCCGCCGCTCCTTTGTGCCTTCAATACATATAACAACAATCTTTTTTACATGTATTTCTTTTCGAGAGACAGAGTGAGACAGAGCACGAGCGGGGAAGAAGCAGAGAGAGAAAGAGACACAGAATCCGAAGCAGGCTCCAGGCTCCGGGCAAGCGTTCAGCACAGAGCCTGACGCAGGGCTCGAACCCACCGAACGGTGAGACCGTGACCTGACTGGAAGTCGGACACTTCACCGACTGAGCCGTCCTGGCGCCCCTCAGCACATTTCTGTCTCCTTTGCTCTGCGCGGGGGGAGTTCTTTCACCGCCCGGGCCGCCAGCCTCCCCTCCATCAGGTGCCCCACAGCATCCAGACGTTGGAAATGATTAGCTCAAGGAGTGAAATCCTGACATGTGCTACAAGGATGAACCTGAACAACATGGGCGTTAACGGAAAGAAGACAGACCCTTAGACCTTAAGGGTCGTCGAGGGCGGAAGGTCTTCTGTTTTGTAACTTCTTCCTGCTGAAGAGGGGCACAGAGACGTCCCTACCTGTGGGCCCACGTTGCTCAGCTGGGGAAGGTATACATCAGAGTTACGAAAGGCAGAGGTCGCCGAATCCAAGGTGGACCGCGTATGCCAGTCTCCTTGGGGAGAAAGAACGATCTGGAGGCGTCTGGGTGGCTCCCTCAGTTAGGCGTCTGACTCTTTTTTTTTTTTTTAATTTTTTAATGTTTATTTATTTTCGAGAGACATAGAGACAGAGCATGAGCAGGGGAAGGGAAGAGAGAGAGAGAGACACAGAAACCGAAGCATGCTCCAGGCTCTGATGAGCCATCAGCACAGAGCCCGATGTGGGGCTCGAACCCACAGACGTGAGATCATAACCTGAGCTAAAGTCGGCTGCTCAACCAACTGAGCCACCCAGGCGCCCCAGGTGTCTGACTCTTGATTTCGGTTCAGGTCGTGATCTCACGAGATCAAGCCCCGCGTGGAGCCCAGACCCGTTGGGATTCTTTCTCTTACATTCTTTCTCTGCCCCTCCTCTCTCATTCTCTATCTCTTTCAAAATAAATAAATAAACTGAAAGAAAGAAAGAAAGAAAGAAAGAAAGAAAGAAAGAAAGAAAGAAAGAAAGAAAGAAAGAAAGAAGAAAGAAATGATCATAGTGTTGGCAGTGAAGGCGTCTTGGCGCCAGGCGGTCAAAGCTGTTGGGGGGAGTATGGTAAGAGGGACAAAGACAAAAGAAATGTAGATAAATGTCCTTCCAAGGTGCAGCCCCTTGATGGATACTGAGATAGGCGGGGGAGTGTGACATTCCTCAAGAAACTCACACCTGCCTTAATGTTAATGCTTTGCCAGAGGCTGAAAGCAACTTGGCTTGACGATGCCAGACTTCCCAGATCCTACAAGTCTTTAAGTATGAAAGTCCTTTTGGAAACTTCCTTTATCTTTAACACCCCCCCCCCCCCAGCTAACTGGTGTATAAGCCATTGCTCTTCACAACCCCCTAGGGCAGCTCTTTCTGCCCTTGGGTCCTGTCCCCGTGCTTTAGTAAAAACGCCTTTTTTCCCGGGAAAAAAATTAAAAATTAAGTAAATAAAACAAGACAGACACCAAAGGACAAATATGGTATGATTCCTCTTCTTGAAGGACACAGAATAGTCAAAGTCGTGGAGATAGAAGGTAGAATAGTGGTTTCTGGGAGCCCTTGGGCGGCTCAGTCGGTTAAGATCTGACTCCTGACTTCGGCTCAGGTCATGATCTCACACTTCATGAGTTCGAGCCCCGCGTGGGGCTCTGTGCTGACAGTGTGGAGCCTGCTTGGGATGGTCTCTCTTCCACTCTCTCTACCCCTCCCCAACTCGTACTTTCTCTCTCTGTCTCAAAATAAATAAATAAACTTAAAAAAAAAAAAGAAAAAAGGAATCTCAGTTACTGATGTGGGAAACAAAGGCAGAAGGAAATGGCGGAGAAAATTAAACTTCCTTATAACCTGCAGCCTCCAGTATCCTGGGAGTCTTCTTTACCATATGAAAATCCCTTTGGGAGAACCTGGGTAGCTCAGTTGAGTGTTGACTTCGGCTCAGGTCATGATCTTTCATGGTTGGTGAGTTCGAGCCCCACATCAGGCTCTGTGGTGACAGCTCAGAGCCTGGAACCTGCTTCAGATTCTGTCTCCCCCTCTCTCTGTTCCTCCCCAGCTCACACTCTGTCTGTCTCTCTCTCTCAAAAATAAACATTAAAAAAATTTTTTTTTAACAAAACAAAACAAAAAAACACTTCAGACTATAAAAGCCGCTGGGCCAGGGGGGCCCTCGGGACAGTGTTTTCTAAGCTGTGGGCTATGCCTCATCAGTGAAAGTCCCCTCATACTTTGCCTCATCGATTCTACTTCCTTAACTCTTTTCTCGTCGGGCACTAATTCTTTAGCCCACGCCTGTTGCCTCAGTCCACGCTTGTAACGCTGAAATGCTGCCTGAATCTTAACTAACCGGGACGCTGATGACATACTTGCTGTCTTAATCTACCTTTCCCACGACCTAAGAAGGCACTCTCCTCGATTGTAAATCTGTTACCATTCCCTCGCTCTCGGCGCCCTTCTGCGGTTCCCCCCGCTCACAAAATGCTCACTCTATATCATGTCTTAAACTCCTTGAGCACAGAACCCCTTCTGGCCTCATCTGTCCACTTGTGTGTCTCCACCCCATGTCTCCAGCACTCTCTCCAAATACACAGGCACCTCCATCAACGACACTGGTCCCCTGGCAGTTTCCCTAATACGCCATGTTGTTTTCATTGTCCCTTGCTCGCGCAACGGCCCTACGTAGCTCAAAGACCCGTTACCTGTGCTGGCCCTCCTTTCGCTCCGTATTTATGCTTCGAACTATGAAAATTAATGAAGGGAAATCACGCTAGGTGGACTTCGGGTGCCAGAAGGGGGAGCCCTAGCGCTCGGTGTCAATTACAGGAAGAATTGTCAATGACAGATTCCCCGACCGGAAGAGTCTCAACAGGAATCTTTTAGACACCCCAAGGGGAAAAGATGTACATTGCAGCTCCTACAAGAAATCAACCACCCCTGCGACCCAGCCAATGAGACACCGCCACCACGCTGAACTCTTGCTTCTCCCCAGTGGACTTTTGTTCCAAAAGACCCTCCCGACTTCCTCCTTCGCCATAAAATAACGTGCTTCTCTCTGGTCGGTAAGGCTTGCCTACGGTTTCGCCGTGGCTTGCTTATCCCTAATTGCGATTCTCTGCTCTTCTTGGATAAACCTGTCTTTTGCTGGTGGACTAATTGGCAGTCTTTTTTTTTTTTAACGGTTGTTTATTTTTGAGAGAGAGACAGAGACAAAGATAGAGTATGAGCGGGGGAGGGACAGAGAGAGAAGGAGACACAGACTCCGAAGCTGGCTTCAGGCTCTGAGCTATCAGCACAGAGCCCGACGCGGGGCCCGAACCCACGAACTGTGAGACCATGACCTGAGCCGAAGTTGGACGCTTAACCGACTGAGCCCCCCAGGCGCCCCTTAGGGTGAACATTACTTGGTTATCAGAAGTGGGATCCAGAGAAGACCCCTGAAAACTCTGACGCTGGGGTACAAGCAGGCGCCAGCACCCACAGACCCGACCGGGCTCGCTGCTTTCGCCCCAAACCCCGGAGACTGAAGGTAAGTTTTCTCCTGGATTTCAAGCTCTAGGCCTTGTGTTCAAAATCTATTTTTTGGCCTCGGATTTCCTTGTTTCTCTTGTTTGTGTTTGTTTGTTTTTACCTTCCGAAAGTACTTCTTTGCCTTTTGGTCCAAGTCTTATATGGAACTCAGATGTTCCTACCAAACTGCTGGACTTTGGTCTGACTTCTCTTCGGGACCGGCTGTTCCTGTTGAAGCTGCTGTTTAGTAATTATTCTCTTTCCACGAGAGAAAACCCTCTAAGACATGGGATTCCTCCTCGCCCTACTGACACTCTGGCCTGTTTTATGTTTAAAAACTATGGTCCTTCTGGGCGCCTGGGAGGCTCGGTTGGTTAAGTGTCCAACTCTTGCTTTTGGCTCAGGTCGTGATCTCACAGTTCACGGGTTCAAGTCCCTCATCAGGCTCCACATTGACAGCAAAGACCCTGCTTGGGATCTTTCTCCCTCCTCTCTCTCTCTCCCTCCCCTGCTTGAGCACTCTCTCTCTCTCTCTCTCTTTTTCTCTCTCTCAAAATAAATAAACATGAAAAAACATGCAGAATTGTTGATAACATTGATTTAAAAATCAAAAACAAACTATGGTCCTTCCACATACACGGTTACAATTAAGGGGACTGACTTAACCAAAAGTAATTTAGGGGCCCCCCGGGCGGCTCTGTAGTTGGAGCATCCGACTCTTGATTTTGGCTCAGGTCATGATCCCCGGGTCCTGGGATCGAGCCCCAAGTTGGGCTCTGTGCTGAGCATGGAACCTGCTTAAGATTCTCTCTCTTTGTCTCCCTCTGCCCCTCTCCCCTGCCCTTACACTCTCTCTCTAAAATAAAAACAAAACAAAACACACAAGCAAAAGTGATTTAGAACTTCAATGGCCATTATGGGGCGGTTGCGACCTCCTCAAAACTTGTTTTATTCAAAATTAAATTAGAAAGCCAGGGTTCCTTAAACATTTTTTTAAATAAAAAAAAAAGGAAGGAAGGAAAAAGAACCTGAATGGAATCTTGTTTTCATTTTTTTAGTGTTTATTTATTTTACGATGGAGGGGGGGGGCAGAGAGAGAGAGAGAGAGAGAGAGAGAGAATCCCAAGCAGGCCCCCTGCTGTCAGCACAGAGCCCGGAGAGGGGCTCACTCCCCAGAACTATGAGATCATAATTAAGAGTTCAAAGCTTAGGGGCGCCTGGGTCAGTTAAGCATCTGACTTCAGCTCAGGTCATGATATCACGGTCTGTGAGTTCAAGTCCCGCCTCGGGCTCTGTGCTGACACCTCAGAGACTGGAGCCTGCTTCGGATTCCGTGTCTCCCTCTCTCTCTGCCCCTCCTCCGCTCACATTCTGTCTCTCTCTCTCTCTCAAAAAAAAAGTAAACATTAAAAAAAAAAAGGTCAGATGCTTAACTAACCGAGCCACCCAGATGCCCCTGGAATGCTTGTTTTATTTTTATTTTTATTTATTGTTTGTTTTGTGCAAAAAAAAAAAAAGGTGATTTTGTTAAAGCGCGGGGCTGGAATGCCGATTTAAAGTTTTTTTTAAGTTTGTTTATTTTTGAGAGAGAGGGAGAGACAGAGGGCAAGCAGGGGAGGGGCGGAGAGAGAGGGAGGCACAGATTTTAAAGCAGGTTCCAAGCTCTGAGCCGTCAGCACAGAGCCCCACGCCGGGGCTGGAACTCACGAACCGTGAGATGATGACCGGAGCCAAAGTCAGACACTTAACCAACTGAGCCACCCAGGCGCCCCTGGAGCGCCTGTTTTAAATGATATCTCGAGGCTTCTGATTTTGCCCCTTTGCAAAATACTATTTCTCAATTACCGGAGGCAAATAATTGAAAGAAGTCAAAATGGCCCATTTTCCCTCCCCTACCTTCTGGATTTCTAGACACACAGCATCCACCTCGCGCTCCGGCCCCACCTCCAGTGCCCCTTTCCCCTTTTCTCTCTGCAGAACTGACCTCTTCCTTAGACGGTCTCCTGCTCCCTCCTCTCTGAACCTTTTGAAAACCACTTCTTTTTTTTTTTTAATTTTTTTTAACATTAATTTGTTTTTGAGAGAAATAGAGACAGAGCGTGAGCAGAGGAAGGGCAGAGAGAGAGGGAGACACGGAATCCGAAGCGGGCTCCAGGCTCTGAGCCGGCAGCACAGAGCCCGATGCAGGGCTGGAACTCACAGACGGTGAGATCATGACCTGAGCTGAAGTCGGCCGCCTAACCGACTGAGCCCCCCAGGCACCCCTGAAACCTACTTCTTTCAAGTCTTCTGAAGAGCTACATAAACTTCAAGTTTCTTGGGGCACCTGGGGGGCTCAGTTGGTTGAACATCTTTGCTCTTGATTTCTGGCTCAGGTCATGATCCCAGAGCTATAAGATCAAGCCCCATGTCAGGCTCCGTGCTGAGCATGGGCCTGCTGAAAATTCTCTCTCTCTCACGCTGCCCCTCTCCCCCGCTCATGCTCTTAAGGGAGAAAGAAGCTCTTGAAAAACAAACAAACAAAAACCTCAGGTTTCTTATGTTCCCTGGACTAAAGCTGAATCGTGAGCCAAGGGGAAAAAGAGTTTCTCGAAGTGACCGAGGCCCCCCCTAAGTCCCCTGGAGAACTTTAGCCTAGTCTTTTTTTTTTTTTATTTTGTAACCAACCTGGTTTCTCAGTTTTCTATCTGTTAGTTCACCTGCTCGTTGGTGAGGATCAGGCCGAACATTGGGTGAAACTAGCCCAGTGGGAACATCCGGAAGGGGACTGAGAGACACAAACCCTTCACTTTTGGCAAGATACTAGAGCATTCGCTGGAGATTTCCACAGGGCACTTCCGGTAGGCTGTCACGAGCCTGCAGATGGGTACAAAAGTCAGGCTTTCACCCGAAAGCCCGACGAACCTGTTCATGCCGGTTAAAATCAACTCCATGCTGTCTTTAAGAAAATTCCGATCTCCCTTTAAAAATTTTTTTAGATGTTTATTTATTTTTGAGAGAGAAAGAGCGTGTGTGTGAGTGGGTGAGAGCAGAGAAAGAGGGAGACACAGAATCCGAAGCAGGCTCCAGGCTTTCATGAGCCGTCAGCACAGAGCCTGACGCGGGGCTCGAACTCACAAGCCGTGAGGTCATGACCTGAGCCGAAGTGAGATGCTTCACCGACTGAGCCACTCAGGCGCCCCTGATCTCCCTTTAGACATCGAATCCACCCCGGATAGCATTTAACACTGTGGTTATTAACCAGCTGAACTGGGATCCTTCTCTTTTAGTTAGAAAGATCAGGATGGGGGCGCCTGGGTGGCTCAGTCGGTTAAGCGATTGACTTCGGCTCAGGTCATGATCACGCCGTTAGTGAGTTTGAGTCCCGCGTCGGGCTCTGTGCTGACAGCTCAGAGCCTGGAGACAGCTTCGGATTCTGTTTCTCCCTCTCTCTCTGACCCGCCTCTGCTTGTACTCTATCTCTCACAAAAATAAATAAACACTAAAAAAAAATAAAAAAAAAAAAGATCAGGATGGAATGGAAAACAGCCTCGTGTGAGAAACAAGGGCAAAAGGAAAAAGTTAAATTTCCTTACCACCCATAGCCCTTTGACGAGTCCTCGGGACAGGCAGAGTGACCTCCCTCTAAGTTCTCAGCTGCCTCGAGGTTAATCTTTGCTACGGGAAAAAGACAATCTTAGCTTAACATTATCCTGACCTCCGGGGTCCTGCAAGTCTCCCTCAGCATATAAAAATTCCTTCGGAAACTTCCTTTATCTCTGCCCCCCAAGATCTACGTTAGCAATCATGCTCCGAGCATACGGCCGCTGATAGACATCAGAAGGGTCTCGTGACTCAGGTTTTACTAGACAGTGAGAAATGACCTTATCCTAACAATAGCTAACCCCTCAAGGTCCTGGGAACCTTGCTTCGAAAATTCCTTAGAGAAGTAGGCTATCCCTAAACCCCTCCCCTCTCGAAAGTACGTGATCAGCCATTTCTCCCAACCCCAGTGTAGCTCTTTCCGTCTATGGGTCCCGTCTCCGTGCTTCATTTAATAAAACCACCTATTTGCACCAAAGACGTCTCCAGAATTCTTTCTTGACCGTGCACTCCGAACCCCAAAATTTTCACATCGCTGCTCACTCCAGAGTTGGGTAATTTGGCAAACCAGCGCATCCTAGGTGAATCACCTAAAAGACTGCTAAAATTTTCAATGTTCCCTTCCAGCAAATGAAGGTTCTGAGCAAAACCAAAAGTTGCCTAGTTTCTGCTATTTTTGCAAAGAGCTAGGGCAATAAAAAAAAAAAAAAGTTACAACTGAAGCAATTATCAGCGATGGGGACCCAGGAGGCTCTTTCCAATCCTCCTTCTTCACGGGCTCAGACAAAGCCCTCTCCAGATGGGGAATCTTTCCCTTTATCCCTGTTTATACTGGAATCACGCTCTTGGGGCTCAACCCCTCTGCTACAAAGCAGCCCGGGTCCGGGAGTGCTAAAACAGTCCCAACGTGAGGGTCTCTAATAAACTGCTATAGGGTCCTTTCTCTGAACTCATTCCCTGCTGTCAAGATACATACCTCTCTCTTGGAGAGATCCATACCCTTTTCTCCTCAGTGCCTCTGGCCCTCTTCATTTATCGGGCTGAGATTTCTTAGAAAAGGACCATGCCAGAAATTCCTTTCTCCCAAAAGAAAGCCGTAATTCTAGGATTTGATAGCAGTAACCAGAATGGCCAACCAAAATACATGACCTTTTTTGGCCTGTCCTGTCTCTGACGGCACTGTGGGGGAGTCTGGGGACGCGGGGCGTTTGTTCCTGTTGCATCAGCTACCACCCTCCGAATGGGAAAAGTCTTCAACTGATGTTGGCAGGATCCGCGGTACATCTGCTGTCGAGACTCAAATAGATCCCTCAAAACCTCTCCCCGTAATGGAGCAATTGCCTGTAAGTGAAGAAGCCCTTCAAGGCGTCGAGCCGATAACAGAAGATTCTAAGGCTGAGGACCTCATAATGCCCTGTACTCGTCCCCATAGCAGCCCTATTTTACCCGCGAGGAAGCCCACTGCCAAGGATGGAGGTTTGTTCAGGACTTCAGCCCCCTGTTGTTTCTCACCCCCCTGTGCTGCTCACATATACTCCCTCTGAAAGCAACTTTTTCACTGTAACTGGTCTATGCAGTGCATTTTTGCACTGATAAGTACAGTCAAAGTATAGTCAGTATCTTTTTTTTTTTAAGTAATCGCTATACCCAACATGGGTCTCGAACTCACAGCCTTGAGATCACGAGTCCCACGCTCCACCAACTGGACCAGCCAGGCGTCCCTAGCTAATATCTTTTTTTTTTTTTTAACATTTATTTTATTTTTGAGACACCGAGTGTGAATGGGGGAGGGACAGAGGGAGGAGCAGACACAGAATCCGAAGCAGCTCCCAGCTGTCCGCGCCGAATCCAGAGGGGCTCAAAGGCACAAACCCTGAGATCGTGACCTGAGCCGAAGTCGGGTGCCTCACTGACTCGGCCGCCGAGGCACCCCGTCTAGCTAGTATCACTTTGCCTTCACTTGGGGAGAATGGAAATATATCTGGACAGTAAACCCGGATCTGGAATGATCGAGCCTTCTGCAGGCTCTACTTTGTCGCAATAGATGGATGATTTGCTTCTCCGCGCCTCTTAAACGTCTTCACGGGAAGATAGCATCTATCTGTTTAAAACTTTTGCCTTAAAGGGTCTTCAAGTCTCAGAAGAAAAATTGCAGCTTGCTCGCATTCAGATGAGGTGCTGAGGGCGTAAGATCTTAGAATAGAAGCTACGTTCAGACCCATAAAAGCCCGCACGACTGCTTAACATGGGCAGATTACATTTTGACATCCCGGGGACCATTTACAGGAAGCTCCTCATGCCAGTGCGGGTTTTTCATGGTTTCCTGATGGTTTTTATTTAAAGGAGAAACATGGTGAATCCCGAGCTGAGGATGCTATTGCAACTCCCTGAATTCATTGAGGCAGAACCTTTACCTCCAGCGACTTCAGGACGACCGGATGAGTTATGCACCTCTAACTCAGGCCCCTACTGGAGCCACGGGCAAAACCCGCAAAGCATTTATACTGATAGTCAATGTGCCTTTGGGGTAACTCATGACTTTGGAATATTCTGGAAACAACAAGGCGTTCTTATTTCCAATGTGAAATAATATTAAAAATGGCTTCATCGGGCATCTGGGTGGCTCAGTCGGTTAAGCGTTCCACGTCGGCTGAGGTCACGATCTCATGGTTCATGAGTTCGGGCCCCGAGTTGGGCTCCGTGCTGACAGCTCAGAGCCTGGAGCCTGCTTCCGATTCTGTGTCTCCCTCTCTCTCTGCCCCTCCCCTACTCACACACACTCCCTCTCAAAATTAAACATTTCTTAAAAATTAAAAAAAAATGGATCCTATGTCAAAAATTTATTAGATGCCATACCTTACCCACTGTTCTGGCCATTCTTAAGGTTCTGAGGCATTCCAGACTCTACTCTCTGGAGGCCAAAGTAATCCACCTCGCTACTATTTCCACCAGAATGTTGCTCTCAAGGAGACAGGTAGTCGAATTTCCGTCATGGTCCAGAAATTTGTTCTCTCAAATGACGGTTTTGGAAAAACTGACGAGAGACACCCAACACTTGGTCGCAGAGAGGGAAAAACAATACCGGAAATCTAGTACTTGTTGGTTTGACAAAAAGAAAGAATTTTGCTTTGGACCAAATAACAGTCCGGCCCTGCTAGAGGTTCTAAACTTCCCACTGCTTACAACTGTCTGTGCTTTAAACCCCTGGGCTCCTGACACAGTAATAATGTTCACAAGCCAATATTGGCGGGGACGGCGAACAGGGCCACCAAAAGGGCACGCCTCGCTGGCCCCACCTGTCCAAAGTATGATCCGGGGCAGCCCGTTCACACCAATGGATTCCCTATAGCTTCCTCATCTCAGGGATCTAAAGACGTATTATTCACAGTTTGTATATTTTTTCACCAGACCAACGTTTTGTAGACAAGCCAATATTTCTGCTGTTAGAAAAGACTATCCCGACCTGGGGAGCCCCTCTTGAATGTCATAGTGATCAAGGAGCCCATTTTAGAGGTCAGGTGCTTCAGCAAGTGTGTGCTGTTGGGCCGACTTCACCACACTTCCATGGTGCCACCTGTAGGGTAGGGGCCATGGGCAGGCTGCCCCAAGACAAGCCACTCTGGCCTGAAGGTTATCTATCTCTTTTCTTTTCTTTTTTTGTTTTTGTTTTAAGTAAGCTCCACACCCAACGTGGGGCTTGAACTCACAACCCTGAGATCAAGAGTAGCAGGCTCTACCAACTGAGCCAGCTAGGCGCCCCACGATTATCTTGAGCCGAAGGCACTCAAGACCCTGCGGGCTCAGAAGAAACTCTGCCACTCCCTTAACTACATAAAGGAACACAAATTGGGGGTCTTTCTCAGAATAAGGGTTGTTTATCTGCATGACTCATCTGTACAGCAGGGCAAACATCTAATTACCAAGCATTCGCTCTTCTTATTGCCCTGGGAACTGCATTCCTTCCCTGAAGTCCCAGACTCCTACCCCCTTCTTAGTTCAGGTTGACACATATATTTCGTTCTGCCTGTTTCTGGAATGTGCACGTCTCTGTGGATCCCCCGTGTGTACAAATTAAATTCTGAGTTCTCCTTTTGACTGGTCTCAGGTCATGTCGATTTCATTCATAATCCAGCTAGAAGGAACTTCGAGAGGGCGGGAATTCTTGCTCCCCGGCAATGCCATCCTCCATCCTGAGGGTTAGTCACACACGCTAATGGCACTATTAAGACTCCTTAGGCAAAATCTGTAAAGACCCTCCAAGTACTCTGCCCTAAAGCATTGCCATTGGTCCTTCTAAAATTTTTTTTTAATATTCATTTATTTTTGAGAGAGAAAGAGAGAGAGAGAGAGACAGAGCACAAGCAGGGTGGGAGGTGGGGGAGGGGCAGAGGTAGAGGGAGACACAGACTCTGAAGCAGGCTCCAGGCTCTGGGATGTCAGAACAGAGCCCGATGCGGGGCTCAAACCCATGAACCGTGATGCATGACCTGAGCCGAAGTCAGATGCCCAACCGACTGAGTCACCCACGCACCCCACTACTGGCCTTTCTAAATCTCATATCCAACCCCTTTGGAAGTCATAGACTCTTACCCTTTGAGACAGGTAAGGGATTTTCAATGCATTTGGCCCCTGCCTCCTCTGACCCACAGTTGATAAAAGGAGATACACTTCAAGAATGTCAAGGCCCAATTGTTTCTGTTAAAAATGCAATGCTTTGGGGCGCCTGGGTGGCTTAGTCAGCTGAGCATCTAACTTCAGCTCAGGTCATTATCTCACAGTTCACGGTTTTTGAGCCCCACATTGGGCTCTGCGCTGACAGCACAGAACCTCCTTTGAATTCTCCATCTCCCTCTCCGTCTCCCCCTCCCCCACTTGTGCTCTCTCTCTCTCTCAAAAATAAGTAAACATTTTAAAAAATTAAAAAAAAAAAAGAAATCAGCCAACCCTGACTGGACCTGCACCCCGTCAGGCGATGTAAACTTTTAAGATTTCCTGGCCAAAGCGGACGACACCTGGAAAGGCAGCTTTTCTGGGACGTCCTGACCCGCCCCGACCCCTGTCTCTCACTGTTGCCTCTTCTCTCTTTCCATGAAAACACCACATCCTTGTGTGTTTTCCAAACCCTCATGAAAGGGGGAAAACTTTCCTTTGGTGATGGCCTTTCGGAAACAGCGTCATCACGATCCCACGATTCACTTACTTTTTCTGAAGGGTTAGAGGTTCGGACTTCAATAAAGTCCTTCTTTCGACTCCCGATGTTGGGTTCTTTTCCAAATATATGGTCTCCAGATTTACAACTTTCTAGACCGTATTATTTGATAACATCCGTTTCTCACAACTGCTCTTTTGCCATAACGTTACTTAAAAAACTTTTTTTTATACTGTTCATTTATTTTTTGAGAGAGGGAGAAAGAGAGACCAGAGTGTGAGTGGGGAGGGGCAGAGAGAGAGGGAGACACAGAATGGGCAGCAGGCTCCGGGCTCTGAGCTGTCCGTACAGAGCCCCACGCGGGGCTCGATCTCATGGTACAGGGGATCATGACCTGAGCCGAAGTCGGAAGCTTAACCTGTAGCAGGATTCTCTCACAGAGAGTCATGACACCGAGGCTTTTTAATTTCTAGGAAGCAACTTTATTTGTCCCGACATCGCTTAGTTGGGTTCGTATGCAGAGAACTGACCACCATACGTCACAGGGCATAGTTGTAAGTTTTTCGTACATTTTCTATTTCTTGGTCTCCCACATGTGGTAACGCCCACAAACATGTAGTCTGATCCGCTAGTCTCAGTTTCCGAGGTCATGAGGGATGTTGTCACGTAGGCGGCAGAGCCAGGTTCCCTTGGAGTTTTCTCTTCCTTTTTTTCTCTCTCCTTAGGGAGGGGGACCCTACCACCAACTGACTGAGCCACCCAGGTGCCCTGACATAACAAGACTTTTCAAGTTCACCAGCTTTTGCTTTAAGTTTATACCTGCCCTGTATGTTTACCCAAAGCACTGGGTAAACTCTTCCGGCGTGCCCTTGGCAGTACTTACTATTCCGCTTTCCTACGGCTGCCCTAAGCAGGGACTTCCAGGAGCCATGTATCAGTCCAGGTGTGCCTTCAAACTTTTCTTTCCTAGGTCGGAAAAAGCGCCAATAAATGTTTTCAGCTGGCTGCCTTCAGACCCAGGGTCGTGGCTTAGAACCAACACATAGTTTGAAATTGTCATGTTACTTTTGACCCTGTACTTGTCAGTCGATCCTTTGTAAAAACAATGTTCCCCACAAGGCGATGCTGGCTCAACACTTCAAGATCATCCCCACCACTCACAACCTTGAGAAGATACAGATTTCAGATGGAAAGTTCGGGAGAGTTGTCTCTCCTTAACTCCTTGATGCTCAAATATGCCCTTATGTGGTTTCCGTCTGCTACGCACTTTCCTTCCAGTGTGGGGACATTACAATCAGGAAAGGTCCTTCCTGGCCCTGACGATCAAAACCACTATACACAAAAAACCTAACTTTTGATGAGTGTTGCTTTTGCAGAAAGACTTTCATCCGAAGGGGGAAATGTGAATATTAATAAAGGGAAATCTCATTAAGGTGGACTCCGAGTGCCAGAAGGGGGAGCCCTACCACTCAGTGTCGATTACAGGAAGAATTGTCAATGACAGATTCCCCGACCGGAAGAATCTCAACAGGAATCATTTAGACACCCCAAGGGGAAAAGATGTACATTGCAGCTCCTACAAGAAATCAACCACCCCTGCGACCCAGCCAATGAGAAACCGTCACCACGCTGAACTCTTGCTTCTTTCCAGTGAACTTTTGTTCCAAACGACCCTCCCAACTTCCTCCTTCTCCATAAAATAACGTTCTTCTCTTTTGTTTGTAAGACTTGCCTGTAGCTTGCTTATCCTGGATTACAATCCTCTGCTATTCTTGAATAAACCCATCTTTTGCTAATGGAATAACTGGCGGTTTTAGTTTTTAAGGTGAACAGAACGGAGCGGTACTCCACTTCCCTGCTCTTTGTTGGCCTCCTGTCTCTCCACTGTCCCTTTTATGGACTGCTATTCCAGCACCCGTAACACAAATTTGATGCCATATCTCTGTATCCATCAGACTGTAAGCAGTTTCCCCTCCTCCTCCTCCTCCTCCTCCTCCTCCTCCTCCTCCTCCTCTTTCTTCTTGGTCCAGGTTTTCTCTCTCCTTAGGGAGGGGATCCTACTAATGTTTGTTTATTTTTGAGAGAGAGACACACAGTGCAAGCGGGGGAAGGGCAGAGACAGAGGGAGACACAGAATATGAAGCAGGTTCCAGGCTCTCAGCTGTCAGCACAGAGCCCGGCATGGGGCTCGAACTCACAAACTGCAAGATCATGACCTGACCTGAAGTTGGAGCTCAACCGACTAAGCCACCCAGGTGCCCCTCTTCTTTTTTTTTTTTAATGAATAATCATCTTTTAATTTTTCTATTATTTTATTTTTATTTATTTATTTCTTGAGAGTGCAAAAGAGAGACTGTGCTTGTGAGCGGAGGAGGGGGAGGGGGGGGAGGGAGAAAGAGAGAGAGAGAGAGGGAAAATCCCAAATACGCTCCATGCTCAGCCTGGAGCCTGACCTGGGGCTCAATTTCACGACTCTTGAGATTATGACCTGAGCCAAAACCAAAAGTTGGATGCTTAACCTACTGAGCCGCCCAGGCAGCCCAGGCTGTAAACTGTTACTAAGCCCTCTGCTCAAATGCTTCTGAAGCCGAGACTTTCAGCACAGGGTGTGTCTATAAACACTTCAGTCCTGAAGCCCTGTCTCCTGCCTCCTAGTCCCCTGCCCTATTCTGTATTGCGTACTGACTTGCCACCTAGTGGCTATATGACCTTGAGCAAATTGGTTCCTTTTCTCAGTTTCTTCAACCCTAAAATTTACCTGGTGAGTCCCCTGCCCTATTCTGTATTGCGTACTGACTTGCCACCTAGTGGCTATATGACCTTGAGCAAGTTGGTTCCTTTTCTCAGTTTCTTCAACCCTAAAATTTACCTGGTGATAACCTCCACAGCACTGTTCTGAAAATTAATGACAGTGCAGATAAAGAGATCAGTATGCCCAGTCCCGACACAAAGAAGGCACTTAAGTGAAGTTATTACAATTACCACAAACCTTTTAGTAATATAAGGAAATCTATCTTTGTGTGTAAAGGGCTTTTGCAAACTTGTAAGAACTATAAAAGACTTTATGAAGAATCAGGTCTCCCACTGAGCTCCAAAGTCAGGAGAATGGTAGTTTTCTGGGCCTGTGTTAGAACTCCACAATATTTAGACTCTAAAATTGCAAAGTTTTCCTGCTACTAGTAACGTGTCCTATTGTTATTTTGTTTAAGTAATAGCATGTTTGGGGTGCCTGGTGGCTCAGTCGGTTAAGTGTCCAACTTCAGCTCAGGTCATGATCCCTTGATCCTAGGTTCGTGAGTTCCAGCCCCATGCCAGGCTCTGTGACAGCTCGGAGCCTGGAGCCTACTTCGGATTCTGTGTCTCCCTCTCTCTTTGCCCCGCCCCCCCCCACCCACTCGCACTCTGTCTCTCTCTGGCTCTCAAAAATGAATGTCTAAAAAAATCTATGTAATAGCATGTTTGTCGAAGAAAAGTAAATAATACAAACGAATATACTTTCTTTAAAACACCTATTTTCTACATTCTGGTGTTTAAAAAAAGAAGGCATAAAATTATCTATTGTATATTAGGTGACTGGTTTTTTGGTCCGTTCTGGCCGTGTCCTATAATGATTCTCTAAAAAAGTTGGTCACTCCGGACTAGGGACGGATTCAGATTTTGGAGGCTCTATTTCATATGAACGCTGAACATTTTCCAAAGACAGCTTTATTAAAAAAAAAAAAAATTCTAACGGCAAGTTGATTCATTTTTACTGATTCGCTATTCCAAAGGATCTTGGTCTTTGTTTTAGCTCCGTGTGTATGTTTTTGGTAGTAGTTCAGCAGAATCAAACATTTGCAAGTCAAAAGCAATCCAAAGAAAGACAGGAAGAATGTAAACAGAATTTGCGACCACGAAGAGTCAATATTTCATCACAAAGTTTTCTAAAATAGAGGCTTAAAAAAATACTCACACTGATACTTTGTTAGATGATGCTTAGGAGAGAGTCATAAAATCAGAGAAAAAGGGCGAATATTTTGCCAGGGATTTTAGGGGTTGTTAGGTTTTGTGAAAAATATATATATATACCTCTTAGAGGGTCACAAGAGAGCATTGGAAGCCTAAACCCTAGAATCTTTTCAGATTTAGATGAATTTATTAGCTTTGTGATAATGTTAATACAGCTAATGATAGAGATCTGTACCTTCCTTGTTTAATTGTATTTATTTATTTATTTTTAAATGCTTATTTTTGAGAGAGTGCAAGTGGGGGAGGGGCAGAGAGACAAGGGAACAGAGGATCTGAAGCGGGCTCTGGGCTGACAGCAGAGAGCCGGATGTGGGGCTCGAACTCATGAACAGCGAGATCATGACCTGAGCTGAAGTCAGACGCTTAACCGACTGAGCCAGCCAGTCGCCTCTGCGTACTTGAATTTAAAAGGAATTTATAATGGTCGTAGGAAATCTCATTAGACTCGAAATACCATGGAGAATATAAGAAGGAAAATTCTCTCCCTTACCTTTTGATAAAACAGGTGCACCCCATCATATACAAAAGGGTCCGATTATAAGTTATGCTCACACTAAGAGTACTATCATAACAATACAAGAAAAATGTATTGACTTGCTTGAAGTAAAAGAAAAATTTTGGCATAGGTCAACCAGTTCTTTTCTTTTTTTTTTTAAGTTTTATTTATTTAAGTAATCTTTACGCCCAACGTGGGGCTGAAACTCATGTCTCCAAGATAAAGAGTTGGATACTCTTCCAAGGACTCAGCTGGCACCCCAAGCTTTTGGAAATTCTTTTTTTTATTTTATTATATTTTTAATGTTTATTTTTGAGAGAGAGAGAGACAGAGCTGGGGAGGGACAGAGAGCGAGGGAGACACAGAATCCGAAGCAGGCTCCAGGCTCTGAGCCATCAGCACAGAGCCCTACGCGGGGCTCTAACTCATGAACCGCGAAATCATTACCCAACCGAGCCACCCACGTGCCCCTGGAAATTCTTAATTGATAAAAGTTGATATGGACATACAAATGCCTGTGGCCAGAAAAACGGTAATGGAGCAACCACAGCCGGTGTGTAAAAGCGAAGAAGCTGTCATTTCCTCCCCTCGAATGATATCCCCCCATTTGTGCTTTGCTCTGCCACAATTTCACACGCCAAACTTCTGTGTCTATGAATTCAAATATAACTTTAAAAAATTTTATAAATGACCTATAATTTGTTTATTTAGCAAATTCAACAAGCAGATGGACTCTTCTTATGTCTATTCTGAAAACATAAAGACACGTGTGTGGCTCAGTCGGTTAGGCAATCAACTCTTGATTTCGGTTCAGGTCATGATCTCAGGGTCGTGGGATGGAGTGCAAAGCATCGGGCTCTGTGCTGGGCGTGGAACCTGCTGGGGATTCTCTCTCTCTCCCCTTCTCTCTCTGCCCTTCCCCCATCTCAAAAAATAGGGATAAAAAAGCCATTTTATGGAAACATAGACACATTAGAATATTAGTGGACATTAAGATCAGAGGCAGTCAGGGCATTAACCACACAAATGAACAGTCACCCAATACTAATACGTATAATATCGAATGAAGAAATACACATTGCTGAAATCAAAAGCATCTTGATGCAAACAGATCACCCATTTTTATGGAACTTTTCAGTGTGAGATGAATTTTGAACCATATAAAAAAAGAGCAGACTGTCTTCCAGTGAGAAAACTTGACTATATATAAAGTTTCATTTTTCTTTGAAGCCCTGTCTTCTTGCTTACCACAAAGGAAAGTCACTTTGTAAGTATGCCTGATCCGTACAAAATTTCAGCATGACATATAGATATACCCTCCAAATTAGAAAAAAAAATTAGGGGTGCCTGGGTGGCTCAGTCGGTTGAGCATCCGATTTCGGCTCAGGTCATGATCTCATGGTGTGTGGGTTCGAGCCCCTCACTGGGCTCTCTGCTGACAGCTCAGAGCCTGGAGCCTGCTTCGGACTCTGTGTCTCCCTCTCTCTCTGCCCTTCCCCCACTCATGCTCTGTCTCTCTTTCTTTCTCAAAAATAAATAAACATTAAAAAAATTTTTTTAATTAAAAAAAATGAAAGAAAAAAATTAAAAAATAAAGAAACTGGAAATGTATGAACCATCGGATTAAATGATCGATTATGGGAAATAGGCATACTTAGAAATATTAGGGTATTAAACAGTCTTCAGTCTTGTCAATTATTTGGCAAACATTATTTTCAAAACTAGATTTTTTTTTATAAATTTTTTTTAACATTTATTTATTTTTGAGACATAGAGACAGAGCGTGAGCAGGAGAAGGGCAGAGAGAGAGGGAGACACAGAATCTGAAGCAGGCTCCAGGCTCTGAGCCATCAGCACAGAGCCTGACGCGGGGCTCGAACTCACAGACCGCGAGATCATGACCTGAGCCGAAGTCGGCGGCTTAACCGACTGGGCCACCCAGGCGCCCCTCAACAATTCAGATTTTAAAAAATCACCATTGTATTTAGATCTTCTAAAATTGAGTCACAAATTTTGCTTAATGCAGTATTATCTAAATTTGGAAGCTACCTTTATGGGTTTTTTTTTTTACACTAACAGTCACAATGTTGGGGGCCTGAAAAAGATGTTTCAGTAAGTTTAGAGTAATTAAAAATTATTTGAGACAGTAACCGGTTCACAGGGAATGCAAAACATGGCAATGCTCTCTGCCAAAGCAAGATACACTAGGAAGTATATTTTTAAAATATTAATGGTTTCAGGGGCGCCTGCGTGGCTCAATTGGTTGAGCATCTGAGTCTTGATTTCGGCTCAGGTCATGGTCTCTCTGTTTGTGGGACGGAGCCCTGTGTGGGGCTCTGCACTGACAGGCTGACGGCACGGAGCTTGTTTGGGATTCTCTCTCTTCTTCTCTCTCTCTCTGCCCCTCCCCCCTCAAATAACAATTAAAAAAATATTATTTGTGGGGTGCCAGGGTGGGTCAGTTGGTTGAGCATCCCATTTCGGCCTAGGTAATGATCGCGTGGTTTGTGGGTTCAAGACCTGCATCAGGCTCCATGCTGTCAGCTTGAGCCTGGAGCCTGCTTTGGATTCTCTGCCACTCCCCGACTCATGCTCTCTCTCTCAAAAATGAATAAACAGTAAAAAAAGTATTTGCTTCCATTAGAGCTAGGAATATAAAATCGTAATTCTGATGTTGGTATATTACATTTAAACTTAAAATAATGTTTTTTCACTTTTCAGTTTTTCTCCTTTCTTTTATTTTATTTTATTTTTTTATTTTTGAGAGAGAGACAGAGCAGGAGCAGGGGAGGGGCAGAGAGAGAAAGAGGGAGACATAGAACTAGAAGTAGGCTCCGGGCTCTGAGCTGTCAGCACAGAGCCCGACACAGGGCCTGTACCCACAAACCGTGAGATCATGACCTGAGCCGAAGTCAGACTCCTAACCGGCTGAGCCACCCACGCACCCCTCTTTTTTTTTTTTTTAATGTATCATTTGTTTTTCAGAGAGAGAGACAGAGCATGAGGAGGGGAGGGGCAAAGAGAGAGACACACACAGAATCTGAAGCTGACTCCAGGCTCTGAGCCGTCAGCACAGAGCCCGATGTGGGGCTTGAACTCACAGGCTGTGAGATCATGATCTGAGCCGAAGTCGGGTGCTTAACAGACTGAGCCACTCAGGCGCCCCTCTTTTCTTTTTTTTTTTAAGGTTTATTTAGTTTTGAGAGAGAACACAAACACGGAAGGGACAGAGAGAGTGGGGGACAGAAAATCCAAAGCATCAGCACAGAGCCCAACGAGGGGCTGAAACTCAGGAACTGAGAGATCCTGGCCTGAGCCGAAATCAGTCACTCAACCAACTGAGCCACCCACAGGCCCCCACTTTTCAGTTTTTAAAAAATAGGTTTTTTAATGTTTATTTTTTATTTTTGAGAGAGACAGAGTGAGAGCAGGGGAGGGACAGAGAGAGAGGGAGACACAGAATCTGAAGCAGGCTCCATGCTCCGAGTTGTCAGCACCAAGCTCAACAGTGGGCTCAAACTCATGAACCGTGAGAGCATGACCTGAGCTGAAATCAGATGTTTACCGACTGAGACACCCAGGCGCCCCTTCAGTTTTTTAAGATGTTTTAACATTGTAGGGAAAATTAACCACAAAAACATGAACCGAGGTGTAGATGTACCAGCGCAGGTTTTCTCGTCACCCCTGGAGTCACTACGACTTGGTGGGCACTGGTTGAATGCCCTACTTATATTCTTGAAAGGAAGTTCTCAATATTTTGTGTATTCATTTTCGGTCTGAATGTGTTTCCCTTCATTAAATTTGTAGCCGAATCTCTCCCCAGAAACAGTACTGAGTCTGTGAAAAATACTTTAGCGTGCTAAGACCGGGAACCATCAGATCTCTCCGTAGATGGGTGCTTTAGAAAAGAAAATTTATTAACATGTCATACGAGAAAGGAAAGAGCCCAGAATATGAAAGGTTCGGTGCTTACTAATTGAGAAACATGTCTCCAGAGGAGGCTCGGCCAAGCTGTCAGGGCACAGGAAGAGAGTTGTTTACTCGGTATTTATAGGGATGCACTGGGTTTGTGGGAAATGGCTGATCACTGTACCTTCGGGCCGGGAGGGGGTCAGGGATAGTCTAAGTCTCTAAGGCATTTTGGAAGCAAGACTTCCAGGACAGTAGGAGCTAGCTGCTGTTAGGAAAAGGCCATTTATTCCTGTTTAGTGAAAACTCAGTCATGAGACCCTTCAGCTGGACATCAGGGGGCCATAAGCTTGGGGCATGATTGCCAATGCATATCTTGAGGGGGAGAGATAAAAGAAGTTTCCAAAGGAATTTTTTTTAAATATTTATTTATTTTTGAGAGAGAGACAGAGCATGAGCAGGGAGGTGCAGAGAGAGAGAGAGAGAGGGAGACACAGAATCCGAAGCAGGTTCCAGCTGTCAGCACAGAGCCCAATGCAGGGCTCAAACTCACAAACCGTGAGATCATGACCTGAGCCGAAGTCGGAGGCTTAACCGACTGAGCCACCCAGGCGCCCCCCAAAGGAATTTTTATATGTTAAAGTAGACTTTCAGGATCCTGAGGTTGGGATAATGTTAAGCTAAGAGTGCCTTTTGTTCTTAGCGAAATGTCATCATCAGGGCAGCTGGGCTCCTAGAGGGAGGTCACTCTGTCGGTCTAAAGGACTTGTCAATGGGCTATAAGCAGCAAGGGAATTTAATTTTTCATTTGCTTTCGTTTCCCATGTCGGTACCACAAAGATAACACAAAGATTCTGTGCTTTCTTACATGCATATAAACCTATTAATAATTATGCAACCATAAATCGTGTTTTCTCTTTCTTTTATATTGATATAGAGACGTCTTTGTTGGGCAGGGTTATTTTATTTTCCTCCAAAAATGAAGGCATTTCTCTTAGGCCACCATCCTATATATAGCGGTATTCTCAGACAGCTATTTTCAATGTTTATTGATTTATTTTTGAGGGGAGAGAAAGAGAGAGAGGGAGAGAGAGAATCCCAAGCAGCCTTCATGCTGTCAACACAGAGCTAGATACGGGCTCAATCTCATGAACCATGAGATCATGACCTGAGCCAAAGAGTCAGACGCTTAGCCTGCTGAGCCAACCAGGCACACTTCAACGGAAATTTTCTTTTCTTTTTTTTTTTTTTAATCTTTTTTTAATGTTTGTTTAGTTTTGAGACAGAGAGAGACAGAGCATGAGCGGGGGAGAGGCAGAGAGAGAGGGAGACACAGAACGTGAAGCAGTCTCCAGGCTCTGAGCTGTCAGCACAGAGCTCGACGTGGGGCTCGAACTCACAGACCGCGAGATCATGACCTGAACTGGAGTCGGACACTCAACCGACTGAGCCACCCAGGCGCCCCTCAACGGAAATTTTCTAATCAAGTATCCCGAATGTCAAAAGCAAGCAAGCCCTGGGGTATTACGAAACTTGACAGATTTTTATATGAAATATCAACTCTATTTTCTTATATGTATTTTTAACTGTTTCAATACTATCAAAATAAACACAAGGATATTATGGAATAGAATAGAATATCCATCTGCATTTAATGGGAGGAACAGCTTTATGCTGTATCTGCAGGATAGGGCCTTCCTTTCTCTCTTTTTCAAGATTTTAAAGAGCTCTCTACAGCCAAGGTGGGGCCGGAACTCAAATGTCTGCGATTATAGTCACATTGTACTGACTGAGCCAGCCACGTGCCCCTACTTTCTTTTAGATTCTAGTCCATAAAACATGTCTGTTTTTGTAATATTCATGTTCTAAACTACTTGCCATCAAGGAAAATTGCCACCGTAGGCAGATGGGCTATATTTTATCTTGGGATCTCAGGTGTGGCTTAGCATACTTCAGGAGTACTCAAGTTCAGAAGTAATGTTACTGAGTCGAGAAGTTTATGAAACATGGGTTCCTAAACTTGTAGAAATACCTGTAAAGAGAATTAAGGTGCTGCTTTGTCATCCATTTTAAAACAAAAGTATAGATACTGGGTGTTTGGGGGTATAGAGGAACTGTCTATAGTTTCACAACTTTTCTGCAAATCTAGTCTGTTTTAAAATTGAAAAGATTATTTAAAAGAAAAAAGTTCACCTTTAGCAACTTAGAGACCAGTGGCCAATACTTGGTTGTGCCTTTTTTTAATTAAAAAAAATTTTTTTAAAAACACTTATTTATACTTTTGATAGAGACAAAGCACTAGCGGGGGAGACGCGGGGGTGGGGGGAGAGACAGAGAGAGAGAGAGAGAGAGAGAGAGAGAATCCGAAGCAGGTTCCAGTCTTTGAGGTGTTAGTCCAGAGCCCCGATGTAGGGCTGGAACTCAGGAACTGTGAGATCATGACCTGAGCAGAAGTCCGTCGCCCAACCAGGCTACCCAGCCACCCATGCGCCCCCTTGGGTGTGACTTTTTAATAACAGAATCTGAATGACAGCAGCCCTAACATTGCTTTCAATTTTCTCACGCCCAATTCCCAAGGTTCAAATGAACTCATTTTTAATCTACTGTGGTTTTCGGGCTCCAGTCGGTTTTCCTATTTTTGACACAGTTCTCCTACCTTCCTCTGTTGGGAACAGTGGTAAAAGCTGCTATTTAACTATTCTCAAGGGCCTGGGCAAACAGGTGAACGTAAGTGGTAACAATAAACCGGAAGACAATGGAGAGTGGAAAAATCCTCAGAGAATTCACTTCTAGGTGTGCTATTAACTGGCATAAGAATGTATCGACCAACAAATAGATAAGATGGGAATTAGGATCTAACAATAGATCCTAATCTAGCCACTTCTTCACGAAAACAAAGGACACCATTAACTCCTCAGGAGGGGGCAGCACCGGGGGCCGCGCTGTAATCCCAGCTGCGGGGGGAGTAACTAGAAGAGGGTTCTTGCCCCTTGCTCTCCTTCAAAGCTCGCCCTTGCTGTCAAAGGCAGGGCGTGGGGAGAGGAACGCAGACTCTGCGCTTCCCGAAGGCGGGACGTAACACCACGAGCCGAAACACTGCGCATGCGGGGGAGATCGTGCGCGCGGGTGACGGGTCGCAGGGCGCATGCGCACCTCGCTTGGGCGGCGCCCTTTTTTTTCTCACGGCAGGTGAGAGGCGGCTTCTTTTTCCCTCTCGCCCCGCCCCCTGTGACCCCTCCCCCCGTCAGGGGCGTTGCCATGGCGACCCAGAAACCACGGCCGGCGGGCGGCGGGCTGGTCTCCTCCGCGGACCTGGCGGCGGCGACAGTGGCAACTCATGGAGCTTTCAAGAAAATGCGTCGAGGAGCCCCGGAAGCGGACGGGCCTCGGCCGCTGCCGGCATTTCTTCTGGCTCGGCGTCGCCTTCGACACGGCGGGCGCGACGGTGCTGTTCACCGGGGTCTTCGCGCACCTGGTCTTCTCCGACCTGCTGCTCTACCTGGGTTCCATCATCATCTTCCTCAGCCTGCTGTGGTGGGTCTTCTGGTACACCGGCAACATCGAACTGACTGGCGAAGAGCCCTCCAAGGCGCCCTTCCACGTGGTCTCCTCCACCGTGAGGAGATCGCTGCGCCGGACGATCAGCCACCGCCTCTCCCTCACCGTCTGCAGCGTGACCAGCATCTTGAGGGGCTTCCGGCGGCGCTACGGCCGCAGGAGGTTCCTGCAGACGGCCGGTTCTCTGGATATGACCGTCAGGGGCCATCTCGGAAACCGGCTGGAGAAGGAGGACCGGGACAAAGACTCCACGAAAAGCGTCCGGGAGAGCGGCGACGCGCAAGACCTGCGCAGGGAGCACCTAGGCCCCAAACCTGAACCGGTCGGAAGTCCCCAGGGCGTTCGCTCCCCAGGCCCCGAGGCCGGGTCTCCGCGCCCCGAGGCCGAGGCCGAGGCCGAGGCCGAGGCCGCGCTGCCAGGGCTGGTGAAAGGCTCGTCATCCGCGGATCTGGGGCCGCCTGAGTGCGTTGAGTCTCCTCCCGCCCCGGCCGTCCTCCCCGTCAGGAGCCTGCACGTAGTCCCCGCGGCCTCCGCCCGCCAGCCTCCAGCTGTGCCTTCGTCGAAGGACCAGCCTGCAGTCACTCTGGCCTCTGCGGGCCAGCCTGCTGCCTCCTTGGCTGCCAGCAGTCAGCCTGCGCTCGTCGTTGCCGCTCAGAGCCAGCCCTTGGTGCCCGTGGCCTCTCAGCATCACCCCCTGGGGCCAGCGCCCGCACGGAGCAACCTCCAGGCCCTCTTGGAAGCCTCTCAAAGCTACTCCCTGTCCTCCGCGGCCGCACAGAGCCACCTGGAAGTCCCACCAGCCTCACAGAGCCAGCTCGAGGATGTCTCTCTGGACTCTGAAACTCCACCTCCGGGTGCTCCTGCTGCCCAAGCCCAGACCCTGAGCATCCCTGTGTCTCTGATCCAGGTTTTGTCCTGCGAGTCTTTTCGGACCCAAGCTGTGGACCCGCGGCTCTCCCCTGCCGTCTCGGACTTACAGGCCCTGGTTGGCACCCAGCAGGTGCCCCAGAGCACCGTCTCTTTAGCCCAGGGGGTTACTACTCCCAGCCAGTCCGCGGCTGTCCAGGAGTTTCAGAAGCCGGTTGCACGGTCTTCTGAGACTCCGCCACCAGCGAGGCAGGGGCTCAGTCAGGAACCCCCTGCCACCGCGACTCCCACCCCTGGGTCCCAGGCCCAGCAGTCAGTGTCCCCTGAGGACACACCTGTCCCTGCCTCAGAGAAGAGAAGTCACCCTCCCTAGTTTAGAACCAGACCCCTGCCATCTGCGCGGCCTGCTCAGGCCTCCGCCAAGTAAGTGCCTTTGGAAGAACCTTCACCTGCAGTATTCCCTGATTGTTTCCGGGTCTGTGTCCTTCTGTTGGAAAAAATGAAGTCAGTGGAGGCGAAGTGGTCTGTTTCTGCAGGGATTCGATCTTTTGAACTTCGGGAGGTTTTTGAAACCTAGTGCTGCGCGTGGAACAGTGTTACTGAAGCTTTCCCTACTCACCCACAGAGTGAGACGGATTTCTCTCGTTTAGGCTTACCGAGGACCGGATGGTAAGACATTCCACCGGGAGCTGTGGGTGGGGTGGGGAGAGGGACTCTGCAGTGTTTCTGAAACAGGAGGACTTTGGGGTGATGCAGGGACGCCTTAAATACAACGAGTCCTCCAGGGGGAAAGCTATTCCCCTTTCTTTTTGATTCTGTCCAGGAGAGTGTCCTTAGTTTGGGGTTCGTGGTCTCCAGCATCTCTCTCACGCTTCGGGAGGCCACGGCTGTACCCAGCTAGGATTTAATACCATGTGTGTTAAAGTTATTTCCATGGATAACTTCTGTTTATGCCAAGTAATGCTGGTTTTTCCTATTTACAATAGTGCCAGTTGCTTTTCACAATATAGTTAAGTAAAAACACAAAACAAAAAAAACACTTAACGTGAGTCAACTTAAACATAAAAAATGAGGGGCGCCTGGGTGGCTCAGTCGGTTCAGCGGCCGACTTCAGCTCAGGTCATGATCTCACGGTCTGTGAGTTCGAGTCCTGCATCAGGCTCTGTGCTGATGGCTCAGAGCCTGGAGCCTGCTTCGGATTCTGTCTCCCTCTCTCTCTGCCCTTCCCCTGCTCATGCTCTTTCTCTATGTCTCTCAAAAATAAATAAAAACGTTAAAAAATTTAAAAAAAAAAAAGGAAAAATTAATTGTATACTGAAACTTGAATGATCCTGAAGTTTGGAAAACACTTGGCTCTTTGTACTAAATCCCATGAGCTTTCTACCAGGTCACAAGACCCTCTGCGCTCACCTGTTTGATGAACTCTATGGTTGAGGCTACTGAGGACCAATTCACTGAACTCCCCCACCCTTTGTCAATTAGAAAGGCAGAAAAGGGGCGCCTGGGTGGCTCAGTCGGTTAAGCGGCCAACTTCAGCTCAGGTCGTGATCTCGCAGTCTGTGAGTTCGAGCCCCGCATCGGGCTCTGTGCTGACGGCTCATCAGAGCCTGGAGCCTACTTTGGATTCTGTGTCTCCCTCTCTCTCTGCCTTTCCCCTGCTCATACTTTGTCTCTATGTCTCTCAAAAATAAAAATAAACGTTAAAAAAAAAAAAAGAAAGAAAGGCAGAAAAGGTCAGGCGAAGGTCAAAATTGGTGACCCTGCTCAGTGGGTTAAGCACTGTCATAATGGTATTCCCCGCCGAGTATCAATTTCTTGATCTTTCTCTCTAATCCTATTCCATAAATGACCGGCTCTGGAGGTGGGGAGGGATAGGGCACAGCAATGCTTTGAGGTTATGGTAATGCCCCCTGTTTAAGTGCTGCCAACGTGTTATCCACGGTTATTTCATATCAGTTGGTTTCATTTCCAGGGGTGGGTGGGGGGTAACAACTGAATATTCAGTGGAAGTCAAACTCTTAATTTCCTTCTCATTTAGGCTTGTGGTTAAGAAGGATAATGTGTGGGAGTGCCTGGGTGCCCCATTTGGTTAAGCCTCCGACTCTTTGTTTTTAAAGCTTTCAAATGATTTTTATTTTTTATTTTTTTATTTGTGAGAGAGAGAGAGAGAGCTCGTGAGCAGGGGAGAGGGACAGAGGGAGAGAGAGGAAGAGAATACCAAGTAGTCTCCATGCTCAGCGTGGAGCCTGACGTGGGGCTCAATCCCGTGACGCTGGGATCCTGACCTGGGGCTGAAATCAAGAGTCAGACACGTAACCGACTGAGCCACCCAGGTGCCCCAAGCCTTGGGGTCTTGACCTCAGCTCAGGTCTTGATCTCAGAGTCCTGAGCTAAAGCCCCTCCTTGTTAGGCTCTGTGCTGGCCATGAAGCCTACTTAAAAAAAAAAAAAAAAAAAAAAAGGAAAGATAAGGTGTGTTATAATTCTATCTGTGGTCTCTGTTGTAAAGTAATGGCAGTAGGCCAATAATTGGATAATAATTCTAAGGTCTTTACCAGTTACAAGCTAAACACAGGCCTCTGAGACATTAGCAACAGTTTCTAACCCAAGTGTAGGCTCCGTGGGCATTCATCTTGGAAAACACTTTCAGATGCCACATAGCTTTTTTTAAAATCCTTTTTAAAAATATTTATTTTTGAGAGAGAGAGAGAGAGAGCAGGGGAGGGGCAGAGAGGGGTACAGAGGATCCAAAGTGGGCTCTGTGCTGAGAGCAGACTATGCGGTGCTTGAACTCACGAACTACAAGATCATGAACTGAGCTGAAACCGTGAGTCAGATGCTTGACCAACTGAACCACCCAGGCGCACCCCCCCTTTTTATTTATTTATTTATTTTTGCTACAAAGATGACGTCAGGTAGAACGAACACCAAATTTGTGACACGTTTCTCTATATTGACCATAAGATACTTACCTAAAATAAGAATTGACAAATTTTTTCTATAAAGACCCAGAGAGTAAATATTTCAGGCTCTGCAGGCCAAAAGGCAAAATCCAGGATCTTAGGTGGCTGCTTATATACTAAGAGAGAAAAGACAACTGCCCCCCAGTTTGTACGGGTAGGCTGCATAGTTCCTTATGACTCTCGTCCATTCACCTAAAAGCAATTGTCTTTTCAGGGAGCCTGCCATCTCATCTTGGTCCGGTGACCAGAGAGGAGGTGATTTCCAGAGGCTCTGACTCCCAGGTTGAGATTCTGCTGTTTGGTGCCTGGCACTTGCCACTAGTGGGGTCTAGAATGTGTAGATGGTGGCGTTCAGGCCCTGAGCAGACGCTGGCCAGGCAGGCAGGCACTGGGAGCGCTGGGGGGAGCAGGGGTGGAAACCGGTGCCCACGTTGGCCTCTGAAGCTCACAGTGACAGTGACAGCAACACAAAGACGCAGAGTGAGGAGGGGTGCTCCTGGTGTCTAGTGGGCAGAGACCAGGGGTGCTGCAAGACACTGGACCTGTGGGGTGCCTGGGTGGCTCAGTCAATTGAGCGGCCGACTTCGGCTCAGGTCATGATCTCGCAGTCTGTGAGCTCGAGCCCCGCGTCGGGCTCTGTGCTGACGGCTCGGAGCCTAGAGCCTGCTTTGGATTCTGTGTCTCCCTCTGTCTCTGCCGCTTCTGCTCATGCTCTGTCTCTATGTCTCAAAAGTAAATAAACATTAAAAAAAATTAAAAAAAAAAAAGACACTGGACCCATGACAGCACAGAATCACCTCACCCAAAACATTGCTACCGTGAGGCTGAGGAACCCTGATCTGGAATAATAAAAAAAATTGCTCCATAGTTCACGAGATACTTAAAGAAAAATCTTATCCTCAGAGGACTCATTAGCTCTTAATTAGTTATGGTATCTTTTAGACCCTGAAGATCTTATTCACCTTTGTTTTATTTATCTTGTTTATTTTATTTTTTTAACGAGGCTCCATGCCTAACATGGGGCTTGAACTCGGGACCCTACGATGAAGAGTCACACGGTCTACCAACTGAGCCAGCCAGGAGCCCCTGTTATATTTATCTTTATATTCCCATTTTGAATTAACACACACGTGGGGCATTTGTCAATAACAATAGCTCACGTTTATTGGGTGTTATAATACCTTACACACGGTACTAAGTAATGTACAGGCATTGTTTTGTTTGTCCGAACAATCAGAGGTAGGCACCATCGTCGTCTCCAAGGAAACTAGACTTGATATTGAAAGGGTAAGTAATTTCCTCTTTTTTTTTTTTTTAAACGTTTTATTTTATTTTTTGAGAGACATAGAGACAGAGCATGAGCAGGGGAAGGGCAGAGAGAGAGGGAGACACGGAAACCGAAGCAGGCTCCAGGCTCTGATGAGCCGTCAGCACAGAGCCTGACGTGGGGCTCGAACCCACAGACCGTGAGATCATGACCTGAGCTGAAGTCGGCCGCTTAACCAACTGAGCCACCCAGGCGCCCCAATTTTCTCAATGTCACACAAACAGAGGAGCTGGAATTGAGGTCTAATTGATGTATGATTTCTTATGAGGTGTAGGTTGTAAGCCTTAACATCAATTAAAGCTTGAGCTGTCACACTCCACATCAATCTATGTTTGACTCCTCTAGTGACCGCCGTGCTCCCAGAGAGAGAAGGAAAATCACAAACTCGGTAATGGTTTTGTTCCACTCTGTTTATAAATATCCTCTCAAATACAAATTACTTTTCTTTTTTTTTTTTTTTTTCCCAGAACCACCAACGTTTCTACAGACTTAAGTGCCAACTTGATGAAAGCACAAGTACTGACCGTAACCTCATTTTGGAAACCTCCACACAGAGTCCCGCATCCGTCTGGGGCCAGCGGGCCTACTGGACGGCCTTTGCCAAGTATACATGTGTCAGTGTCGGGGGAGTTATCCAGCTTCAGGTCGTCCTAAAGCTATTGCCAGAATTTTAAGCCATAATAACCGTGCTGTTCTAAACAAACTGTGCGGTCCTCTCATCCTCTGTTTTAAAATAAGTTGGTTTTTTAAAATAGACTCCTCGTGAGAAAGGAGAAAATAATGCCTCACAAACTCTAGGTGAGCCCGAAAGTAAGAGTAGCTCCCACAGAAATGGACCCTGGAAAATGTAACTCTGAATTTAAGATTACTTTGTGATCTCATCGAATAACAGAAAAGTCAACACAATCAATGCATTGTAACATGCCACAATTTATATTTATATATTCATTTCATGTAATGGACACGACTTTCCTATTTTCCCAAGGATTTTATTTTTCCCAAGGCTTTTAAAATCTGATTGGTTTGTACATTTTAATGGTAATCAAATAAAGTTCATTTGAGAGTGTCCTCTTATATTCTTTCTTTGTATCAGTAGGTTATTTACACAAGAATGCTCAAATATAGGGACAGATTTCTTTTGGAATTTCCAGTTACTGGCAAAAGCATGTTTTCAGGTGGTACGATACTTTTGATCAAAACTCCCAAACATTTTAGCTGTTTTATATTTCTTCCCCCTTTCCGTCCTATGCTTCAGTATTTCTATATTTATAATTTAAAAAAATTAACTCAGGGGCGCCTGGCTGGCTCAGTCGGTTGAGCGTCCGACTTGGGCTCGGGTCATGATCTCGCGGTCTGTGGGTTCCAGCCCTGCGTCGGGCTCTGTGCTGACAGCTCGGAGCCTGGAGCCTGCTTCGGATTCTGTGTCTCCCTCTCTCTCTGCCCCTCCCCTGCTCATGCTTTGTCTCTCCTGCCCTCAAAAATAAATAAAACATTTAAAAAAATTTTTTTAAAAATAAAATTAACTCAGGCTGAAAGACTATGCATTGAAGATATTTGGAAAAAAGAATAACAAAGACATTACGCTAAGCAAAGTAAGCCAGTCGCAGCAAGACAAATACTGTATGATTCCACTTCTGTGACATTTGTCATATGACAGAATCCGATTCACAGAGACAGAAAGAATGGTGGCTGCTGGGAGGGGAAGGAGAAGGGGAAGTTGTTTACTAGGTGAAGAGTTTCAGATGAAAGGAATTCTGGAAGTGGTTGTATAACGTGGTGAATGTGCTTAACACTAGTGAATGGTACACTTGAAAATGGTTAAGATCGGGGACGGGGGGGGGGGGGGCAGGGGCGCCTGGGTGGGTCGTCGGTTAAGCAGCTGACTCTTCTCAGGTCATGATCTCCTAGTTTGTGAGTTCCAGCCCCGTGTCTGCTTGGGATTCTCTCTCTCTCCCTCTCTCTGCTCCTCCCCTTCTCAAAAAATCGCGTGCGCGCTCTCTCTCAATATAAATAAACTACCTCTCATCCGTAGCAAGTATTCATTGGAAACCATTTGGTACAATATGACCTCACCTCTCTAGATCCAGTTAGAGAAGGGCACTCGACTCAAACTTGGCCAATGAGAAATTATTTTCTGTTGCCTTAAGAAAACCATGTATCCTTAGACTCAAATCCTCCTTTCCTGCTTAAGCTAGCTCGAGATAGTTTCTGTTACTTTCAAGCCAGGAAACGTTCACCGACAGAACTATTCTAGGGGTGATTGTAAAATGCATCTCTAGGGGGGTACTCAATAAAAGGTAATAGCAGCTAGAAAAAAAAAATTAATCTCTGGGGGAAGGCTGCTCTTTTGGAAAACAGTTTAATGGGTCTTCTGGGTATATGAAAGTAGAGCAAAAATTCATCCCGGAATGAAGCAGCTCAGAACAATTATGAACAAGTGCCATGCACAGTGATGTGAACGAGCAAGTGTATTGTGGGCAAGGCGGTCTTTACGTGCTGTTCCGTTCGTTCCTTCCTTCCTTCCCTCCTTCCTTCCAAAAGTAATCTCTATGCCCAGCATGGGGCTTGAACTCATGACCCTGAGATCAAGAGTCCCAAGCCCTACTGACTGAGCCAGCCAAGTACTCCGTCTTCACCTTCTTAGATTAGAACTGGAGACCAAAAGAGATGGGCCTCCAGGGAAGGCAAGCCTGGATAAAAGAGGCTTGCAAGACGAGCTGGCCCATGGAAGACGGTAACTGAGTAGAGGATCCCCAATGTAGAGCTATAACTAAAGAACTCCCAAGAGCAAATTATGCTACTTAGTTTTCAGATTTTCCTTGTATTCTGATGAGGCTTCTGTTGAAAAATTTTTCACAGTCTTAACTGTGCTTTGGGAAAATAAGGAAGGAACTATGCTCAAGTTTAAGGAGATATTTCTTGGAATGTATATTGGCACAACTACTTCGGAAAACTCAACCATGTCTTGTATACCCTCCAAGCCAACAATTCTACCCCAGAAAAATGTCCACACACAAGATTCAGGAGACTGAAGCATGTTCACAGCAATGTATATAATGGGGGGGGGGGTTGGGGAGGAAAAATAATCTAAATGTTGGTGATAGGAAAATGGATATATAAATCATGATAGACTCATATAATGGAATGCTACATGGCACAGAAACGTAATTAATACAACAGAGATGGGCTGAAATCAATAAAAGGTATAATGCAGAATGGAAATAATTTTATCATGGAAAGACAAGCAAAAGCATATATGTAGTTTAGGAATATATATGGTAATTACTTAAAGAAAAGTTGAAATGGTTTTATTTTATTTTTTTAATGTTTATTTATTTTTTAGAGAAGGAGAGAGACAGAGTATGAGCACTGGCGGGTCAGAGAGAGAGACACACACACAGAATCTGAAGCTGCTCCAGGCTCCGAGCTGTCAGCACAGAGCCCGACGTGGGGCTCAACTCACGAACCGTGAGATCATGACTTGAGCCGAAGTCGGAGGCCCAACTAACTGAGCCACCCAGGCGCCCCAAAAGTTGAAATGGTTTTAAAAAGTTAGGATAGTAATTACCTTTGGGAAGAAGCAGGGAGAAGGTGGACCTATGAGGAGCACACAGGAAGCTTCCATAGAACAGGTTCATGTTCTGTTTCATAAGTTGGGTGCTAAAGGGGTGGCTCAGTCGGTCAAGCGTCTAACTCTGGGTTTCAGCTCCGCTCATGATTTCGCGGTTCATGAGTTCTAGCTCCGCATTGGGCTCTGCGCTGGCAGTGCAGAGCCTGCTTGGGATTCTGTCTCTCCCTCTCTGCCTCTCTCCTACTCATGCTGCCTCTCTCTCTCTCTCTCTCTCTCAAAATAAATAAATAAATAAACTTAAATAAAAATAATAAATTGGGTGTTACGTTTATGCACAGGTATTCATTTTATTATGTTTTATAACTTACATTAATGTATATTCCTTTTTTTTTTTTTTTTTAATTTGAGAGAGAGAGCAAGAGCGTGTGCAGGCAGAAGCAGGGGCTTCTGAGAGAAGGGAGAGAGGGAGAGAGAGAATTCCAAGCAGGTTTTGCAATGTCAACATGGAGCCGGACACGGGGCTTGAACTCATGAACTATGGAATCATGACCTGAGCCAAAATCAAGAGTCGGATGCTTAACCTGCTGAGCCATCCATGAGCCCCTAATTTATATTCTTTTGTGCATGTCAGACTTTAAAAAAATGAAAGAATGAACTAATTGTCCAATTGCTCAGCAATGCTGATTTAAACTTCTACTGATAATGTATGAGGAATTGAAATTTAATTTTTTTCTCTCCGCTTTGGGGATGGAGGGGAAGGTATTCCCAGTCAAAGGCTGTCTTGCGGGATGGTTGTGAGCCAGGATACAATTTCCTCTGCTCTCAGGACACTGATAACCTCTGCCCAACTTCCGAAGGAACCCTAAACCAGTGGGGTAAGAAATGGTGGGGCCTCACACAGTTGGCAGAGAGAGTGTTACTTATTTTACACTGTTGCAAAATAGAACAGTGCTTTATATTTAACCCGTTGCTGTAGCTGGCTTAATGTCCTTTTGATAATTCTATACAGTTTCCAAAGGTTGCAACATTTTCCATTCTTAGAAGCTAAGGGGAGGGGCAGTTCCTCTTTCCTTCTGCTTCCTTCCCACCCTCCATGCCTTGGCCCTTGCTGTTCCACATGCTAAAAAATCCTTCCCTGCTTGCAACAGGTCTGGTGGACTCCTGGCCCTCCCTTAAAAGTTTAAGTTCAGCGGCGCCTGGGTTGCTCATTCGGTTTAGCTATTGAGGACTCTGGATTTCAGCTCAGGTCATGAACTCATGGTTTGTCGTATGGAGCCCCTCACCGGGCTCCGCATTGGCGGTGTGGCGCCTGCTTGAGATTCTCACTTCCTCTCCTCTCTCTGCCTCTTCCCTACTTATGCTTTCTATCTCCCTCTCAAAATTAATGAATAAATTAAAAAAAAAATAAGTTCAAGGGCTAACACCTCTTGAAAACTGTCTCCTCTCTTAGATTTCAGCTCTGAGGTTTCTGGCTAAGTTGCTCCGTCAAACCGCGGTTTCCGCAAAGATAAGATGAGTTCGAAGGTCTATGAGGATAGCGCAGAGGGTATAGAGCCCCCCAGGATGGAGCAGCCTAGTTCGAATCCCGGCCGCCCCATCTCTCTGCGTGCGGATGTTAACGAGAGCTTTGGTTTCTTCAGTTTGACCAAGGGATGATTTGACTCCAAAAAGAAAATACTCGCGGCACCCGACCACTAGGGTCCACTAGGGGTCCCTGACCTTCCTTTGCGACCCTCAGGGCTGGACGGAGCCGCAAGGATCTCTCTTCTCGCAGCGCCGTGGCGGCTCTCACACCCGCACCAGGCGCAGCGCGGAAAGTCCTCCAACTGAGAGGAGGGGCCTGGAGGCCGGGCGGGGAGGAGAAAGCTTCGGCGGCGCTCTAGCCCGCCGGGACCACCTAGCGCTCACGTGGCGCTCCTGATTGGCTGAAGGCCGCCGCTCGCGCGCGCATCTTCCGGGCCACAGGGCCTGCTGGAAGGCCCACGACTTCCGGCGAGAGGCGCAGTCGTCGCGCTTGTCGGGCCCAATGGCGGCCCCGCTGCTTCACACGCGGTTGCCCGGAGATGCGGCAGCCTCGGCCTCTGCAGTCAAGACGCTGGGGGCGTCGAGGACTGGGTGAGAGTCCGGGACGCTTTCTTCTGCGCATCTGGGACCAAAGCCCGGGACCGGGGTTGGGAAAGCGGATGCGAAAGGGCCTGGGGCCGAGCTGACGGAGTCCTGGGAGCAGCGGGCTAGAGGGTCATCTCAAGTTCTCGAGAGTGGGCCCGTGCCCTTAAGCGGGTAGTAAAAGTGGGAGAGGAGCTGGGAAAATGCATCTGTTCTCCGTTCCACAGTCACCTTTTCTCCCCGGTGGGCTCCCGCTTAGCGTCCCAGAGGGCTCGGTTACTACCTCATCCCGCCCCTTTTGTTCGCGTAGATTTGGAAAGAGTTCCCTGGGCTGTTTGAATCATCAAGCGAATGCAGTCATTGATGGCAAACTGACTCCTAATTTTTTGTTGGTGTTTGAAACTTGTTTCCACATACACGTTTTCTTAGCAATGTAGCTTCCTCCAGTTTTAAACCCGCTAACCCCCATGAAACATTTTGGGGTGCAACTTTGAGAGTCATTAGTAGGATACTGGTGTGTTTATTTTATTTTTTTTTCTTTGCCTCTCCCCACTCCTCTGCTCTGTTTAAAGGAAGAAAACTTTGTAAAACACTTAGCATAATATCATTCACGGTGTTTATTAAGCACCTATATACTCTTGTGTTAGACCCTGGAGACACCATCTCTGCTCTCAACAGAGCTTATGCTCTAAGGAGGGTAAAACAGTGAATAGGCCAATAAATCAAGGAAAAGGATGGTTTCAGGTAGTGCTGACCTGCTTGTGAAGAAATAAAACAGGGGGACCGAGAGAGAGAGAGAGAGAGAGAGAGAGAGAGAGAGGATGGGTACTTTAACGGTCCCTCTGACATCTGAGCTTCAGTTCGAATGAAGGCGAGAATCCAGCTGAGTCCTGATCTGGAGGACGAGCGAGCGGCAGCAGAAATGGGAGTCAGCTTGGCAGGTTTGAAGACTAGAAAGGACGCTACGGTTGCAGTGTGTTACGTGGTTGGAGAGGAGGCCAGAGTAACGTAGGAGCTTGAAGACCGAGGCCGAGAGCTTGGATGTGTATTTTAAGTGAGGCGGGAGACCTTTGGAGAGTTTAACAGGGAGGGTAGGGGAGCAGGAGGTAATTTTGGGGAAGATCATTAGATCACTGAATGAAGAACATGGGAGGTTAGACTGGAAGCAAGGAGGCCAGTCAGGAGGCGTTAGTGAGAGTCCCGGTGAATGATGCTGGCTCAGTAAATGTTGGCTCTTCTGGTTTTTCTCGTTCTCTGTCCTACACTTAATAGTATGATTCTCTTGGTTCTACAGGCTTTCAGATATGCTCACGTTAGAGAATGATTTCTTCAATTCTCCTCCAAGAAAAACCGTCCGGTTCGGTGGGACGGTGACAGAAGTCTTGTTGAAGTACAAAAAGGTAAGAGGACACGGAGCGAGGTTCTGTGTCTTTTTGCCCCCCTGGTGTAATTGCAATGTAATTGACGTAGGGAGGTTCGGCTTTGCGCGAGTACAGTTGTAGCCATTATACGAAAGCCCAGTAGACGCAATGAGATGAGATTTAGATACCAATCTTGAAGTCAAATATTTAATGACAGCATGATGCTTTCAGCTCACAATTTGAGTAATAACTTCTTTGCTGAGGTTTGTATCTTCAAATGTTTTATATACATAGCATCTTTAAAAAAAAAAACCTCTAGCAAGCGTTGGAATAAAAATCGTGAGATCAGAGTGTTTTATTTCTTTTTTTTTTTTTTTTAGCGTTTTTATTTTATTTTTGAGAGACATAGAGACAGAGTATGAGCAAGGGAAGGGCAGAGAGAGAGGGAGACCCAGAATCTGAAGCAGGCTCCATGCTCTCAGCCGTCAGCACAGGAGCCCGACGAGGGGCTCGAACTCACCGTGAGATCATGACCTGAGCCGAAGTCACCAACTTCAGCGCCAACTGAGCCACCCAGGCGCTGCAGAGTGTTTTATTTCTTTTCTTTCTTTTTTTTTTTAATTATTTTCAAATTGGTTTACAAGAGTGTTTTATTTCTGAAAGAATTACCTGAGTGTTGCTTTGGGACAGCACACCAGCTCTGGCAGTAGGGGTTTGTTTGTTTTTGGTTTGGGTTTATGGGCATTGAGAAGTGATTCCAGTGCTTGCTTCGGCAGCACATGCACTAAAATAGAAGCGATTCTGTTACATCTCAGCGACGGAGGGAAGACAGGAATGTTAGTTTTCATCTCTGTAAGCATCTCGGTGCACACGTGTGAACGGATGGCATCTCGTATCACATGTGGTATTCACACGTCCGTACACAAGCAGACCCCAATGCGAACAGCCTTTCAGGGGTCATGTTCTCAAGCTGCCTAGCTCCACTAACGTGAGTTTTTAAGTGCTCGTAGTTAGGATTTTATAATCCACATTCGATGTGTGAAAGTTAGGCTGTTCCTTTTATGGAACAGTTAGAAGTCCTGCCGCTGATCTTTACTAGGAAACTGAAGCAAGCAAACTTTTTTTTTTTTTTTCCTGTCCTTGTTTAGGGTGAGACACATGACTTCGAGTTGTTGAAGAACCAGCTGTCAGATCCAGACATAAAGGTAATTGATCGTTCGCAGAGTCCCGGCCACTTGGTGCGGGTTGAGTGTGCGCGTCCGGGCCTCCTCCATCGTCTAGCACTGGCTCTGTGGGATCCCTCACTTCAATGCAGTGGTTCTCAGCCGAGAGCACTTTTGCCCCCAGGGCACATTTGGTGCCCGTCTGGAGACGTGTCTGGTTGTCACATCTCGGGGGAGGGAAGCCAGATACTACTGGCGTCTGGTGAGCGGATGACAGCGATGCCATGAATGCGCAGAGCGGCCCTCCACAACAAGGAATTGTCCTCAACGACAGTAGTCCTCAGGTTGAGAATCCCTGCTTTATCTTTCCTGTCTTATTTTTTTAAATGTTCTTTTAGTTTTGAGAGAGAGAGAGAAAGAGAGAGCGAGTGTGGGAGGAGCAGAGGGAGAAAGAGGCACAGAATCTGAAGCGGGCTTCAGGCTCTGAGTTTTCAGCACAGAGCCCAGTGTGGGGCTCGAACTCACGAGCTGCAAGATCATGACATAATCCGAAGTCGGACACTTAACCGACTGAGCCACCCAGGCGCCCCAGCTTTCCTAGAACCTCTTTTCTCTGTGCTGCGTGCAACTCTCACGTCTCTCCGATGCTAAAACAAAAACAGAAGATGACTTGTCTTTGAAGCTACTACTCTTTGGCACTTTAGGAAATGTTTCAGGAGGCATACCTTTCTCAATACGTGCTTGTCATGTAGTCACAACTCAGTAAATTTTATTTCCCTTTTCTTCCCTTACTGCCCAGTTTTGGAAAGAGTGGCCGCGGTAGTCAGATTGCCTGGGATAAAATCCTTACTCTGTTGTTTCCCAGCGTGTGGTCTTGGGCAACTTGTTTAACCTCTCTGCCTCTGTTTTCTTCTTTAGAAAGTCAGAAAAATAATAGCGGTATTTTAGATGTAGAGGTTTGAGAGGATCCAGTGAGTTACTACATAAGAAGCACTTGGAACAGCCCTGACACCACGGGCTTTGTAGCCGTTTGCTGTGGTTCCTGCTGACAGTGCGCACTCGCTCATCGCCCGTGCGTGTTTAGATCCCCTGTGAGGTCCGCTGCTGGGGTTACGAGGGCAGGTTACTAGTGGTTTCTTATGTGCTCCTTTTAGTGGGCGTTTTTTCAAGCCTCATACTAATTCCTTATAGCAATTGACACTGTTGGCTGCCCACTTTTTTGTTTTTAGTTTTTATTTATTTTGAAAGAGAAAAAGTGAGGGAGGAGCAGGGAGAGAGGGAGTGGGGGGAGAGAGAATCCCAGGCAGGCTCTGATCCGTCAGCTTGGAGCCCGATGTGGGGCTGGAACTTAGAAACCACAGGTTCATGATCTGAGCGGAAATCAAGAGTCGGACGCCCAGCCGACTGAGCCACCCAGGCGCCCCTCGCTGCCCACTCCTTACAGCATTTCCTGTGGTTTCCAGGAGCTTCCTGGCTTCCTATCCCTTCCGTCTAATCATTCTTGTGGCAGGTTCTTAAATTTGGTGTTGATTAGGTTTCCAAACTGGACCCTTTCCTCACTCTGAAGATTGTTCCTGTGTGATCTCCTTACACCCTCTAGGCTTTGGAATTTGCCTGTGTCCTGGTAACCCCCAGGCGTGTGTCTAGAGCTCGGATGCCTCTTGTGGGCCCCAGACTGGTTTCTTACCTGCCAGCCCATAAGTCACACTGGCGCCCCAAACTCGGCATCTTCTCTCTGCCACACCCACTCCTCGGCAGCCTTCTTTTTGTGCTGAACTGATTTATTGCGTACCCAATTCTCGAGCTAGGAACCTTGGGGGCTTTCTCACCCCTGTATCCATTGATTTACTGGGGCCTTTGGAGGAAAAAAACACCCTTAAAGCCTTCTTGCATTGTTGGTGCTCTTTTGTCCGGAGTCTTCCCGTGATTTCTTAGGTTACCTATGTTCCACTTCTCCTCTGTCTCACGTTACGCCCCCCCGCCCCCCACTTTTACCCTCCACAGTGCAGCGTACTTCGTCGCTAAAACAGGGCACTGTCCTGCCAGAAAACTTTACTCTTTTGGAGAAAGAGCCAGCTTCTTAGCATGGTCTGCAACATTGTTTCTGCGTTCAATCTCACTAGAGACTTTGTTCCATGAATTTGCCACTTTTCATCTTTTTTTTTTTTTTTAAAAGTAATCTCTGCAGCCAACGTGGGGCATTTCTTCTTTTCATCTTTATCTCTTTGCATGCGCCTTTTCTTCCCGGCCGCAGAGGTCCTCTGTATCCACTTTATGTGCTATCTTTTTGACCATGGACTCTGGCTACACGGCTCTCCTCCCTTACTGGCTTTGTGACTGAGGGCAGATTTACTGCACTTCCGTGCCGCAGTGCTCCCATCTATACGATGGGAAACAGCGCTGGTACCTACTCGTGGAATGGCTGTAAGGATTAAACGACTTAATACACGTTAAAATGTTAGAGCAGTACCTGGCGTGGTAATTACTATATTAGGGTCCAGTGTTACTGTTACTTTATCTACTCACTCCTGCTCTTTGAGATCTAGCTGAAGTGTCCTCTTTAATGGAACTTTCCTTGGCTCCCTCTAAGCACATTTCCCCATTTCCCACCCTGCCAGCAGATCCTCCTAATTACAGATCTGGCTTACAAGGACTTCGGTCACCTATCTGGCCCCTCCTCGATTCCCACATTCAGCCGTTGGCTTGCTTGCCGTAGGCTCCAGCCGTAACCGTACTGCTTTTGGTTTTCTGAGTACGTGCTTCTCCCTCCATGCGGACTGCAGCCACCTGGGAATACTCACCCCGTCTACAGGCGGCAGAAGCGGCCCTCTCGGCCCAGCTCTCCCTGAGCCTTGTGTTCTGCGGGACGTTCAGAGGACCCTTTGCTTCGTGTCCCTCTGTACCTTTCTACCAGCGCTTCTCCTCGGTGTCTTGACCTACCAGGAAACGCATCAGTTGTGTCTGTGTTAGTTCAGAGAGTGTTGCAAGTAATTTCGTTCTACTAATGGTTCAGTACTAAAGCACCAAAGACTGCGAATAGTTTACTTTAAAAGATGGAGCAGTTTAAATGTTATCTTTATAATATTGTTGCACTTTTTTTTAGCCAAAAAGGGATAGAATAGAATTAACGTACTTTTATTTGCCTATAACTTAGCTTGTCTCCACTGGCTCAGGCCTTGCTGAGCCACCATTAACTTACCCTTAGCGGTTGTGGACATATGAAGTTACCAGCGTGCAAGTGAGCTGTGATTTCCTTTATTTTGCTGCCTGGCTCACTTGGGGTTTCCCCAGGAGCTGGCCTCAGTGGAGTTCGTCACACATAGCATGTGGAAGGCAGGCAGTGGCTGGATGAAGGTGGGGACGGGGGTGCGGTCCTTCTGCGTGGAGCAAGGGATTGTGGGAGAGGACGGAGCATAGGCTTTGACCCAGACCGACAGCTTCGAACCTGGTTCTTTATTAACTTCTCAGATGGGCAGCTTGCTTATTCGTTCCCCTTAGTCTCAGTTTCCTCAGCTGTAAACTGGGAATAACGGGAGTCCATTTTCAGCACTGTCAGGGTTAGTGAAGGATGCGCGGGGAGGGCGTTGAGCACCGTGCCTGGCACCCGGCGTCTTCTTACCAAGTGATACTCCGATCAGTAGTCTCTGTCGGTACAACCCTGTCTGCTGTGGCGCATCAGAGGAGGTGCAGTACCGTACCTGTAACACTCTATGACTATGAGCGGGGCGCCTGGGCGGCTCGGTCAGTTGGCTGTTTGACTTCAGCTCAGGTCACGATCTTGTGGTCTGTGGGTTCAAGCCCCACATTGGGCTCTGTGCTGACAGCTCAGAGCCTGGAGCCTGCTTCGGATTCTGTGTCTCCCTCTCTCTCTGCCCCTCCCCCGCTCGCTCTCTAGCTGAGAAGTACAATACGGTCTGTTAATAGTCTATACCGTTACAGTTACAACACATTGCTTTTATTTATTTATATGTCCCTTTCTTGTGCTGAGTCTTTTTTTATTTATTTTTTTATGTTTATTTTTGAGTGAGACACAGAGCACAAACAAGGGAGGGCAGAGAGAGAGGAAGACACAGAATCCGAAGCAGGTTCCTGGCTCTAGGCTCAGAGCTGTCAGCACAGAGCCCAGTGTGGGGTTTGAACCCACCAACTGTGAGATCATGGCCTGGGCTGAAATCAGATGCTTAACCAACTGAACCACCCAGGCAGCCCTCTCATACTAGTCTAAGCATCAACCATTTCTTTGAAAATTGGAGGTTTTAGTTTTTTGTGTATGTTGTATATATGTGTTAATACTAATGATATATTTTATATTTTTAATTTTTTTAATTTACTTTTAATTTTTACTCTTTTAGAGAGAGTGAACAGGGTGCAAGTGAGCAAGGGGCAGAGAGAGAGAATCTCACGAGGGGCAGAGTGGGAGAGAGAGAAGAGGGGCTTACCCAAAGTGGGGCTTGAGCCCACCCATGGGACTCGAACTCATGAACCATGAGATCATGACCTGAGCCAAAGTCAGATGCTTAACCAACTGAACCATCCACGTCCCCCAAAGCTTTTTATTTTTACGTGTTATTTTAAGTAGGCTTTATGTGCAACATGGGGCTTGAACTCGTATCCTTGAGATCAAGAGTTACCTGCTCTACCAGCTGAGCCAGCTAGGTGTCCCTATAGTTGATATTTTATATTTATCTAACTGATAGCATATTTTATACATGGCTTGTTTTCTTTTTATTTAGAAGTTTTTCCCATGTCATTAAATGTTATTATGAACAGTAATTTCAAAGTTTATTTATTTATTTTGATAGAGGGAGCATGTGCACAAGCAGGGGAGGGATAAGAGAAAGAGAGAGAGAATCCCAAGCAGGCTCTGTGCCGTCAGCACAAAGCCTGACAGGGGCTCAATCCCACAAATGGTGAGATCGTGACCTGAGCCGGAATCAAGAGCCAGAAACTTACGTGATTGAGCCACTCAGGCCCCTGCATTACTTTTTTTAAAACTGGAAAGTGTAATGTCCTTCTGTTTTGAATTTTCATTCCAGTTTTGGCTTCAGTGCAAGTTTGTGACTTTTTTCCAATTTATTTATTTATTTTTAATTTTTTAATGTTTTCATTTTTTATTGAGAGACAGAGACAGAGCATGAGCATGGGAGGGGCAGAGAGAGAGGGAGCCTGCTTCAGATTCTGAGCTGTCAGCACAGAGCCCAGTGTGCGGCTCGAACTCACAAACTGCGAGATCGTGACCTGAGCTGAAGTTGGATGCTTAACCGACTGAGCCCCCCAGGCGCCCCTTTTTCTCCTAATTTAAATACTATTGGTCGATGTTCGGTGCAAGCTCGGTATTATCTCTTCCACTGTTGTAGAGGATTTGTGATTTTGAGAGCACTTTCCTTTGTTTACCTGAAGGACGACCAGATCATTAACTGGCTGTTAGAATTCCGCTCTTCCATCATGTACTTGACCAAAGACTTTGAGCAGCTTATCAATATTTTATTGGTAAGTTTACTGTTTATTTCACTGACTAGTCTGTGATTCGTACTTTGGAAACAAAGTATGTTGTATCAGTAAAACGTTTTTTTTATCTTTCTCTTCCTCCCGCCGGTAGAGGTTGCAGTGGTTAAACAGGAGTCAGACGGTGGTGGAGGAGTATCTGGCTTTCCTTGGCAATCTTGTGTCCGCGCAGACCGTCTTTCTCAGACCCTGCCTCAGCATGATTGCTTCTCACTTTGTACCTCGTAAGTGGTTCTTTGCCCTCTTTGATCTTTCCTAAGTAGCTCGTTATTAACATACTACCTTCTCAGAACACTGTGGGGATTGTGCCAACATGGGAAATTCTGAGCTGCGTGTTGGCAGCACTTTTGGTACATGTCTGGTCTCTATAATGATGTCTCTAGAAGCATCTGGATATGTTGCTGTGTTTTTTTTTTTTAATGGGTTGTAATTCGCATTAACGAAATTTTGATGAAGTCTTAGAACTCAGAAATTTTTAGCTTTAACTGTAAAGTTCCTTGACTTTTTTTTTCGGCTGTAAATTTAATTATTGTACTAAGTGTGGACAGTGGAAAAATCACTTTTTTGTGTAGCTTTTGATTGTTTAGGTGAATGACAAAAAGACTAACGGATCTTGTTTTCCCCTCACAAAGCCCGAGTCGTCATTAAGGAAGGCGACGTGGATGTTTCGGATTCTGACGACGAAGATGATAGTGAGTAGAAAGAGGATCAAAGCGAGGGGAGCCTGGCCTTTGTGTAGGTGGAGCCGGTGTGCTCCGTGGTGAAACTCTGGGCGCCGCCCGCCGCCGGGAGCTGTTCTAACAGGCGGGGTGCGGCGCACGGCACCTGATGGAACCTTCCTGTTACCTTCAGCGTGAACCTGACCTCAGCCGCCCTCAGCGCTTTGCTTATTTAATCCAGTTAGTCTCCGTTGATAGTTGGTGTTGGAGAAAAATCTTCAAATTAACATTTCGCTAATAAGTGATTCTGTTTTGGTTAGCGGGTGTTTTTAGCTGAAAATAGATAACTTCTCAGTTTTCAATTTTACTTTTATGCTCACACTCTCACTTACTCCTTGTAGATCTTCCTGCCACTTTTGACACCTGTCACAGAGCTTTGCAAATAATAGCAAGATATGTCCCATCGTGAGTATCCTGTTGTTACTTTTTTTTTGGAATCGTGGTTTTTTTCAGTCCCAAGAAAATGATAATCAGTTAGTAGGAAATGTACCGCATTCATTGCATCAGAACTCTGGCTGCATGCCACGTGTTTCTGGAGCCTTTGTCAACATCACATTCTGCAAAAAAAAAATGGCATTATAGTTCTCTCTTCGTTGTCTTTAATTATTTAAATTCTTTAAGAATTAATGTAGGAACTAATAACTTAATTTTATTTAAATTATTTAAAACTTGAATGCATAGTCTCCTCCAAAGTTCGTATAGTGGTGGTTGGAATTCTGGCTTTATCTTCAGCAGATACTCTGTCCAGGAAGTTTCAGCACGCGGCCCCCGTGTGCCTGCGTCCTGACATAACAATAAAAACTGCAGTTCTGATGTCGTTGATTACATGTTAATTTTTTAAAAATTAAAGTTCTAAGAGAAGCTTAGGTTTCTTTTAGGGGGAATGGACTCTGTAAGTTCATTAATTGCTAACTTAAAAATTACTCAAGTTGGTAATTTTTTCTTGTTTTTAAAGTAATACATGTACACGTAGTGGGAAACATTTTAAGTTTTAAATGGAAACTCTTTTGCTTTTGTACATGTAAGAATCCCCCTCTAACTTACTATTGATACCAAAGTTAATAGAAGATTATTTTCCCCTAAGTTAACGTAGGTTTTCTCTGGAGCTCTGCCTGTGCGTTGTAGTCGTTGAGGGAGTTGATCACCATTCGCCTTTTGCATCCATATTTGGTCCAGTTAACATGGATTGGTTGATTTCCTTTTGTTTTTTTATTTTTTAATTAGGACACCATGGTTTCTTATGCCAATACTGGTGGAAAAATTTCCATTTGTTCGAAAATCAGAGAGAACATTGGTAAGAAATCTCATGGGGGAAGTAATGGAAAAGTTGTGAGTTACTTTTAGGTGATGTTATGTGTTTTCCTTAGCAATTGTCTCATAGTTGAAACGCAAGACTAAGAATGTAGCTCAGATTCACTGGCTCTCCAGTGCCTTTTTCCTTATACAAGTCAAGGGCAGAGTCCATTTCAGAAATACCCGAATAGGCTTAATGATTATACAGATAAAGATTACTAGAAGGTAATAGTTTATGTATTACCAATTGTAAACATGCTTCATTTGAACTTGAAGGCAGAACCTTCTATGGATGAATTCTTCTTAAGTCATTTTGTAATATTTAGATGGTGTTTGTTTTTCAGTAATGAGTAGTGGTTTCCTTCTAAGCATAGCTTATTTTTTTTCTAAATAAGGTTATTATAAGGGTTGCCTGGGTGGCTCTGTTGGTTAAATGTCTTACTCTTGATTTTGGCTTAGGTCATGATCTTGAGATCATGAGATTGATCCCTGGCGTGGAGCCTGCTCGAGATTTTCTTTCTCCCTCCCCTCCTCACTTGCACATATGCGTACATGCACTCATGCGCGCGCTCTCTCTCTCTCTTTCTCTCTCTCAAAAAAAGTATTCTGTTAAATAAGGAGTTAATAAGTTTTGCTAATGCTTGTGATAGTCTCTTTCAAGCGGAATGTTGTAAACATTGCATCTCTTACTAATACAGGTAAAAAAAAATGCTCAACAACACACTAGAAAACTGTTTAGCAGCATAAAAAGAGTTATGCGCTATGACCAAGTGAAATTTGTCTTAGGAACGCATGGTTCATTTAATAGCGGTTCACATCTGTAACCGCCGTGTCAGTAGAGTAGATGATGCGACCACACGATCGTCTCAGTAGATGCAGGAAAACATTTGACAGACACCAAAACCTTTTCATGACGAAAACAGAAGGGGACTGTTTCAGCCAGGAAAAGGGCGCCTGTGAACACTCCCCGCTTGGTGGAGAAGGACAGCAGGCTCTCCCTTCCCGTAAGGAACAAAAGAAGAATGTCTGCTTTTGCCCCTTTTTTAAAAGAAGATTGTTTAATTTTATTTTTGAGAGAGACCACGACAGTGTGAGTAGGGGTAAGGCAGAAAGAGAAGGAGAGAGAGAGAATCCCAAGCAGGCTCTGCGCTGGCAGCACTGTGAGATCATGACCTGAGCCAAAACCAAGAGTTGGCCATTTAGCCGACTGAGCCACCAAGGCGCCTCAAAGGTTATTTATTTTTGAGAGAGAGTGAGAGCATGAGAGGGGGACGGTGGAGAGAGAGATAATACCCCAAGCATGCCTCACACCAGAACCCAGCTCGGGGCTTGAATCCATGGACTGTGGTATCATGACTTTGCGCCGAAATCAAGAATCAGATGCTTAACCGACAGAGTCACCCAGGAGCCCTTGCTTTTGCCATTTTTTGTTCAGCATGGCCTGGAGGTTCTAGCAAAGGCAGTTAGGCAAGGAAGGGAAAAGGCATCCAGACTGGAAAGGAGTAAACTGTCTCTATGTGTGATGCCATGATCTTAACATTTAGAAAAATCCTAAAGATTCCTCAAAAGCACTGTTAGAACTAAAGTGAGTTCAGCTCGGTTATAGGATGTCAGATCGTACACACAAGCCAGTTGTACAAGACAGTTTAGTGGGGAAAAGAATAATCTTTTCCACAAATGGCCTTGGGACCAGTGGAAATCTAATGCAAAGAATGGGGTAGAGCAGAGCCTCCCCCCCCCCCCCCCCCCCCGCATAAACCAGATGAATGAAAGACCTAAATGTAAGCTAAAAACAGCCGTTCGAACACATAGGTGAACGTTTTTCTGACCCGGAATGAGGTAGCAGTTTCTAGATAGGACGCCTGAAGCACATGCAGCCATGGAAAACCGGACCAGCTGGACTTGGTTAAAATTAAACAGTTGTGCTTCCTTTATTGGACACCTTCAAGCAAGTGAAAACCGAACAGCGGGTTTGCAAATTACATGCTGTCTCGAGGAGGAGATCTAGAATATATGAAGAACTTGGGGCGCCCGGGCGCCTCAGTCGGTTAAGCGTCTGACTCTTGGTTCTGGCTTAGGTCATGATCTCTTGAATTGTGAGTTTGAGCCCCGCGTGGGGCTCTGCACCGCCAGTGCTTGGGATTCCCTCTCTCCCTCTCTCTCTGCCCCTCCCTCGCTTGTGTGCGCTCTTTTTCTCAAAATAAATGAACTTAGAATATATAAAGAACTCAGTATCTCAATAATAAAAAAGCAAATAACCCAGTTTAAAAATGGGCATAAGATCTGAATGGATATTTCTCCAGAATTCACAGACAGATGGCCAGTGAGCATGCGAGAAGCTCTACATCACTGGCCGTCAGGGAAGCGCAGGTCAAGGTCATAATGAAATCCCATTTCATACCCACTAGGATGGCAGTACTCCGACAGTAACAAGTAGTGGGGAGGCCGGGGAGAAGTCAGAAGCCTCACCACGTTGCTGGTGACGGTGTCGACAGTAGGCGAAACGGCTCTGGAAAACCATCTTGGCAGTTGCTCAGAAAGGTTAAACGTTGCCACGTGATCCGGCATTTCCGCTGCGAAGTGTCCGTGTGAGAGAAGGAGAACGTGTCCACACAGCACTTCACGTGAATATTCAAAAGTGTTGTTATTCCTCGTAGTCGAAGCATGGAAGTACGCAGATGTCGATGAGCCGATGAGTAAACCAATGTGGTGTTCCGTCCGGACGGTGGAATAGGTTTTGGCGGTAAAACGGGATGGTTTACAGAACGGGTGAACCTCGGAGGCATGCTAAAACACCACATAGTATGGGGTTCTACTTAGGTGAAATGTCTAGAATACAGGCGACTCCATAGACAGAAGGGAGACCAGTGGTCACTTAGGGCACGGGGAGGTACATGACTAAAAGAGACAGTGTTGGGGCGCCTGGCTGGCTCAGCCAGGGAAGCAGCCGACTTCAGCTCAGGTCATGATCTCATGGTTCACGAGTTCAAGCGCCTCTCCGCTGTCAGCACAGAACCCTCTTCAGATCCTCTGTCCCCCTCCGTCTTTGCCCCTCCCCCTGCACGTGTGCGTTCTCATTTTCTCCCTGTCTCTCAAAAATAAGTAAACATTAAAAGAAAGGATACAGTGTTCTTTTTAGGGTGATGAGAATGTTCTAAAATTGATTATGGGGACAGTTACACAACTGAATATGCTAAAAACTGTTGTACATTAATGGGTAAATTGTGTATGAATTTAATCTCCACTTTTCTAAAAAAAGAAACCCTAAAAGTGTACAAATCACAAATTTACTGGGGGTGATTAGATTAATTATAGTGGACATTGTGTAGATAAACAGTATAGTTTATGTGTTGCTGGATAGTCTGTTTTTCTTCTTTAACTGAAACTGGATTGTGGGGCACCCGGGTGGCTCAGTTGGTTAAACGCCTGGCTCTTGGTTTTGGCTCAGGTCACGATCTTGCGGTGTGTGGGTTTGAGCCCCATGTCGGGCTCTGGGTGATTGCACGGAGCTGCTTGGGATTCTCTCTCTCTCTCCCTTTCTCTCTCTGCCTCTCCCCTGCTTGGTCTCTCTCTCTCAAAATAATAAACTTAAAAAAAGAAACTAAAGATAGTGTAATTGATGTTTTGCTTACCTAATTATGAAACATTTATTCTGTGTTGAAATGTTTTGTCTTTTTATGTTTTAGGAATGTTATGTTCATAACTTGTTAAGGATTAGTGTATATTTTCCAACCTTGAGGCATGAAATTCTCGAGCTTGTGATTGAAAAGTTACTCAAGTTGGATGTAAGTATCTGGTAATCTGTTTTTCTAATTGATTTGCATTTGTAAATACACGTAGTCATAGCATGTGAGGCAGTAATAGCCACAGTGGGGAAGAGTCCACCTTTCCACCTTAGATTCATTTCTTTGAGCGTTTCTTAAACTTGATGGACGTGCTGGTGGTTCTAGACAACTGCATCCCGTGGCTGAGGAACAAGGCATTAATTAGATGGTCACGCACATGGGGAAGTACAGTTGAGGGGCGCCTGGGTGGCTCAGTCGGTTAAGCATCCGACTTTGACTCAGGTCATGATCTCACAGTTTGTGAGTTTGAGCCCTGCATCGGGCTCTGTGCTGACAGCTCAGAGCCTGGAGCCTGTTAGGATTCTGTGTTTCCTCCTCTCTCTGTTCCTCCCCTGCGCGCGCGCTCTCTCTCTCCCTCTCTCTCCCTCTCTCTCCCTCCCTCTCTCTCCTCTCTCTCTCTCTCTCTCTCTCTCTCTCTCTCTCAGGAATAAACCAACATTAAAAAATTTAAAAAAAAAGAAGGTACGGTCGCAGTAAATGCCGTCACTGGAGTACGTGTGTCCTTACGTGCTGGAGAACCCGATGTGGTGCGCGGGGTCAGGAAGGCGTTCCTGAGGAAGTAACGTTGAATTCTTTATACGCTTTTTAAGAAAGGCCTGCAGTAGGGTGCAGAGGGAATAAATGAAAGTGGTGGGTCTGGTGACATCGGGGAGGAACGGTGGTCCTTGAGACTGGAGTGGAAGTAGAGAAGTAGAGGGAAGAGAAAGGTCGCTCCCCGTGGAACAGAGTGAGGCGCGGCCGCTGGCGGCGGGGAGGATGGTCAGGCGGAGGTCACAAGAGGCAGAGTTCTACCGTGGCTGGGTCGGGGTGCAGCTGGGCAGCCAGATGGAGAGCACTCGGCAAGCAGTGGCGGCTGTCGCTAGGGGACGGAGGGCAGACCTGTGTGGTGACGCCATGTAGGACAGGAGAGAGCGGCTGCGCTCGGATGTGGGAGGGAAACCAGGTGCGGATCCCAGGATGGATCTGGAAGCTGGAAGGATTCGGTCAGCAGCGTGAGCTGTGGTCGGCTTTTTTTGAGGAGGATGAGCAAAACGGAAGTGCTCGGACTGGCAATTTAGGAGGCAGTCTGCTGTCGTGTCCCTGGAGGGGCAGAGCGTGGACGGTTGGCAGTGGGGCTGTTGGAGGCCTGGGTGGGGGTGTGCGGAGGGGATGCAGCAGGGCCGAGGGGAGACCCTAGGGTCAGAGAGACCTGAGGTTTGTGGACCAGGAGCTGTGAGCGATGGAGGAGAGCAGCGGTACTGTGGGCAGAACGAGGCAGCGACGTGTGGCAGGCCTGGCAGGAGCTGGAGGGTGGGGGCGCTGGCGCGGCGCTCGCCGGGAGGGAGGCCTGTCGGGCCAGCTGCGAGTGTAATGTGTGAAGTCTTCTCTGGTCCGCACTTTGAGAACGTTTTAGAGGACACTTAGAAGGGAAGTCACGTATGATAGTAGAAGGGGCAGGATTTGAATGGTGTGCTAAGCTAGGTATCCGGAGGGTCAGGTACCAGAATGAATATTCAGTCATTCAGATTCGACTTGCACCTTGTCATTTTCCTGCTCATTCGATTGAGGATAAGCTTTTACGTGCAACGCGTATGTGAGCGTTGTGCGTAGGCCGAGTCGGAGCGAATGTCGAGTTTGTCGAAGTTGATTTAGACCAGCACACGACACTTCCTAATGATTATGTGCAGTTACGTGGAGAACGGGTTTCATCTGCAGTCTCGGAAATCCCTTCGGGGCCCAGCCCAGTGCTTGGGTTTGCACCGTGCTCGTGTGCTGTTCCGGCGCCAGGACGGGTGCTCGTGTGGACGCTCGAAGTGTGTAAACCCAGTCCCCAAACAGTGCAGTAGCCGTGTCCTCAGTGTTCACTCCCCTCCCTCCCCGCTGTCCCGTAGGTGAGCGCGTCCCGGCAGGACATCGAGGACGCTGAAGAAGCAGCCACGCAGCCTGGCGGCGGGATGGACGCGGCAGAAGGACTCTTCAGCATGGTCAGTGCTTGCTAACGAGAGGTCTTCTTTCCAGAGGGCGGGCGGGGACGGCTGACGGCTCCTCTTCTTCAGGCCGTAGGTTAAAACGGTAGTTCACAGTTCAGCAAACTTGAAAAAATGATTTTTTTTTTTGAGGGAGAGAGCGCAAGTTGGGGAGGGGCAGAGAGAGAGGGAGAGAGAGAATCCCTAGCAGCTCCACACTCAGTGCAGAGCCTGACTCGGGGCTCGGTCTCACGAACCGAGCTGAGATCGAGAGTCGGACGCTTAACCGACTGAGCCGCCCAGGTGTGATCGAAGGGATCCTTAAATGAGTAGCTGCTGTCAGGTTGCTTACTGCCCAGGAGAGTTCATTTCTTTCCATGGCTGTGAATTTGGGTGTGGTGAAGTAGATCTCATTTTTATTCTTAACTTTTGTTCTTTTTGCCTTTTTTTTGTTTTTTTTTGCAAAGCACATGTTTTCGAGGGAGTGATAACTAGAGAAATCCCAGTGTGATTCTTGATTTTACAAGTGTGTGTCTTAATGCCGTGCCTCTCTGCCTGGGGCAGGGTTCACTGGGGGAGAGCCTGAGGGGCGAATTTAGGGACAAAGAGCAAGAGAAGGAACTAGAGGGAGAGTTCTAGCTCCAGCGAGATGACCTCATGTCCCTGGAGCTCTTGACTCCAACTCGAAAGCAGGGAGGCGGCCTTCCGGGTCCTGCCATCAGTCGGTCATTCCGGACAGGGGGGCAGGAGGGAGTGCGCGGGCGGTCCTGTGGAGAGGCTGTCGGCCACCAGCGCGCACGGCAGCTGGGAGTGTGGGGGGTGCCCTGTCCTGGGAGAGGAGCCCTGGGCACCAGCGGCGCCCAGCACTGTGTGTTCCAGGTGCTTGGGGAGAGCTGCGGTGTTGGCACGGCCTTGGTCTGGGGGGTCTTCTAGATGCCAGTCAGGCTGGGCTCTGAATCTGCTCCTGGTTTGAATTCTGTGAGTGCTTCTGAGTCGTATCTCTGTGGGGAGCTCGTGCTAGAGGGGACCTCTGTCTTTGCTTTATCTTTTTGGGGTGCCTGGCTGCATGCGACTCTTGTGTGGGAGCTCGAGCCCCACGTTGAGTACAGAGATTACTTAAATAAATACAACCAAAAAAAAAAATAATCACCTCTGAGAATTTTTTCACTTAACCGTTTTTAGTACAGTTTCTGACGTCACTTTTCCTTTGTCTTTAAAGGATGAAGATGAAGACCCCGACTGTGACGCGAAGGCTGGGCCGCAAAGGCTTGATCGTATGGCCCATCCTGTGGCCGAGCGCCTGGACATCCTGCTGGCCTTGCTTCTGTCCTACATTAAGGACGTCTGCCGTGTAGACGGTAACGAGCTGCAGTGGTCACAGTAGCTGTTGTCGGACACCTGCTGGGTGTTTCTCGTGCGTTACCGGGTGCTGAGAGACATCCTGTGAAAGTTGCTGTTTTGAGGAGGAGGAAAAGAGAGTTTAGAGAGAGGAACTTGCCTGCCAGTGTGACATAGCTTGAAAGTGGTGGGACTGGATTCAGGCTCAGCTGTTTCTCCTCACAGCCGCCTGAACCTTTCACTGACGGTCATAGTCAAGGATTGTGTGGAGTTTGGTCAGTTTTAGGTGGAGATCAGACCCCACTGGAGTGGTGGAAGGCGCCGAAGGGCGTAGCACACGGCACAGGGTGCTCGGTGTCCTGCGTTAGTGTAGCATCTTGTGCTGTGCAGGCCGGGTGTCTGTCCTGTTGTGAACCAGTTGGCGTGCTTCTTGCCATCCTGGGACTTTTCGCCTAGAAGCTTTGCCATGAAAACAGGAGTCTTCCATTCGCGTCGTGAAGGTTGAAGAATGATTTCCAGAATGTATCTGAATTGACTGTGTTGCTACTTTAACCTTTTGTTATAAAGGCAATGCAGTTGATGAGAGAAAGTTTGGAAAGGATCAAAAGGAAAGGGTTAAAAAAGGCAATTTATTAATTATTTTTGAAGTTTACTGTGAGAGCGCGAGAGCGTGTGCGTGCACACACGAGTGGGGGACAGGCAGAGAGGGAGGGAGGGAGAGAATCCCGCGCAGCCTCCGTGCTGTCAGCGTGGAGCCTGATGTGGGGCTCGGACCCACAGACCGTGACGTCATGACCTGAGCTGAAATCCAGAGTCCAATGCTCAACCGGTAGAGCCACCCAGATGCCCCGGGAGAAGAAAACTTAAATGTCCTCATCGTGCTGTTCAGAGAAGCAGTATTAGATTTTGATGCGTGATTTTTTTTCCCGTTAGCTCGTGTATATTTCAGAGTGTGGTTTTCGGTGGATTCGGGGGTCATGCTACACTCGGTGTTCCGTCATGTGCCTTTCGCACCTGTGACGGCGGTTTTCTCAGCCCACTCATGGCTCCTCTGGGCTGCAGTTGGCCGTGGGGGTTTAACTGGTCTCGTGGCTTTTTTGCCATTATAAACAGGTAGTGAACATTCTTGTCTGTATGTGTCCACTTAACTGTTTGGTCAGTTCCCAGCAGTAGAAGGAGGGGACCAAAGGCCTTCTGTCACATACATAGTAAAGTTGCCTTTTTGAAGGGCTTCATATTGGGGCACCTGGGGGGCTCAGTCAGTTAAGTGTCTGACTCATGGTTTCGGCTCAGGTCATGATCTCACGGTGTGTGAGTTCAAGCCCGGCACTGGGCTCTGTGCCGACGATGCGGAGCCTGCTTAGGATCCTCTTTCCCCCTCTTTCTGTGTCCCTCGCCTGCTTGCACACACACTCTCTCAAAATAAATAAGTAGAACGTGAAAAACACAGGGCTTCGTATTTATGGCATCCCAGCAGTGTGAGGTGAGGGCTGCTTCATGGTCGGTGCTGGATTATCACAGTTAAAAAGGAAAATTTGTTTGTGCAAAATAAAAATGGCCTTTTGTTTTAATCGTAGCTTAATGGGTGATGTTCCTTAATGGTATTTTATTTTTAAAATTTGGGGAAATGAAAGTGGCAGCTTAAAAAAAAAGCGTGATGCTGAAACGACACGTTTTCTCTCTAGGTAAGATAGATAACAACAAAACGAAGGATTTGTATCGGGATCTGATCACCATCTTTGACAAACTCCTGTTGCCCACCCACGCCTCCTGCCATGTACAGTTTTTCATGTTTTACCTCTGCAGCTTCAAGTTGGTGAGTACCGTGTCAGCGTTAGCTCGGCTCAGCTTGTTCTCGCCCTGACTTGCCCTTAACCACCGGGGTGGAGGGCTTGGGAAGGGAGACACGAGGTGTTTCTTTTTCTTGAGCTCACCTTACCAGTGCTCCTCATAAAATAGGTTGTTCTTTTTCAACATGTGGAAAGAGCTGGAAAGAGCAGAGGGCATTGCTGCCGCCAGCTCAGCCCAGCTACGGGCTCTGAAAGTGCCATTCTACCTGTGGTCCACTAGGCGGTGTCCTTCCCCTTTATCGGAGCCTTTGCTGTTAAAATCCCCTGCAGGGGCGCCTGGGTGGCTCAGTCGGTTGAGCGTCCGACTTCGGCTCAGGTCATGATCTCGCGGTCCGTGGGTTCGAGCCCCGAGTCGGGCTCTGTGCTGACATCTCGGAACCTGGAGCCTGCTTTGGTTTCTGTGTCTCCCTCTCTCTCTGCCCCTCCCCCACTCATGCTCTGTCTCTGTCTCAAAAATAAAGAAACATTAAAAAAAAAAAAATTTAAAAAAAAAAGTCCCCTGCAATACTTAATTGTTATGTTCTTCTCTCATTTGATCCCAGCTAACCCAAAACACCTTCCAAACCCAGGATTTTAAATCTCTAGGCTTTGGCTTTCTGTTTTGGAAAAAAATGAAAATACATAAGACTCTTTTTCCTTGAGATTCTTTTGTAGCTTCCTTGAACAGTCAGAGAGTTGGGCATGCATAAGAGGGTTAAATTCTCTTTGCCCCAAAGTGTGTATTAATAACTTTTGAAAAGAGCTATTTGGGGGGATGTCTGGGTAGATCAGTCGATTAAACATCCGACCTTTGATTTTGACTCAGGCTTTGATCTCATGGTTCGTGAATTCAAGCCCCACATTGGGCTCCACGATGGCGGGGCAGAGCTTGGGATTCTCTCTCCCCCTCTGTCTTTGCCTCGCTCCTGCTCTCTGTCCCGCGCTCCCTCTCTCTCTCTCTCTCTCTCTCTCTCTCTCTCAAAATAAAAAAAATATTTTAAAACAGAAAACCGTTGGGGAGGAGTTGGTCATTGTGTCCTTTGTTAAAAAGAAGCTTAATTAGTCTTTTTCCTATGATGAGCGTAATTAGTCAGACACTGAGCTTTGCTCCGTGTTTCTCTGTCTGGCTCAGTTCAGCATGTGCAGGCAGAGACTGGAGACTCCTGGACCCTCTGGTGGGTACTGCCGCACAGCTCCCACGCGGGTGGGGTTACTGCTGGTTTCCGTTTCTGGCTCACCATCCGAGTCACTTGTGGAGCTTTTAAGTGGACTCCAGGGCCCTGTCACTGAAACTGTGTAGTCTGGAGGGTTGAGTTTGATGGCCAGCTCCTTTTGGGATCTTATTTAATGCTGGGGAGCGCCTTTGGTCGTTAATAGTATTATCTCAGGGTATGGTGCAAATGTGAGTGACGATAACTGTGTATATTATTTAACTAGCAGGGTGGGATACTAGCACTTTCTCCTATTGGTGAGTTAAAGTCTTAGATTCCAATAGCCAGAATTTCTTAAACATTAAAAAAGTTCAAAGCAATACCTTCTATTTTTATAGGGATTTGCAGAAGCATTTTTGGAGCATCTCTGGAAAAAATTGCAGGATCCAAATAATCCTGCCATCATCAGGCAAGCTGCTGGAAATTATATTGGAAGCTTTTTGGCAAGAGCTAAATTTATTCCTCTTATGTAAGTAACCTATTTTTCCAGTCCTTTTTCATGTCACGCTTTAAAAAGATTATAGCATTGTCTTCAATCAGAGAAATACCTGCCTCTTTTTTTTTCAGTCTGACTTTTAAGTGAAAAAATCTGTTCCTCCACTCTCTGCAAGATGTTTGCATTTCCAAAAGGCAATTTCCAAATTGTCTCCTTTAGATACGAAACGTCCTGTGGAAAGCTTCTGTCCTCTGTTTTGCGTGGTTACACTTGAACATGAAGATCCATTTGTCTTCATGGATACTGTACAGTGTTGTATACTGTTTTAATTCTTTTTATAGGTTTGTCATTTTTCATTTGCATTCTGAATCAATTGTATCTGTTAAAGCTGAAGAAAAAAGTCTTTTAAAGGTAATAGAAAGCTCTGTTAAGGAGGCCGTCCTGGAAGGTGTCTTTGGGCAAGGACGCTATTAAAAAAAACACTTCCCCAAGAACTAAAACCCATCTGTCCCTCTGTCCTAAGTTGTAGGCCGTAGGACGTCATCAGAACCTTGTAGGGAGAACCCTGCAGGGAAGGGTGGAGTCAGCCGGACTGTCTGTCCCTTGTAAGGTGCTGGCAAATGTGCCTGCCTCCTGGGCCGTGTTCTGGGAGGGCAGGAGGCCGCCAGAGGAGGCCTTCGGAGTCGATAGGAGACACTGTTGTCCACCCCTTGGGACCTCAGGCCTCCACAGGGGCCTGCCTGTTGTTCCTTGCAGGTCCAGGCCCTGTGCCTTGTAATTGAAAAGCTGCCTTCCGCCCGCCCCGTCCTTTTCCTTCCCGTCCGTGCCCCTGGGGAATAGATCAGGAGGCCTGGAGACCTACTTCTCTTAGTGTTTGACGAGAGCTAGTTGTGTGTTTTGATGTTACTCTTGTGTTTTGATTGTCACTCTTGTGTTCTTACGAAGTGAAGTTGACTTGAATTTCTCTTTTCCCTAGTACTGTAAAATCATGCCTAGATCTTTTGGTTAACTGGCTGCACATGTACCTTAATAACCAGGACTCAGGAACCAAGGCGTTCTGTGACGTTGCTCTCCATGGACCGTTTTATTCAGCCTGCCAAGCTGTGTTCTACACTTTCGTTTTTAGACACAAGCAGCTTTTAAGTGGAAACCTCAAGGAAGGTCAGTGAGTGGGGCCGATGGATGTGAACTGGCTTTCCTTTGAGCGCTAGCCGCCGTTCAGAGTGGAGGGTGGTTACTGTTCTGAGAGTTTGATGGAAACAGTGGAGTCAGAATGCACGCAGACTTGTCCCCATGGTTTCAAGCAGCCCTTAGGCCCCTGAAGCCCTTTGAGCCCGTCTTTAACGACGGACGGATCCGAGCACGCTCCCGTGTTTCAGAGGGTGGCTTATAGAGCGATCCTGGGCCGCCGGGGCTCTCTTCTTTGGAGGTGACGCCTGGCGCGGCGCTTCCTGCCAGTCACTGTAATGGGCAGCCAAGGGCGGGCGTCTCCCCCTCCCAGGGGGACCTGGGCACACGCAGGATACCGATTGGCAGGGTGAGAACTGAAAACCAGGGGAGTGTGATTCTGAAGCTGTGGGTTTAACAGTTACCCTGCTTTATCTAAGGACCTCAGTGCTAACCTGCCGGGTTTCACCCTTGCTAATTTCTAACAGTTGTGTAGAATTTAAATCTGCCAGATGAAGCTTGTTTATTAGGCTAATGTAAGAAGAACGACACCAGTGAAGTCAGTTGAAATGGTTTTAGTTTATTTGCATGAAAAATGCAAATGGATTAATAGGCTGTTTCTTCTGACCCAGATTTCCTCACTCTCTGACGTTCAGGGCTGGATGACCCTTTGCTGTGGGAGCCGTGCTGGCACCACAGGGGGTTAGCGTCCTCCCCTCTCGTTGTTGTGACAACTACAAACTCTCCAGGACCTGCCATGTGTCCTCTCGGGGGCGCAGCGGGGGCAGTGTTGAGAACCACAGTTCTAAACTGACACTTGTGTGTGTTGCATTGTTTGGATTTACTTATATGCTGTCACTTCTGACGAGGTGGTGGGGGTTAAAATTAGTTGTATACACCAGGAGTAGGACAGGGGTTTAGCGCAATATAAGTGAATTATCGTCTTTTGCGGTTTTTTTTAAATATATGGTAAGAGTCTTGGTTAAAGAACATGTATTTCCTGTAAGCCATGACTTTATCCCATTTTTAGTCATTTTTATCAAAACATACATGAGAGGTGGAGAGCCAGGCTGGCTCAGCCAGAAGAACATGCGACTCTTGATCTCAGGGTCGTGAGTTTGAACCTCATGTTGGGTGCAGATATCACCTAAGTAAATAAAACTTAAACTGTCAAAGGATATCCTAAACAAGAGGTTTGTTTGCCTTTTGAAATAAGTGTGGTGTCTTTCTCTTACTAATACAGGAGAGAATGATAGTTCCTCGTTCCAGGAGAGCGGTGTCTAATTCTTTTTCTACCTCCCTGGTTTCCTTGTGAAACACCCAGCACGGCACCGACGTGCGACCGGAGCCGCCGGGGCCCCCGGGGGTAGCCTGCGGCACCGCACTGTGCTTCCAGCCATGTGGGGCCTGCTCTCTGTCGGCCGTGTCTGTCTGGGGACGGCCGGAAGGAAGAGTTTCAGGTGGTTCAGTCCCAACCTTTCAGGGACGGAGCCTCCTTTTGTCACTTCAGCTTTGTAGTGATTTCATGATGAACCGAAATCATAGCATGAGTATTTTCCTCCTTAAACTCATCGTGTGCTGAGCTTCCAAGTATCTGAATCCCAAATCGTCATGGAAGTTCATAGCCCGCTAGGGATGTGTGCTTCCTTCCTGGGTCTTGGAAAGAGGACCCGGTTTTCCTTAGAAGAGGGGACCTAGTCAGAGGCAGTTGCGGCTAAGCCTGGAGACCTCCCGTCAGGCTCTGCACTGTGTCCCCACGGGGACCTTCATTTCAGCCGTTCTGCCAGTCGCTCCGTGCAAATGTTTTTAAAGTGTGAAGTAATCTGTGCTGCTTAAAGATACTTGGACTGTTCAGTTTGTGCTTTTTAAAAAATGTTTTGTTTTTTAATCAAAGGTTTGAGATACCTTCAAAGTCTAAATTTTGAACGTATAGTGATGAGTCAGCTTAATCCCCTGAAGATTTGTCTGCCTTCGGTAGTTAACTTTTTTGCCGCAATCACAAGGTAAGTTATTTATACTTTATTGGTGGGAATTTTTTAAAAACAACTTTATATTAATCATGTAAAGTTCCATTCGAGTTCTGAGAAGGTACTCACTGAAACTGAGGACCATAGAGCACGTTAAAACCGGTAACGTAATAGGTGCGGGGAACACCGCAGTGCGGGTTTTGCTTTTACTTTGGTGGCATCGGAAATTGCTATAGCTGTTTATTCAAAGACGATAATTCAGCAGAAGCCTTGGAACTCTGAAACGGGTGAGGCAGCCAGTCAGCCGAGAGGTACCGACCGGAGGTGTTTATTAGAGCACCGGAAATAGAGGGACGTGCAGCAGGAGGAGACGAGCTGGTGCGGGTCGTTCTGTCGGGCCCGCGCTCCAGTTCATGCACACTCGGAAGCCCTTCCCACAGAGCTTGCCGCGTCCCCACACGGTCCCGGGAGTGACGTGCTAAGGCCCTGTTTAAGAATGGGGAGGTGGAGGCCGGGAGGGCGGGAGTGACCCGTGAGACTCTGCGGCTGGGTGCTCCCCGAGTTAGTCTGCCTCGTGCGCACGGCGAGCGGGGGACTCAGAGCCCTTGGTCAGGACACGCGGAGCAGGGTCCTGGCTGAAAAACCTCACCGCGGAAGAGTCCCTTCTGTTAGAAGACAAAGATTCCGTCCCTTGGTCCCCTTTACCTGGCCTGCTGCTCCTGCTCGGTAACCTTATTTTTCCTTCGCTGGGCATGGGGTTCAGGGTACTGTGTCTCCCAAGATCTCAAAACTGGTAACAGAATCAAGGAAAGGAGTAAACCAGCAAGAGCCTTCGGCAGGTGGAGGTCCCAGCACGCTGCGGGAAGATGGGAAGCAGCAGACGGAGTGAAGCAGGGCCGGGCCTGAGAACATTCCTGGGCTGGGCCCAGAGGGCTTCGGTCGGCGAGGGACTGTCCGGCAGGCTGTGGGCGTGCGGCTGGGGCAGCGGGATCGCCAGGGGGAGATGTGAGGCTGAGGGCGACGGCTGGGCTTCTCGTGTCATTCCGTGCCTGCTGCTTTTGCTGACTTCGGGGTTTTGAGGTTCACGTCGATCCGTGTGGTTGCATTTGGATTTTAACTGCTGTGTGACGTTCTTTTAATTTTTGTTTCTTCGATCCTTTGTTGAGGTTTAAGTCGTTAGTTTTTCAGAATTGGGAACAGCAGCCGTCTCTGTCGGTGCGTCCAGCACAGTTCTCGTGGCTTCGGTAGTCAAGTCTCTCTCTCCACAGCCGCTGTCCTGTCCGTAAATCCTGAACCCCCGTATTCTCTTACAAACAGCAAAAATAGACCGCTTCTGTAATTTTGCAAGCTGTAAGAGTCCCCTCGAACACGTTCATTTTTAGTGAGTCGTGCCTGTTAACAATCTAAGCCCGCTCACGCTTTTCTTTCTCAGCAGCAAGCGTCTAAATAGTAGGCCCAGAAATCTGCCCCTAAAAGCTCGGCTTTCTGTTTCCTGGTCTCTTTCCTTGCACTTACTACGCTTGATGGTATCTCTGTGGTTAGAGCCTGGTTGCACACGAGCAGGCACGTCGGTGCCGAGCGATCGCACCGCGTTAACGCCACCCATCCGGGTTCTGGTTTTGTGGTTCCACAGTAAGTACCAGCTGGTCTTCTGCTACACGGTCATCGAGAGGAACAATCGCCAGATGCTCCCGGTCATCAGAAGTACAGCCGGAGGGGACTCGGTGCAGACCTGCACGAACCCGCTTGACACCTTCTTCCCTTCGACCCTTGTGTGCTCAAGAGGTGGGTGCTCCTAGTCCTCCTGTCCGTGGTGAGTTTGCGTGTGGCGTCCGTCCGCTTTTCCCACGAGTAGGGTTTCCTGGTGGCCGAGCGGCCATTCGTACCCGTGTCAGCATCTCACGGAGAATGCCCGTCACAGGCCGCGGCGTGCCCTCCGCCCCCCGGGCCGTGCAGGCCTTTAGCTCAGGGAGAACCCTGGATCGACACCAGAGGTTTTCACTTATTTTTTGTTTTTATTTAAACTTGTGGGTTTATAAAGGGGAAGAGGATAGAAGAGCCCGGATGGGGAGGTGCTGCCTTCTCGTGGTTCATAGTGTTCTGCCCGGCGACTTGTTCTTTTCGTCTCGTTTCGACCCATGCTGTTGCAAAGGGTCAGCAGCAGCCACGTAACTTAACCGGACGCATAATTCTGAAAAGCCACCAAGCCGGTCTTCACTTTGCGCTCGTATAAGGAAGCAGGACTTGTGCTTACGGTCCGGTTTCTAACCAGCGATGCGACGATGTAGGGTTATCTGCTCCCGCCAAGTCTTGGTTGACTGAAACCAGACTAGTCTTTTTTCCCAGACTAATTTTTAGTAGATTTATTATGTAGGGATATAAAAATTGAAGCTCCAGAGTAATATAATTTTGTTTTCATCTGGACGTATTGTCAGGGTTTTCACAGTTGAGAAGTAATTTCGTTTGAAAATAAAAAGATGAGAAACAGCGGTTTAATAGTCCATCTGAGCGGTGAGGTCTTAGAACGAAGGCGCCACATGGTTTACAGTACTGACCTGCAGTGTTTTTTGGCACAATAATTATTTGGGCTCGGTTTTTATTTTGGGTAGTGATCCTGTGAGAAAAGGCTACTAGATATGTCTGACCTTTGTTGTATCATTGAACTTGATTTTGAAATGTGATCTCTGTCGACAGGTCGAAGAAATTCATCGATCCTGTTTATCAGATCTGGGAAGACATGAGTGCAGAGGAGCTTCAGGAGTTTACGAAACCCGTTAGAAAGGTACACTTGTGACTCGGCACACCAGCTGGGAGTGTCCCCTGTGGACACAGATGACAGTCACGGAGTAAATAGCAGTGTCACACTGAAACGCTGTATTTTGTTCATTTTGCTTTTATACAAAATTCCTAATTCAGGTTATGTTTTTATGAAAGGAGTTTTTGTTTTGTTTTTTAAATTCTTTTTTAATCTTTATTTATTTTTGAGAGCGTGAAAAAGAGAAAGAGCACGGGCAGGGGAGGGGCAGAGAGAGAGGGAGACACAGAATCTGAAGCAGGTTCCAGGCTGTGACCTGTCAGCACAGAGCCTGATGCAGGGCTCGGACTCACGACCAGTGAGATCATGAGCTGAGCTGAAGTCGGCCGCTGAGCCGCCCACCCAGGCGCCCCAAGAGTTTTTGTTTTTTTAATTAATTGTTTAAACTACATACTTGGTGGGGCACTTGGGTGGCTCAGTCAATTAAGTGTCCGACTTTTTTTTTTTTTGGTTTATTTATCTTGAGAGAAAGTGTATGCACAAGTGGGAGAGAGAGAGAGAGAGAGAGAGAGAGAGAGAGAGAGAGAATCCCAAGCAGGCTCCATGCTGTTGGCACAGAGCCTGCCGTGGGGCCCCATCTCACGAACTGTGAGATCATGACCTGAGCTGACATCAGGAGTCGGACACTTAGCCGACAGAGTCACCAGGAGCCCCAGGTGTCTGACTTGTTGAATTTGGCTCCGGTCATGATCTTAGGATCGTGACATCGAGCCCCATGTCAGGCTCTGCACTACAGCACAGAGCCTGCTTGGGATTCTCCCTCTCTCTCTGCTCCTCCCCTGCTTGTGCGTGCATGCACGTGCTCTCTTTCTCTGTCTTTCAAATAATAAACAGAATTAAAAAAAAGAAAAAAAAAGACTAGAGACTTCGTAAGCTGACTTTGGGAAGTGAAGGTTAAAAATCAGCTCAACAAATTACAATCTTTTCCTTATTATTTATTTTTATTTTTATGTTTATTTATCCTGAGAGAGGGAGACAGAACACAAGGCGGGGAGGTACAGAGAGGGAGAGAGCATCCCAGCCAGGCTTCTGCACTGCCAGCGCAGGGCCCAGTGCGGGGCTCCAACCCACAGCCTCTGAGCTCAGGACCTGAGTCGAAGCCGGGAGTCGGATGCTAGCCGGCCGAGGCCCCCGGGCGCCCCTCAGTACGTTACAGTCTTTATCACGTGCTCACCACCCCCAAAGAAGTCTCAGATTTACGTGTGTGTCCTTTTTCATAAGTAATCATTGGAAAGCTGTTTTTTCCTTTATATTTTGCTCTGGGAGTGGTCATTAACTTACTCATTTACACTGTTAGGGACAAGGGGCATGACACGTCACTGCCGCCTGCCCTCACTGTTTGTAAAAAATTAGACTTTAAACAAGGAGTCCCATGTGCCGAGCAGTTGTGTGGGCAGCTGGTGATGAGGAAGGCGCATCGGAGGGAGCTTCCGAAGTTCAGATGCTCCTGGGGCGCCCGGGCGGCTCAGTCGGTTAAGTGTCTAACTGTTGATCTCTGTTCAGGTCACCATCTCGGGGTTGTGAGTTCAAGCCCCTCGTTGGGCTCCATGCTGTGTGGGCGTGAAACCTACTTAAAAAAAAAAAGTTTCCTACACCCCCATCTTTCCAGAAGTGGCATGTTCCTGAAAGAAATTCTTGAAAGCTTCTCACGCTGCCGATCTCCGTCCTCCCCGCAGGAGGTGCTGGAAGACGAGGATGACGATTTTCTGAAGGGCGAGGCGGGGATTACACCGAGCTCCTTCGACCCGCATTTCCGAAGCCCCTCCAGTAGCGTGGGCTCCCCGCCCGTGTTCTACCTGCCAGATCAGTCCCCCGTGATCTCGAGGATCTGTGATTGAACCCCGCGTCCCTCCCCACGGCGCCCTTCGGTACCAGGGCTCATCCTGTCTGAACGAGAGCGAGTGTGCGCCTCGGGCGTCTTACTCGCAAGGTAGATTTACTCTAGTGTCTGAACAGACGTGGTGGTGTTTCTTTTTTGCTCCCGTGCAGACGAAAGACAAGACTGACTGTCATGTGCAATATTTTAGAATGGAGTTGACCATAAGTGTCGAAGGCTTGCCTCGTGTGTCGGATGTATATTTTATTCCTGTTCCAGCTTCTAGCATCATCGTGAAATTTCTGATCTGGGCAGCGGCCTGGTGTAGCCGGTGGCACATACGTTTGGTCCGCGCCACGGTCTCGGGACTTTGTTGATCCACTTTATTTTCAGTGAAAAACTCCTCTAGGAGGCTTTCCAGAAAGTCTTTAAAATGATTTTACTTTGGGCACATTGTTCACTCTCGGCTGGAACCGTCTGTGTGTGTCGGGATTTCAGTGGGGGTGCGGGGCGGGCGGGAGGAAAGTGGGGAGGTGGCCAGAGCTGGTCCCTGACGCTGGAAGCCGGGGCTGGCACCGAAGTTCTCCGGGGGTCGTCAGAGAACCAGGAAACCCCGGAGGGAAGAGGCGGAGGATTCAGGGAGGCAGAAGCAGACAAATCCTATACTCCGGAGTGTAAAAATGGGAATTAAAAGAAAAACAGAGTTGTGGGTAAATGAAATTCCCACGCGCTGGGAGCGGAGGTGGACTTTTCTGAAACCCAGCACGTGACTTCAGCGTGAGCCTCCAGAGGGCGGCTAGGCCTGGAAGTGCTGGTTTGTGGTGGAATGTTACTTGGGGCTTTTTTTAAACTAGAATCCGTTTGGTCGTTTTGAGAATGTCTTTGTGCTGACGAGCAGGGGAAAAGGGTCTGGGTTATTTGGTGGAATGGTTTTGCTAGCGGCCATAGGCCAGGGTCACAGCCACAGCCTCTGTCTGCGGGCTCGTGTATCGTGGATTTCAGCTCCGCAAAATGCTCCTCTGGGGAGGCTCTTTTTGTACTTTTATAACTAAGCACCGAGAGAGCGGAGACGCCACACCCTCGCTTCCTGCCCCGCGTGCGCCGGCACAGCCTGGGCTGTGGCTCACGCGTGTTTGAGCGCCGTTCCTGGTGTGTACTTTTGTGTTACTTGTGAAAATGGACATCTCTAAACATATTTATTTTTCTGCTACTTTTCCTATTATTTAAAAGCAAGCAATATTTTCTCGATCGCAAATATTTTGTAATGAAATACTTTCTCTTTCCTGGGGCTTTGTATGCTCTTGTATAATTCTGTTGATGGCGATGTAGAGTAAATACATTTTTGGAAAACAGATTTTTATTGGTTTAAAAAGTTTTGGATATTGGTGATTTTCTTTTGGTGACTTGGTGGACAGTCATTAGAGAACCTGGAGGTTCTCTGGTTTTTTAACTGCTGGCTAAAGTGGGGGGTGGATTTTTGTGTCCTGGATGAACGAGCCCACGGAAATGTGTCCATAGAAAGTACCCGTACGTGGCCGCTGTGGGGTGAGAAGGGTTGGTGTAGAAGGGTGTCCTTACCAGTAGGTCTGTTTAATGTCCAGAGAGTTTGAGGAGAAAACCTTGTGAACACAGAACAGTGACGTGGGGAATCTGGATGTTTTGTTCTTACACCAGTGATGGCGTAAAGGGAGGTACCCCAATAAAGAGGCTTCTCACGCAGGCGTTTGGATTTCTTTGGTTTTTATTGATGAACATTAAAACTCCGTTAGGAAACTGCAGCTGACCGTCACGCGGAGATACGGAGAGGCCACGGGGGGTGGGGAGTGAATGTACACTGGTGATGAGAAGGACTTCCAGGGGCAGCTAAGGTGTCAGTGACTCCGTAAGCACGCCCAGCCACGAGAGCCACTGAGGCTTGAACTGGTTCCAGGAAAACAAACACTTCTTCAAAAAATGCACGTGCTTTGAGGGAACATCCGTGGAAAAAAATTGGGAAGTTTCTTTGGGAGTTCTATAAAAAGAGTTTTCTGTTCCTCTTACTGAAAAGCAGGCTTTCATTTGGGGCAGGAGTTCCAGGGTCCATTCCGTTTGTCTGTCTGCTGTGGCGGTGGCGTGGGGGGGGGGGGGGTCTTCCTTAATGAGAAGTGGCTGATTTATACAAGCATGAAAGGGCCAGGGACTTCTCAAATGTCATAGGGGTCAGACCTGGCTTCTCTAGCTAGCTGCGCGGCCTTGACCAAGCTACCTAGGCTCCCCGGGGGTTCCACTTTGAGCTGCGAGGTGGGAATAACCACCACCTACTGTAGGGTTCTGAGGATTCAGTGAAAATGCATGGAAAGGCAGTAGCTGTTTGGCTGCCTCCTGAGAAAGTAGGTGAGCGGGAAGCACTTGCAGGAAGGGCCGGTGGTTGCCCGCTGCCAGGTGTGCCTTATTATGGTGGTTCTTAATTCTTGTCCCAGCAGCCCAGTCGGGGATGCCATTGCAACAGTTCTTGCTCTGTGAGGTGGCTCTTCGCCTCACCACTAGTTTTGTAAAATTGGGTTTTAGTCAATGTATTGTGGAGTTCGGTCTATGTAAGCAATATTTCCGAATTTAGGATGGAGAGCCCCGAGGTGAGAAGCCTCGCACCTGGGTACCTGTCCTCGGGAGGGACGGGGCCGTCCGTCGTTGATCGTTACTCCCAGGGCTCTTCGCCCAGCAGTGAGTGCCTGCTGTACGCCAGGCAGCACGTGTTAGTGATGATTTCTAAACGTGTGGGGCTAGACTCTCTTTTCTCCATTTATTCATTCACTGAACCAGTTCTATGGAGCAGCACAGCAGGTCCCCCAGCTCGGATTAACGTGCTCAGCGTCACAATGAGAAGTAGTAGAGCCGCGATCTCGAGTCGAGGCAATCAGACCCCAGAACCTACACTCGGGCCGGGCTGGCTGATCTGTGAACTAGCACTGGGCCAGGGGCACCCGGCGAAGGCTCTCGCCCAAACCCAACTCCTCTGCCGCCTCGACGCCCACGCTTTCGGGACTACATTTCCCAGCGTCCCCTGCGGAGGGGGCCGGGCCGAAGGAGGGCTAGTCCCTCGCGTTGGACTACATCTCCCATAGGGCCTTGCGGCCCCGCCCCCGATTTCCTGGGCCGAGCGGGGCTGCACCGCCCCCGTGGGACTTCACTTCCCGGCGGCGCCCGCGGGGGGCGGGGCGCGGCGCGGCGGGGCGGCCCGGGGGCGGGGGCCGCGGGCGGCCCGGGGCTGGGGAGGCCGCCGCCTCCCTGGGCCTGCCGGGGCGGCCGCCTCCGCGATGCCGCTGCTCGTCGAGGGGCGGCGAGTGCGGCTGCCGCAGTCCGCGCGGGACCTCGTGCGCGCCCACCCGCCTCTGGAGGTGAGCAGGGCCCGGGCGGGGGCCTTCGAGGCGGGCCCGAGGGGACCCGCCGGACGCGCTCGAGCCTCCTCGCCCCGCTGCCTCCAGCCGCTCTTTCCCAGGCAGGGTTTAAACTTGGCGCATCCGAGCCGCTGTCGGCACGTCTGGGGCCCCGGCCGCCCGCAGCGATCTTATGCCTCCACTCGAGGCATCTGTGGGGCTTTCACCCCCCTAGGGCCTTCGAGGGCACGTGCCGAGGCCTCTCTGCGGGAGCAGGGGCCCGCGGCCCAGAGAGGTTAGGCGACTTGCCCGAGGTCGCACAGCACCGCGGCTGGAGGGCGCCCGGGGACTCTCCACCCCGGACGAGTGGGTTCCCACCCCGAGCCGGGCTCGGCCCCTCGAGGCCAACCTGGGCAGCGGGCGCCCCTGCGCGGGGGCTCTCACGGGGGCCCGCACCCCGCGGGGAGCGGCTTCCGCCGGCGGGCCTCGGGCGCGGGTACCCGGCCGCGCCTCCCGCTCCGGGGGCTCCCCCTTCCCCACGGGGCTCTGGGTATTTTTAGCCGGAAGCAAGGGCTCTGCTTCTCCCCAGCTGAGCCGAGTTGAGGACCACGCCCTGAAGGAAGGGTTTAGGTTTTGTTTCCTCTTTCTCCTTTTGTCCTCAAATAAGTCTCTGAACCCCTAGTCCGTGCTTGTGCAGAGACAGTTGGGAAAGGGGTTCTTGGGTCCAAACCTTCCACTTGCCCCGGATCTAGTTAGGGGGGAATCAGTCGGTTCATTGATTGGAGATCAGGTAGTGAGCCTCCGGCGAATGTTGGGCGCCGTGGGGACCTCTTCCTGCGCTCAGGGCTCGGGGCGGACCGCTGCTCAGCGCGCGCGCGGGCCCGGCGTTTAATCGCGGAATGGCTCAAGTACCGGCGGCTGTTCCGCGCCCTGGCGGCAGGATGTCCCCTTTTCACCCTGCGGTGTGGAAGCAGAGGAACTCGCCTCAGTCTGTAGGCTCCCGGAAGGTATTTTTGAGGTTTCCCCTGTGACCCTTGCGGTTTGTAATGATTTTGTCGGCTTCGGTCTTTTTTTATTGTCCCTTGATCTGTCCCCCAGAGTGTAAGCTTCCTGAAGGCAGACCAAGTATGTGTCGCTGTTGGTGTCCTCAGAGCCTGGGGCTGTCCCTGGCAGTGAATCTTGCTCTTTGTAATTTACTTGTTATATACACGAATGAACACAGTGACCCCTGAAAATGACCTGGAGGCCGAGGAGTTACTGACCCGGAAAAGGGGACCACTCTGTGGATTCTCAGCTTGCGTTTCCGGAAAACAGGAATCTTAGCCAGCACCTACTGGGTACTTAGCAGACACTAGGCACTGTGCTTAGCACTTTGGGGGGGGGGGGCACGTCGCTGTCACATGGTTAAGGAATGAAGGCCAAGTAGGAGTCACCAAGGGGAAAAAACTTCAGCCGCCTCAGGAATTAAGGTGACACTATCTTTATGTCTCTCTGGAAATTTCTGTGATCAAGAGAAAGATCAGTGGCCCAGGCAGCACACTCAGTGTGGAGTCGGGGGTGGGGGGGGGGTGGCCTGCCCTCTTGAAGGAAAAGGCCGTGTCCTGGGGCCGGCTTGCATCACAGGAAACTGGGGGACCGGTCACTTAGCAGTCTTAGGGAAGAACAACGGAGGAGGCACGGGAGAGATTGGAATGGGGGGGAAGGAGAGAACTTTCTAGGCGAGCAGGCAAGACTGGCTACCTGGGGCAGGGGGGAAGCGCCCCGAGGGCGGGCGGACGGGCCAGAGTCCCTGGAGCAGAGCGGGGGGCGGACGGGCCAGAGTCCCTGGAGCAGAGCGGGGAGAGAGAGTGGAAGGTACACCCAGGGAGGCGGGTCGCACCCGGATTAGAGGGGTTTCGGTGGATCCTTCAAGGAACAAGCACTAGGGGGAGACAAGACGTTTCGTGACTCTTTTCCTCTAAGAAGTAGTGTGTCCCCTTTGTAAGAAAAAAGAAAACAGAAATGTCACGAAGAAGAAAAACAACCCTCGTGACCGTCACCATTCTTCACGTTTCGGTAAACGCCCTTCCGGAGGTTTTTCTTTGTGTAGGAATGATTGCCTCCTGGGAACGAGCGCCTGCCACCTGCACTGTGCCGTGCCGTGTCTTTTTCATGTCACAGCCTGTCACGTGCCGGACCAGCGGTTACGAGCCTATCCCTAGCCGCGCCCAGCACGGAATAACCACCGTGAGGGTACCGTGGTGGGACTTGCTGAAGCAGGTGCTGTTGCTTTCATTCCCATTTTGCAGATGAGGGCTGCGAGGCACAGAGAGGTGGAGCGGGTTGCCCAGGGTCCCGAGTCCCAGACGTGGCCAGGCCCCTGGCCTAGTGCCTTGAGTCCAGAAGTGCAGTGCTCAGCACGATGGCCCGGCCAGGGAGGCGGTGCCTGTTTAATGACAGCGAAAGAAAGCGCAAAACTCCGTCCCCCAGACCTGCCAGCCACCCTCCAAGTGCTCGCCAGCCACGTGTGGCTAGTGGCCACTGTCCGAGACGGGCAGAAATAGATGGTGGCCGTCACCGCACCGAGTCCCTCCGGGCCGGGTGGACAGCGCTGGCCGAGCGCGGTCCGCAGGGTTCCACCGTGTGAACTTGGTTCTTGCTTCGAAGCGCGGAGGACACTTCCACACGTGCGTGGCGCACCGCCACGGCCCCAGGACTTTAGGAGCCCCTGTAGTTATTCCTCCAAGCGAAATTGCTGGACTCTGAGCGGAAGGGGGTGTAACAGAGGCCGTGTTTCCAAGCAGGGATGCTGGCAGCCCCCGGGGAAGGGCTGGCAAAGTGGACACGGGGGCCTTGGGGTCGGGGACCCAGGCGGGTATGGCAACAGCCACCCGCGACAAACCTGCCCTCCGTGAATCCTCACACAACCTAAGGGGCAGACGGCATGACCCCCTTTCCCCGGAGGAGGAGAAGGTGAAGAGTGGGCAGAGTCTAGCAGCTGGGGGGAGGGTGGGTACGGGATCGTCCTAGCAGCCTGGGGAATTCGGGGTGCGCCGGCTCCAGCCCCCCGCCAGAGGCCAAGAACGGTTTTTACATGTCGAAATGGTGGGGATAAAAAAATTGAAAAAACACTATTTCAGGGTGCCTGGGCGGCTCAGTCGGTTAAGTGTCTTTGATTCTTGGTTTCGGCTCAGGTCACGATCTCAAGGTTGGTGAGTTCGAGCCCCGCGTCCCGCTCCACACTGAGCGTGGAGCCTGCTTGGGATTCTCTCTCTGCCCCTCCCCCCTCCCTCGCTCTCTCTCAATAATAAAAACATTTAGGAAAAAGAGTACTATTTCGTGACATGTGAAATGACATGAGGTCAATTCAGATTTCCATGTCGCCCATAAATCAAGTCTTTTGGGGACACGGCGACATCCGTTTGTTTACCTGTAGTTCAGGCGACATGGCAGAGCCCAAAATAGTTCCCGTCCGGCCCTTTTCGGAGGGAAGCTTGCTGAGCCCCGGCCGGTGAGGGCCTCCCCGGGCCGCGAGCTGGGAGAGGAGCGACTCCCGGAGAGGAGGGTTTTTTTTTTTTTAAGTGAATGTTCGCGTCTAGAGACCGTCCGAGGCTGGGAAGCCGGGCGGCCTCCGCTGCGGGAAGGGATGGGAGTGGACGGAGCAGCTCTGCGTGTTTTTCCAGAGAGAGGTTTGGCTGAACCCGTTTCGTTTCTTAAAAGCGGAAAACCAAAACAACATGTTCTTTGCGCTTCGTGGCATCGTCTCTTCTGATGATTTATGCTCCTGTCTGTCCGGGAGGCCGCAGGGGAGGGGAGAGGGGACGAGGGCGGGCCGGGGCACGCAGGTGGCAGTTGGTGCGCGCTCGCGGCTGCGCTCCGGGGTGGCGGCCGGGCGTGGGCGGCCGTGGCCGGAAGTGGCCGTGGCGCTCCCCCCGCCCCCCCGCCCTGGAAGAACCGAGCCGAAGGAGCCCAAGGTCAGCGTTCCGTTCGGGGGGTGCTGGCGGAAGGGGCGGTCTGCGGCGTCCTGTGGCTGCTTTCGAATCAAGGCGAGGCGACAAGCGGTGTGACACGCGAAGCGCTCGCGAGGCGCGGTGTTTACCGAGTTGCAGAACCGCGAGTCACGGCCGGTTCGTCCCTGAGCGGCCCGGGTGAGCCCGGCCTCCTCCTCGTTTGTTCTGTTGAGGAGCCGCCGTCAGGCTAACGGCAGCCCTGCTTCCAAGGAACGAGAGTTTGTTAAGAGAAGAAAACTCTGGGTCACTAATCAAGCCGATCGTGATTTTTTTTTTTGTATCTTGTATTTTATTATTGATTAAGGAAGCGCCAGCCTCAGTGGGCACCCGTCCTGAGCCATGGCCAGTGGCCGAGGTGAGACCGTGAAGCCGGGCTCTGGTCTAGGCACCGCGAACCTCCCCCGGGTTTGCACATTCGGGTAGGAGTCTGTTCTTGGAGGAGGTTAGTTGTTGCAAGAAGGAAATAGTGACACCTCTGTGGACCCTGTGATGATGTGAATTCTCACCTCAATCTGGCATTTTTGTTTTTCTGAATGTTTAATTCTGAGAGAGACCGGGCACGAGTGGGGGAGGGGCAGAGAGAGAGGGAGACACAGAATCCGAAGCAGGCTCCGGGCTCTGAGCTGTGAGCATAGAGCCTGACACGGGGCTCGAACCCACAAACCATGAGATCATGACCTGAGCCGAAGTCGGCGCTTAACCGACTGAGCCGCCCAGGCGCCCCTCAGTCCGATGTTTTGGAAGTTTGTTTTGATTAAAGAATTTGACCACCTGAGGTTTCTTTTTTCCTAAGCTTACTGAATAAGCCTTACAAATTTTAATTCCAGTACAGTTCATGTGCAGCGATCTGCTGGCTGCAGGGGCGCAGTCTGGCGAGTTATTCCCCCCCCCCCTCCTACTCAGGGACTTCCTGCGGAAGAATTTCCGCCAGTACAAAGCGAGAGGAAGTTTGGACACCTAATACTGAGACAGTAATTTGCTGATTTATGACGGGTCCTTTCTGGTTGTCTGCGTCAGTCCCACTCCATCATAGCCCATTTACGGACTTGAGCGCAGGGACAGCGAACGCTAAGGCACTCAGTGTGCCCTGTCTGACCGTGGCCGTGGCCGCTGTGGCGCGGACGAGTCCCCTCCTGCTGCTTCCTTCTGTGTGGCAACGTTAGAACCTTGCGGTAATCACTGCATATTTATAATTTTTAAATTTTTTTAATGTTTATTTTTGAGAGAGAGAGAGACAGAGCACGAGCGGGGGAGGGGCAGAGGGAGGGAGACACAGAATCCCAAGCAGATTCCAGGCTCTGAGCCGTCAGCACAGAGCCCGACGCGGGGCTCGAACCCACGAGCCATGAGATCATGACCTTAGCCGAAGTCAGACGCTTAGCCGACTAAGCCACCCAGGAGCCCCTCTTTATAACTTTTAAAGGTTTGTTTGTTTTTCACTTCTCGGTTTACATTTTGAAACCGTTTTCCCCTCGTCTTCATGTTTCCCGACTACGCCTTAGTGGCAGTCAGTGCTGCATCGCTCCCTCGCCTCCGCAGTTCTGAGCCGCGCAGGGATGTGTGCGTGTTTGGGGGGGGGGGTTCCGCAGTCCAGGTTCCCAGCGTGGGGACCGCCAGCTCGGGAGCGGGGCCGGTGTCCGCCGCGCAGTCGGGTTCCCCTGCCGGTCGCGGAGCCCGGCGCGGCTCTAGCTCTGGTGGGGAAGGGCCCCCGCTCTGGTCTCTCGCTTGGAGCCCCGAAGCCCACCGTCACCCCCCACGGCCCTGTTCCCTCAGCCTTTCCACCCGGTGGCGCCCCGCGGGGCGTGCGTTTCCCGCGCAGGCGCACAGCGGGCCTCGCCACCCCTCTGGGTACCCGGTCCTCACTAATTTCCGCCCCTCTTTTATTTTTTTTTTTTGTTTTAATCGAACAGGAAAGAGCCAGACTTCTCAGAGGCCAGTGCGTGCAACAAGTGGGACCCCAGGGCCTTCTGTACGTTCAGCAGCGAGAGCTCGCAGCGGCCTCCCCGCACGATGGTAGGTTAGGAAGCCGGGAGGTGGGCCTCACCACTCCCCCCCCCGGGGGGGCAGGGCGTTCCATTTTCTCTCTCCTCCACGCAGGCTCCATCTCCATTCTGGGTTCCGATGATGCCACCACTTGTCACATTGTGGTCCTGAGGCACACAGGTATGGTGAGAGAGAGGAAGGGCGCCGTGGTGTACGGTCTCTGCACTGGAGACTCCCGGGGTCCCGCCCGCAGCTCCCCCCCCCCAGTCCCCCAGTCTGCGTGGCGTCTCCCTGGTCTCCTGGTCCGAGGGGTTGGCGGGACAGCACAGATCCTTCTAGTCCTTCCTCCAGGGCACTGGCAGAGCAGGCGTCTGAGGGGCCAGCGGTAGGTCTGGCTCGTGCACGGAGTTCTCACCCGGAGTCACAGGAGTCGCTCCCCCTTTGCTTCAGGTAACGGGGCCACCTGCCTGACCCACTGTGACGGAAGCGACACCAAAGCGGAGGTCCCCCTGATCATGAGCTCCATCAAATCCCTCTCTGACCACGCTCTGTGTGGAAGGTGAGCGCCACGCTCCTCCGTCCCGTGATGCCGGGCACCGCGCCCCATCGCGCAGAGGGGACAGCTGTGGCCGCCGCACGGAAGGTCAGCGACACGAGGCCGGCTCATCACTTTGGAGCCGCGCCAGCACAGCGCTGGTCCCTCGCCGGAGGCGGCGGAGCGAGCAGACCAGGTGGCGGGTGCGGGCCGGCCTGTGGGTGAAAGTTCGACTTTGAACCTCCGCCCGTGTGTTCGCCGCGGGATGTTCGCGCCCCGGGCGCCCTCCGTTCGTTCCCGCGTCCCAGCAGTTACTGGTCGGGTGTTTCCTCGAGTGAGAACTTGTTACAGGTGCCAGAGGCCTAGCTGGGACCGGCAGACAGACACCCACCCCCCAAAGTGCTCCTGGAGCACGGAGGCGGCAGTGAGCAGAACAGGCTGTTCGAGGCGGGGAAGGACCCTGGAGGCCGACGAGGCAGGGAGGAGCCCACCGAGGCAGGGAGGAGCCCACCGAGGCAGGGAGGAGCCCACCGTGGGGCGGCTGGCGGCGGCGGCGGGGCGGGGGAGGGGGAGGGTGCAGTTTCCCACGCCGGCCCCGCCGGCCCCTCCAACAGCCGTTGCCCTGGGACGCAGGGGGCCTGGTCACACGGCTGGGGGGTTGGGGGTGCCGGGACCGGGGTCTGGCAGAGCCCCGCGCGCACGCACCTGTGCCCCCTCCTTCCCGTCTCGCTGGGAGGAAAGTCTGGGGTAGCCACGGGATGGACTGGTCCAGGCATACTCGAGTTCTCAGCATCCTAAGGATTTAACAAAAATCCTAATAAAGCCCCTCTGTCTAGTGTCACTAGTGTCACACCGGCGGGGCCAGTGCAGGGGTGGCGATTTCACTTTGCGCCGGGCCCCCCTGTGCGGTGCTGGGACGTTGCGGGAGGGATTCTTGGTTTGTCTGCGGAACGCACTGGGCCGTTCCAGAAGGTCTGCCTCGTGACTGGGAAGGCGACCCCACGGCTCCGTGCTGAGTGAAGCCGTAGTGACCGTGGCTGCTCTCGCCTGTCCGTGTTCGTGTGGGGCCGCGTGCTGCTCGTTCTCCTGCCGGTTCCCGCCGGCTCGGGCTCCTCCCTCGGTTGAAGGCAGGGTCCCAGGTTGTCCCAGACTGCGGCCCAGGGGCTTCGCAGACGAGGGCGGGGAATACGGGCTCAAGCACTGGAGTTTGAGAGCTGTCCTGTGCCAGTGTGTGCAGTGACAGTCCCCGGAGGGCCCGCCCCGAGGGAGTAGCAGGGTTCCCCAGACCTGGAAAAGCTTGGTGTGGGGGGTGAGAACGGTCTGTAGAGACAGACCTGGTTCTCTCAGAACTGGAGGCAACAGTCCCTCTCTCCAGGTTTGGGGGACAAGAGACAGCGCGGTAAGGGGTCCATCGGCCCCCCTTCCCAGCCCCGCACCCGGTTCCCCAGACGCGGAGGAGTTTCTGGAAGCACCCCACGGCAGGTGGCGAACGGCGCCACGTAGTCCCGTTCCTCCAGGGCGGGGTTTCTCACCCTCCGCATCGAGGCCGCTCCTGTGCAGGTGCGGCTCCCGCCCGCCATCGGGGCCCCTGGCCAGGTCCCCAGCGGCTGGCGCAGCCCTGGCAGCCTCCCCCGTTTCCCCCAGCGGCCCCCAGACGCGTCCTCCCTGCTGCACGGCACGGATGAGGGCCGGGAGGACGCAGCGCTGCGCCGAGACCCAGAGCAGAGTCACGGCGCCCGGGGCCGGAGTGCTGGCCTCTGACCCCTGTCCCGTCTCTTTGCCAGGCTGGAGGTGCACCTCGTGGGAGGCTTCAGTGACGACAGGCAGTTGTCTCAAAAACTCACTCATCAACTTCTTAGTAAGTTTACTGTTTCCCCCCCTCCCCCCCAACTTTGTTTAAAAACTCGCACCGGCTTTTGCTTGGGTCATAGTACCGGTGAGCGCACAGCCTCCGAGGGCCAGCTGCTGGGAGTGGCCTGCATGGCCCGGCGTGGACCCAGACGGAGGGACCGAGCTAGGATTTCAGGGGCCGGTGGGATGGAGACGGTTTTCCTGAAAATAGTAGTTGGCACAGTCCAAAATGGTAAACGCTAAGAAAAAACCCAACGGTAAACCAAACCGTGACCACCGCTCTGGGCAGCGAGGTCTGTTTTTATCGGCAGAAAGTCAAAACACTGACGATGCCGCCTTTTTCCGTATTAAATTAGAAAGGATTAAAGCAAAGGACCTCGGGCTGCGTTAGCCAGGATGCAGCGAGGCGGGCCTGTGCACGCAGCACCGGAACCTACGGAACCTACGTTGGTACAGCCCGTCGGCAGAGCGACTGGGCAGGTGGCTGAGGTCTTAAAAAGGCTCACGTCCTTTGCCCTAGTAATTCCCCTTCGGGGAATCCATTCCAAGAAAACCGGCTGCAGTGTGCAGGAGACTCGTGCCCAAGTAGGGGCAGCACGACACTCCTTACCTTAGGAAACGGGCTGACGTCATTGGTAAAGAAACATCCTGTAGCCATTAGTACCGAGAAGAGGTGTGAATACGAGGGAACACACACACGGAGTCAGGACGTGTGGCCGTGGGCCTGGTGCGGGCCCGGCGGCACGCAGGACGGGAGGGAAGGCAGCACGTGGGCTGTCAGCTGCCGGGATCGAGGGCGTCCGAAGCCCTGTACTTGACCGTGCTTTCCGCTTGGAGTGATCGAGTTGTTCTAATGCCTGATATCAAGGAAAAAAGAGTAAACTTTTTCTGAGTCTGTCGTCCCCCCAAACCCCTCAGGAGGGAGAGACAAAGGGACAGCCTTCGTCCCAGTTTCCTTCGGGCCCGAGGCTGGGGACGTGCCTGTCACCCGGCAGGCAGGGCCCCTCGGCGTCGGGGACGGGCCGGTTGTGGCAGAAAGGGGAGGGGGACGGAGGTGGCCCGGCCTCGTCTCCACCGCTCAGCGGGTTTTCTGACCTCCACGTCGAAAATTCTCCTTGTAGGTGAATTTGACAGACAAGAAGATGATATTCACTTAGTGACGTTGTGCGTGACGGGTAAGTTCTGCCATCCTTCCCAAAACCAAGCTGGCGTCCTCACCTTTAAAGCGAGACCTCGCACGAGCCCCACAGGAGACCCCGCTCCGCCCTCTGCCCCCAGTGGCCCGCCCGCCCCCACACCCAGACCCCGCTCGGCCTCCTGCGATCACCTCCTGACCCCCCCCTTCAGTGCGGCCCCCCTTTCCTTCCTCGGGATTTTCAGAAAATTCCTCTGCTCCTGGGTAGGAGGGACCACACGGGGTGGGGGGGCACCACCAGGCCTGGCCGGGCGCTGAGCACGCAGGGAGCCGGGAGGTGCCGGCTGACTCAGGGCGTTCGTTTTAGTGGCAGGGAAGTAGGAACACGGTCCCGCACGCGTCCTTCCTCCTGCTGCTGCAGTGTGCGCTCCTTCTTGGCCTCGATTATAGAAAATGAAAGCAGTTGTTAAATATTTCTTAAAAATGTGTTCTCAAAAAGAATTTGTTTTTTTGGTTAGAATTAAATGACCGGGAAGAAAACGAAAAGCACTTTCCTGTCATCTACGGCATCGGTAAGTGGTGCGTTTCCCCGAGGCCGTGGTCCTGGCTCTGGGGGCCCCAGCGTGTCCGCTCTGACCTCTGCCCACAACACAGGGACGTCCCCACCCTAAGACCACGGGGCCGGACCAGGCGGAGGATGCAGAGCGGGGCCGCTGGGGACGGGGCTCCAGGTGGCCGGGGCTGTCCGCTCGCCCTTCTCCAGTCAGTGCTCCGGGCCCGGGGTGGGGGGGGGGTCTCCTCACACCGGGGGGAGCCTGGGGGCGTCTGGGGGAGAACGAGGGACCCACTAAGGAGAGGGTAGCGCCAGGAGGCTGAGGGGAAGCCGGAGCGCTCTCCCGCTGCAGCCCCGGCTGGCGGGGGGGGGGGGTGCGGAGTGTGTCAGAGCCGGGGAACTCGAACCCCATCTGCGACGTCGTCGGAGCGGGGCACACGGGGCTTCACACTGTTCCCTGTAAACCAGCAGAGGTCTGCAGTAGGGACGCTGCACCGCCACCACCCAACCTGGACACCGCCCCAGCCACACCTGTGTCCCCAGCACTGGGGCTGGCCGGGGAGCACCGAGCTGGTGCTTCCCACAGGACAGAACGTTCCCCCCCCGCCCCCCAGTCCAATCGGACTTGGCTGAGAGGTGGCATCTTCCACCTCCACGAGGAGGGAAGCCGCACTTAGCAGCGGCCGTCCAGCCACGCGGCTCTTGCCTGTCGCGGGGCAGCCTGTGGACGGCTGTGCCGGCCTGCCGCTGCGCTTTCGGTCCATGCGGAGGGTCTCTTTGTCCCCACAGCGGTCAACATTAAAACTGCGGAGATTTACAGGGCCTCCTTCCCAGACCGCGGCCCGGAGGAGGCGCTGCGTGCCGCCCGAGCTCTGACGGGAGGCCCGGTGAGTTGGAGGCGCTCCATGTTAAGGGGGAAAAAGGGCCGCGAGTTCTATAGACTTGAGAAGTGTATGTGGGTTTCTTTAAAGCTGCACAATGTTCCCGGGTCACTTTTCTCTCTCACAAGAATGATGCGGGATTTTAGGCTCTGAGACCCCATTCTCTGCCTCTAAGGGGTAGAGGTGGAAAGAGAGGTTCCTCACAATGAAATGTTGACATTTTCACTGGAAAATGCATTCCCGGTGATCTCTTTTCCCAAACCTTTAAAATTTTAAGATGCCTTTTGCAGTTCCTCAGGTGGCCTAACAGCCTTGATTTAGATATGGTTCAGAACCCCTTTCAGTCTCAGGAACCAATGGCCAGCGTTGCTGGTTAAGTTGAAAACCACCATTGACAAATCGGGGAATTCAGGGAATAGATTGTTTGGCAAATTAGCACTTCTGTGCTTTTGATTGGGCAGCCTGCACTGTTTTTTTTTAATGTTTACTCATTTTTGAGAGAGAGAGAGAGAGAGAGACAAAACGCAAGCAGGGGTGGAGCGGAGAGAGAGGGAGACGCAGGCTCCAGGCTCTGAGCCGTCAGCACAGAGCCGGAAGAGGGGCTCGAACTCACAAACTTGTGAGAGCATGACCTGAGCCCAAGTCGGACACTTAACCCACTGAGCCACCCAGGCACCCCATACTGTGCACTTTTAGGTTGCAAGGTGATGAGTTGCGGGGGATATAAATAACGAGGCAGTGTTTTCTGCAGCACTGAGGACTGTGGACTTGAGTCAGACACCCCTTGGTTTGCGGCCCCGCTCTGAGGCTTCCTGGAACGGTCACCGTGGGCCACGTGCCTGTCCGTCTGAGCCTCAGGTTTCCAACCAAAATGGGAAAAATGCTCTCTTCCCAGAGGACTGGTGTCAGGACTACACAAAGGAGCGAGGGTTACGCACAAAGTGCAGTTCCAGACCCCCGGGAAGCGGTCAGGAGGCAGCGGTGTTTGCCGCTAGACCTCTGACAGGCGCCTCCTCCGCAGAAACGCTGGGCCGCGCCGGGGCTGGCCCGGACGGCGGGGCTCGAGAAGCTGAGAACGGTCCTTAAACTCGGTCCTTGAACGTTCTTTCTCAGATGGTCAGTATTTACGACCCAAAAACGGAACAGCTCCGCATAGGGCCGTACTCCTGGCTGCCCTTTCCACACGTGGACTTCTGGCTGCAGCAAGATGACAAGCAGATACTCGAGGTGAGGCTTCCCTGAACCTCCGCACCCTGCTTCCTTCGTCCGGAAGAAGAAAACAGGTTTAGACGAGAGCACTGCTGCTTTCCCTTTTGGGGGTGGGGCAGGTTTTTAGGGTGCCGTCGGCAGACCCCCATTTAACCTCTGGACGGGCTGAGAGGGAGTAAGGTCCTGGCCGGGCATGTGCACGGGTTGAAGGCGGACGCAGCCACTGCTGTCTCCTTGCGAACGCGGTGCCCTCCACGGCGTCCTAACTGTACGATTCTATGCACGTGGTGACCTGAGACCTTCCGGACTGTGTAAGAACCCGGAGAAGCTTCGGCAGCTTTGCCCTTCCTCTCTCAGACCCAGAATTTTGTTTTTCCAGAACCTTTCCACTTCACCTCTGGCCGAGCCTCCTCACTTTGTTGAACATATTAGATCTACCTTGATGTTTTTAAAAAAACACCCGTCTCCAACCAACGCACTGTTTCCTGGAAACAAGGCTCTACTCTACAAAAAAAATGAAGCTGGCTTATGGGAAAAGATCTCTTCTCCGGGAAGCTGAACACCAGCATCACCAAAGAAAGCAGCTTGCTGGCTGGTGGAGACCACTGTGGGGCCTGGGAAGACTACCAATCAGGATCGACGTCCGCTGCGTCTTTGGTCTCCTTCCTTACTGTCCTTCCGATGACTTTCAGAATAAAATCTTATTTTGGCAAAGGCATTTGTGGAGGTGTACTTTCTGCTTGGCTGAAGTGGACGCCCGGCCTTGCCTTTCGGGCGCGGAGGGCCCTGGAGGAGCCGCCTGCTGCGTGGTTCTGCAAGGAGCGGTTTCCGACGTGCGGTAAGTAGTTCTCATTCTGCTAAATTAGGGAATCTAGGAAAACTTACACATAAATTGGTTTAAAAACCGGTGTTTGAAATGTAGTAGAATTCCGTGAGAACGTATCCATCTCACAGAGGGGTCTCTTGGCCCCGGATATTTTCAGTAGCATTAACTCCAACTGATCCTCCACTTCCAGACGAAGGAGAGGAAAGGCTCAGGAGGAAAAACAGAATTTCGTCACACTGTTCCGCAATAGAGGTAAAATAATCTGCGACTAAAGTCAATGTGAGAGTTACACGAAGCCGGTGCTAAGTCTCTTCTAGGTGTGAGGTCTACAGGTCACTTCCTGGGATCTTCATTTCTCTGAACTTGCTCTCCCCCGGGGATCCCCCTGCCTGATTAAGGACCGTTTAGGAACTGAACCCACTGGTAACAATTTCAAGAACCTTTATTGAAACCAACATTCAAATAGTATCTTAAGGGTGAAGTTCTGTTTCGGCAAAACCAATTTAACAATTCCAAATAGATATAAAAACATTTAAAAATTAATCTTGTTAAGGTGATAATTTCCCCTTTCCCCATTTTATCTGCTTTACTTCATTGCACCAAATCAACAGGGAAGACTTTTAAAATCATCTGCACGGGAAAAAAAAAAAAGGAAAATTGCATTTTGACAAGTGCCAAAAGTCAGAAATCGCATCAGATCAGTGTCTAATTAGAGGTTTCATACGGTGTGACTAAGGCTTCTGACATGACAGTCCACAACCCAGCGTGAACCCCCACCGGCTCGAGGTGTCCCGAAGCCCGACTCTGCTGGACTCAAGGCACAGGGGCCGCTACCTATGAGAAGTGAGGAGATGCAGGACTTCTGGAAAAGTAGAACCAGGCAGCAGTTAAGACCTTGCTTCCAGAGTTTCAGCAGTGGGCTGGCTTCATCAGCCTGAGCAAGAGGACTTTTCTGGTTCTTGTTTCGGAGTTGGGCCCAAAGAGGTGAGCTGCTAGTGGGGAGAAGCCACAGATACTCCCGAGTAAAACACGTCAAAGGCATTCTTAGTTTAGGATTGAAACTTAACCGGGTGCTACACAGCAGAGTGAGTTAGTATTAGGGTAAGAGTAGCGTCTATCGGGTGTTCGGGTATTAAACATAGAAATGAGCACAGTCTGATCTGTGTGCCAATTTAAAAGCTTTACCAGTATTTAAAAATATACATATATATGGTCAAGAGTTTTACAGTTACTCTTACTAGATAGTCCTTTAATTTGTTTACAAATAGTATATAAAGGGAGGAATGGCCTCGGGGCGGAGGGAAATTGCTTGCTCCCGGCCCCGCCACAGGCCACAGCCGAGCACACATCTGCGCCTCGGAGGCGGCAGCAGCTGGACTCTGGTTCACAATCCCGCCGAACCCTGGCCTGCTGGACCCCGCAGCCCCACCACGTGGAACCCCGGCCCAAACAGAGGGCGGAGGCCACAGTGTCTCTCCTGTGCAGCAGCGCGACGGGGAACCAGAGGGCTCTAAAGCTGTCTTAACGAAAATTTATCAGATGTAACCTCATAACGTCTCACGCTTTGGTCTTAAAAAAATAAGCGCAAGTGTTTCAAGTGGCGGGCACTTGAGACTCGAAGCGTTCTCCGTGAACAGAAAGTGTTTATGGAACGGGGGGGAGGAATGGTATCGCCTACAGGTGCCTGGGCAGGAACGCCAGCGCTCGTTCTACAGACCCACCAAATGAGACCAGTCGAGTGCCCGTCTAAAAAGCCTGGCTTTCAGGCACAGATTGTGCAAAAATCCCCGTGAAGCACAAGGAACAGTCATTTCTCTCGCGTGTGGCACGGTTCACATTTTCAGTACACCTTCATCTTCCCTGAAACGACACTCGGTACAGTCTCAAAGCAAACACTGGATTTTATCTTAAGCTCTCGGGTTCTTCTACCTGTGGACGGTCATCTTCTGGGCGCTGGGCCCTGTTCTGGAAGGCCCCCGTCCGCTCGGCCTCCTGTGGCGGGGGCGCCCCGGGCTGCGGCTCAGGGCCTGTAGGCTCCGGGCCATCTGGCTCCGGCGCCCCGGACAGATGCTCCAGCTTTTCCAAGTCTTCAACGTGACTGACCGAGCTGGTCTCGCTCAGGGCATCGGAGCCTCGTGGGGACCTCTTAAAAGGCTTCTGGCCTGGAGAGAGATCCACGGACAGTGCTGAACACTTTCCGGGCAACAAGTGATTGCTTTGTTTAATCACAAGTGCTTCCGGAGACACCCCCACGCGACCCCCAGCCCTGAGGCTCCAAAGTGAGGTGAGAAAGGAGCTGAGGGACACCAACATGGCTCCCAAGGTCACGGTCAGGAGCAGCTCAGGCGAGGAAACACCAGGTTAAACATGACGCCAGTTCTCAAGACCTTAACTTCCCAGTGCTATGGAGAAAGTTCTCCCAGGCCGAAGGCCCAGGCTACTGAAATGGTTAAAGGGACAACTGGTCTTCGGTGAGGAGGGACAAGACATGGGGTCAAAGCACCAAGAAAACGAAGGAACCCAGGTAACACCCAACAGGAAAAGCCTCCTAAGATGCAAAGGTCTCTGTTCCCAAGAGAAACAACTGGTTCTCTTCAGCGTTAAACTGAAAAGACACCGTGTACCTGGAAGTCTCTGCTTGGTGCGAGTGCCCGAGGGCGTCTGCGGCGGCGTGACACCCGCACCTTGTGCCTTGTAGACATACGTGTGTTCCGTGGACTCCAGGGAGCCTGCCGAGGAAGGAGAGAGACAGTGGTGTGCGGAAGTTCCTGGGACCGGCGGCTCTGGGAGCCGATCCCGCAGCCTTGCTCCCCAGGGCCGTTTGGCCTCGCAGACGGGCAGAGCCCTTGGGCCTCCGGAAACGTGCTGGGAACCGGAGAAAGCCACCTCGCAGCTGTGCCCGCAAGGCCCAGACTCTGAAGAGTCTGAATGGCTGAGTGGCCACGTTCTGAGGGGTGTGCTGTGGACAACGGGGACCTGCTTCTGTGTCGCTGCGGCTGCCGGGGCAGGACAGGGCAGACACGCCTGGCCTCCCGAGACGGACTCGGCCCCAGGCAGCAGCGCAGGCTGAGCATGTGCCAAGCTTCTCAGCCTGAGTGGGGGGATCCCAGGAACCCGGTCCCAACTCATAAGGTAATGAGACCCGGGGCGACGTCAGTCCTACCTGCAGTTAAGTTGAAGGTTCTTCCCTTCTGCGAAGCTTGTACCGGAGAGAACCAGTTCAGGACGGATCCCACGACGGGGATCTGCCGCAGCACCCCCTGCAGAACACGACCACCGCTCGGGACTGGCCCGCTGGGCCCGCTCCCGGCTCGGGGCCCGCTCCCGGCTCGGGGCCCGCTGGGAGTCTGGTGCTGAGCCTCACCTCTTCCAGGAGTCGCTCCTCATTCGCCTTCTGCAGCTGAACCTGAGCTTCCTGAATCCCTTTCCGAACCACCTCTGTCATGTTTTCCAGAAGCTGTGTTAGGATGGAGAAGGGGATTACTTGTCTAAGCTTTCTGCCTGGGACCTAGCAGAGCTGTTAACATGGCACTGGGGACACTTTTCCAAAGTAGGTTAGATAATGGAATTCTGCGCTTTGGGACGTCAGGGTACGAAGTCAAACTGGCGAGCCAAGAGAAGAAAGGAAAACTGCTTTCCCTGTGATCTCTCGGTCACATCAACAGAAAACAGACACACGCTCCACATTCATGCAAACGGAATCAGAAGTGACAGCGGGAGCTGGAGGAAACTTCAGGAAGTGCACCCAACAGTGATAAAGTGGGCTCCTCGGCCGCCCAGCAAACCTCCTGCTCTCCCCTTCCCTACCAGCAACGGGCCACACCGCACACGCCTGTCTCCTCGGACCCATCCTGTCAGCGTCCCTTCTCTGCTTCTGGGTGGTTCCTAGGGCCTCGCATATCCGGTGTGGAGAAGGCCCGCGAGCTAGGTCTCCCCGCCAGCTGGCCCACAGAAGCAGGTCTATGCCTGGCGGGAAGTCCTGCTGTCAGAAACCCGTGCTTCACGTGGCCGGGGGATCCAGCTCCGGTCACCGCGTCAGGCCGATGCCGCTGCATCTTCCCCAAGTGCTGTTGCCCCTAACTTCTCCTCCAGGGCATTCCCCGCCCCACCTGGCTCCATGGATCTCTCCCCCCGAGCCATGAGCCCGCCGAGGGCACACGCCACATCAAGTCCTCATTGGGTTCTGGACTCCTGGTACAACGCTTAGCTCATAGGAACCATTTACACGCTTTTTGGGAACAAACGGGTATTTCCAAGCGTAGCTTCCTCCTTCGTGACCCCAGCTAGCTGCCTGGAGAAAACCCGGAAGGGGAACAAGACACAGATTAATTAGTCTTACGGACCCTTGAGTTTTCCTCAATTTCTCGGGCTGTGACCGCAATGGTCTCCACCAGTTCAGAAATGTCCACGTCGTCACTTGCCATCCCAATGTAAATGCAGCTCTTCATGCTTTTGTACTCCTGGCCTGTGGGAAGAGACCACGCCTGCCTTGGTTCCCAAGTCCTCGGTCAGAAGGCCGCCGGGGCCGCTCTCCCGTCCCACGGCAATGGCACAACCGTGCGCAAAGGCGCCTCCCTCACGGGGTGAGAAGGATGCTGAGGACACGGGGCACCCCAGGAGGCCGCAGAAGGGCAAGGGAGCCTGCTCGCCCTGGAAAGCACTCAACTAGCATTTCCTCCGAGGTAACAGAGCCCAGCGTCCTTTAAGCCAGTTAGAAATGCCTTCGGAAGTTCAGAGGTGACTTACGAAAGTAGTATTTACCCATTTTAAATGTAAGGTCAGATTCCAGTTCATTTAACTTTTTCAGGAGTCCAGCATGGATTTTTTCCCCTTCTGGGTCTAATTTCAAACTGCTCTTATCATCATTAGCGTGTTCATACCTACGAACAATATCAAATAACAGTATTTCAATCTAAAAGATCAAATGCCTCTTCACACACAGGGTTGCAGGTAGAGTACAAGCTCCTGCAGTTGTCCAAGTGAGGGAGATGAACGGGCAAAGGAGCCGCCGGAGCACCTCAAGGTCAGGCACTGTCAAGAACATTGCAAGGAAGGCCCAAGTCGCCAGTCCATGAAACTCGGAGAGGCCTGGTCTGGAAGCCTCATCATTGGTAATAGAAATATAGACTCTTGGGACACCTGGGTGGCTCAGTCAGTTCAGTGTCTGACTCTGGATTTCGGCTCAGGTCAGGACCCCAGAGTTGGGGGCTGGGTCCTACTTTGAGGTCTGCATTGAGTATGGAGCCTGCCTGATTCATTTTCTCTCTCTCTCTCTCTCCACCCCCCTCCCACTCCCTTGCTCGTGCTAGTTTGCTAGCTCTCTTAAAAAAAAAAAAAAGAAAGAAAGAAAGCATCAGGGGCCTTCTGTTCTGTTCTGTCCTGTCCTCCTGGAAGGAGACGGAAAGCAGGCACAGGGCTAAGGGCACACACTGCACTCCGTGGTTCTTGGTCTTCGTGAGCCACGACGCTCTGTAACCCACCCCACGGTAGTGACTGTCCATCAGCTGTGCGCTTATGTGGTCTCCTTAGTAACCTGCGAGCCGGCACAGGAAGTACAGTGACGACTATTTCACGGAGTGTGAGGGCGGCCATGCCGCCACCGCGCCGGGCAGTGCCCAAAACATCTCTCGCTACATTTCCATGGGACACGGACACTGTGACCACACATATTCGCCTCCGATTTCCAAGCTGGTCCACGAAACGACCCTCCAACAGCCTCGACACACCCCCACCAGGAGGCCGAACCCGTACCTGACAACCCCTATTCCGGGCCAGTTAGGGTCATCGACGTATAGGAGGCCGGCCGTCCCCATCACCTCCTGCTTGAACTCGTCCCGCAGCTGCAGCGTGCAGGTCAGGGCCGGCAGCTTGCTCTGGATGCAGGCCACGAGCTGATCCACGTCCTCCCCCCGAGTTCCTAAAACTGAAAACGTCCCTGGGCGCTAGAGAAGCGTGGAAGGAAGGGCTCCCGCGCCCGCCGTCGGGCCAGCGGCTCCAGGGCCTCCGATGAGCTGGAGCAGAGGCAGGAAAGCCGCTAAGCCCGTAGGAAACATCGGGTGTTACCGACTGAGCAGGCGGGTCGTCCAGGCGCAGACAGTTCTGTCGCACACGGAAGATAGGACCAGGCCCTCCGTGTAACACACAAGCTCTCGCTCAGTCTCCCCCCAGCACTCTGCTGGAGTCAACTTATAAACCTCCCGTTGCGGGCCCCGAAGAGGTAAGCCCATGGTTCTCTCTCCACACTGTCCTCACGGGGAGGGAGGAGGGGAGGGATTCTGGCGGGCATGAGGAGGGTGGGCAGGAGGAGGGCGGGGTGATGACGGCAGCACCAAGGACAGCCCCAGGGCCCCCGGGGCTGCAGGAACCCCTCACTGGCCCTCACTTGTGACTCAAATGTGGCGAGTGATTGCACTAAGCCTCAGCAGGTGATGCCTCGGGCGTCCTCGGCTTGGCTTTGCCAGGTTTTACAGACTAGGCCCAGGGGGCTCAGGCCCCCCCACGCAGCAGGCGCAGAAACCGCTAGAGAATCTGGGCGCCACCGGCCATCTTCACGATGGGCTTTTCTTGGCAGGACAGTTGCCCGCATTTCCCTGTTTTGAGGTCTTTGAGAAATTATCTTTCCAAAAATGTTGAAAACACCCCGTGAAAAAACATCAAACGTTTTTGAAAATCTCCAAATCATCTTGGAAAAAAAGCATTATCAGGGTTTTAGTCTACCTGTTTTTAGCTGATTTTTAAGACCTACTCCACTACGGCAGACGGTGTCCCCTAAGACACTTCACACGGCTGCGGTGAGGCCGTGGGGAACAGGCCTGGAGGAGAAGCTCGCTCAAGCTCCCACACGCACAGTGGCCAAGGCGGGTCTGCGCGCATGCCTTCCTGTTGTGCAAGTCCACGCACCTGCTGCTATGTCACTTTCCAAACACCTAAACATGGTGGCCCTCAAGCTTCTCTGCTCTGTTCTGTTCACCAGAGGAGCTTGAAAAAATACAGATGCGCGGGCTCCATGCCCGTGGACCAGAATCCCCGGCGGGGGCGGGGGGAGGTCCTAGCCGCCGGCAGCAGGCACAGCCCCACAGGGGAGTCTCACGTGTGGTGTGGCCGGAGAACCGCGGGAGGGAAGACAAAGGGCCACGGGACCCAAAACACGGGAACTCCAGTGACTTTAGAAGTCTACTTGGGAGAAGTTCCCCTCGAAGGCTCATCTACCCAAATTTAGCCCAAAGGCAAAGAAAAAGCCTCTTTGGAGAAAGAGAAAAGAGGTCACAAGGGAAAGGAAACCAGGCGCGGATGGCGTCGCTCCCGGAACGAGCGAGGACAGCCCGCGGAGAATGGCTGCTTACCCGCCGCTGTCATCAAGGGGCTGAAGCGCACGCACACGCCCTCCACCTCCAGGTCCATGACGGTGAGGCCGCCCGCGGGCACCAGCTGCTTCAGCTGCTCTCCCAGCTGCGGGGACACGGGCGGGGTGAGGGGGGCCCGCACGGAGGGGCTCCCGGCTCTCCCCGCCAGCCCTCGCATCCTCGGCCCCAGACCCGAGGGACTCCCGGGGGTGAGGTTCTCTGAATCTTCTCATTCTCTTATGGCAGCTTCTTTCTTAAGTAGACTAAGTTTTATGTGTTTTATTACTAAAAAGTACACGTTCACTGTAGGAAAATCTAGGAAATATAGGTAAACCAAAAGAAGAAAAATGCCCCCCAACACAGCAGTGAGAAACCCCCGCTGCTGCAGGCGGCATGCCCCCCCGGCCTGTGTCTGTTTCCATCGCCACGGAGCGGGCCGTTCGACGTGTAGCCTGCACTTTCTCGTATCATCTGTGACGGCCATTTCCCTCCTGCCGTAAGCATCCGGCTACGTGGTTTATTCTGGCTGTTTTGACGTCACTGCACGAATGTATCCTGACTTCCTCCCGGAAGCCCAAGGAGGCGGGCCAGGAGCCCCATTGGGCTAGGCCTGACACAGCTGTGGCGGACGCCCTGATGCGAAAACCCCGGAGGCACACTTTCAGCGTCCCAAGGCGGCCGCGGCACTCTCCCTTCGGCCCATGTCCGGCGCCTGATGGTCAGGGGGCTCTGGCTCACGCGCCTCGTGACATCGCCCCAGGCACCCACCACCACCTCGGTTCTGTCGTGCAGGTAATTTTGTGGCCTTATGTAGCAGCAAGGAAATGGTCACTGAGGGAATGACTCTGGACGGCCCCGCTGGAAGTCAGGCGGCACGCCGAGCGGCGATGCGATTCGGAGCCCGGGAAGGAAGCCTGCCGCCTTCGCAGAAGCGTCCTTCCTGTGGGCCTGACTTCCCAGACACGCCTGCGCGACTCCGTCTGGGATGGAGAGAGAGCACGCGGCCGCCGTTCTTACCCAGCGGTTCAGGGCGTCACAGGAGTGTCTCTCCCGGCCAACCGTTGAAGGTGCCACGTTGGGCACTGGGACAGCTGTCGGCACTGGATCTGCCACCGAAACACAGAAACAGGGTTCACCTCCCAGAAACACAGCTCCACACAAACTCCTCGAAGCCATTCCACTGAGCTCCCAACACTAACCCCAGAGAGAAGCCTCAAACGCTACAGAAATAAAGTGCTGACGTCACAACGAATGGAGAGGCAGAATGTGGTGCGGACACAGAGTGTAGTGCCGTCTGGCCTTGGAAAGGAAGGAAACTGTCCCGTTCAATATGGATGAAACCTGAGGACGCTACACTGAGTGAAATAAGCCAGTTACACAGATGCATACTGTGGGAGCCCCCGTCTATGGGGAACCCAAAGTCAAACTCAGAGACACAAAGTAGATGGTGGCTGCCAGGGGCTGGAGGGGAAGGAGGGCAATGGGGGGTCCGTGGTTAAGGAGTGGAGTTTCAGTTTTGCAAGACGTACAGGTTCTGGAGGGCAGCTGTGCAGCGACGCGAGTCTGAGCAGAACTGCTGAATGGGACACGGTATGTAGTAAACGTCACTTTTTCACAAGTAAAAATGTTTGCATATTGTTTATCTTACAGAAGGGTTTTTAGTTATGTTTTATTTATTTTTTATATTTTTAACGTTTTTATTTTATTTTTGAGAGACATAGAGACAGAGTGTAAGCAAGGGAAGGGCAGAGAAAGAGGGAGACACAGAATCGGAAGCAGGCTCCAGGCTCTGAGCCGTCAGCACACAGCCTGACATGGGGCTGGAACTCACAGACTGCGAGATCATGACCTGAGCTGAAGTCAGCCGCCTAACCGACTGAGCCACCCAGGTGCCCCTAGTTATGTTTTAGAGAGAGAGAGAGAGAGAGAGAGAGAGAGAGAGAGAGAGAGAGAGCGCGAGCGCGCACACGTGGATGAGCATAAGTAGGGGAGGGGCAGAGAGAGGGTGAGATACGCAATCTGAAGCAGGCCCCAGGCTCTGAACCATCAGCAAAGAGCCTGACGTAGGGCCCGAACTCATGAACCACGAGATCATGACCTGGGCTCAAGTCGGACGCTTAACCGACTGAGCCACCCAGGTGCTCTACAGAAGGGATTTTAAGCTTCCACATTTTTTTTTCCTCATGAAAAATGTAACAATTGAATATTGTCTCAGGAATAGAATTCTTAATCTCATTTCGAAAGTTTTTCTTTCAAGGAACTCTGAGAGGAAATTGAAGTGTAACACGGTAAGTGACCAGCTAGTCTATCGACCCCTACGCGAGGGAAGTCAGCGCACCCGAGAGCACCCCAAGTGGGCCTCACAACAGACTTCCCCTCCTTTCCAATGACCAGGGCGCCTACTCCCGCCAGGCAGTGTGCTGGGCACGTGGGATATAAGGAAGGCAAGGGTTCTGTCATCTTGCTGTTTACATTCTCCTGAAAAAATACCATAAAGAATTGAAATCATCATATATTGTTGTTGGTGCCACGAAAGAGCGGGAGACCCCAATATAATATGATGGAGTCGCCTCAGCATGGACAGGGAAGGCCTGTCTAAGGAGGTGCACCTGAAGGAGACCTGAATGGTGACAGGGAGCTGGCCAGAAGACTGAAGGGAATGTGCTCGAGGTGAAGGGGACGTCACGTGCAGAGATCCTGCTCTAGGAAGGAGCAGAATGTTCCACAGCCTCTGAGAAGGCCAGTCTAACGCACAAGGGTCACGAGGAGAGCTGGCCGAGAAGGAAGTCAGAGAAGACAGCGAGGGCTGGACCCCACAGGCCTTACAAGGCCTGCTACGGACCCTGGACCTCATTCACCAGGAACAGGGAGAAGCCGAGGGTCTGGGCAGCCAATGGCCTGGAATGGGGTGTGTACGGGACACAGAAGCGAGAGGTCAGTTCAGCAGGGACCGTGGCTGTCCGGGTGAGAAGTAGCGGTGCCCTGGACGAGGCAGGTGGCGCTGGGACATCCTGTGGAGAGATTCCTGGATCCAACCTCGTGAATCAAAGTATGTAGGAAATAGGAACCCCAAATCTCTATTTTCTTTTCTTTTTTATGCTTAACATAGTTTACCTTTTAAATAATTTAAAATACAGTGTAAACATACATTGAAGACACTGTGGCAACTGAACCCGAAGAGAACAGGAGGTTATTTACGCGTGTGTGCGTGCGCGCGCGTGTGTGTGTACGTGGGTGTGCGCGCAAGCACACATCCTGACATCTATTCACTCATTCCAGCACCAGGTCCAGGGACTGGCATTTGGAAACCACTGGTGTGATCGCAGGAAACTATCACTAAAATGCTAACAAAGCACTTAGGACTGGAATTCTTGTGAAAAGTATTAACATTATCTGAAAAAATGAAGACTGGGGATTTTAGCAGTCGAAATATTTTGGACTATCTATGTAACTTGAAATGGTTTAAAATTCAAAGCCCTTAAACACAAATACAAAAATTATGCTTTTCAAAATCACCTACCTGAGCCTGGTAATTCCTGGAAAAATCTGAACACCACTACTGGAGAACTGAGCTCATCTTCAACCTGAAAAATACAGTCTGATGTTACCAAGTAACATTAAATCCAACACCTGCAAAAGAAAACCGTGAGTTTGCAAAAGCAGGCTCCAGATAGCATATGTTCTTAATGAAGACATTAAATTCAAAGGTTAATTTCAGTTGCTAGAAAAACAAAAATCAAAGGTTTAGTAACATTCCTAGAAAGAATTATAAGCTGGTTCTGAGAATACACTGCGGAACTGTGACATCTGACATGGGAATACTGAAAGCTGGCGGAAACTACAGTAATAACAATAAACCTGGGCCTGCCATGCGAGATCAGAGAAGAGGAGACAGGAGGCCCAGAATCGCTGCTGGGAGAGCCGGAGCTGCTAAGAGTCTACACATTCGGCTAACTCAAGCAGGACTCAGACTTAAAAAAAAAATTTTTTTTAATGGTTATTTATTTTTGAGACAGAGAGAGACGGAGCATGAGCAGGGGAGCATTACAGACAAAAATGTTCAGGGCACTAAGACAAGCCAGCATGAAGTTCACGTTCGCCATTAAACAAAAGTACAGCTGGCCGCCAGCTCCACCACGGGGTCAGGATACAAAGGGAACAGCAATGCCCCTGACTGAACACGGCACACAGGGACAGAGGTCTAAGCATTCAACAATCCTAGTTAGAAAACCAGTTTCCCAGGCTCTGCAGGTGATGTCTCCATGGCGGAAATGCTAACTTGCAAAGCCAGGAAGTAGCTGGCCGGGGGTCTTCTCTACTAACCTCTCAACAGAACACACGGATGCGATTTAGACCAAGCAAGATGTGTATCAAATTTGCCAACTTATTAAGCTGATTGCTGTGTTACCCATCTATCATCTCCTTTAACTTTCACATACGCAGAAATCTATTAATACTTTTTTCTATTAATACATTTAACACTTGGAGGAGCTTACTATCTAAATAGAATGGAATAAACCCAAGGAGGAAATAGAAACAAACGCAACAGAATTCTCTGCCCATTCCCCCAGCCTCAGTGAGGATGAGGCATGGTGATTTGAGTAACCAGACTTCTATATATAGTCTAATACAGTCTTCGGTTTCTTATTTCTTTGAGCTCGGTGGTCTCAGATGTCAGTGCATGAGAAGTACTGTACAGAGTTATAAACACAGAACTCTGGTGCTAGCAACATGGCAGAATCAAATGCTGGATTAATGATACAAATAACCAAAAAAAAAAAAACAACAAACCAAAACAAAACCCAGCTTAACCACTGCGAGGCTCACAAAAATGGTGGATCTACAAAGACGAGAGAACAGTACAGTCAGCTGCGCAGGGGCTGGAGGGAGAGGAGCAGGTACAGGAACCCACTTTAACATCCGGGTCTTGTGGGGAGCACACATAACGCCGGGACCCCAAAGGATCCTCCTTATAAGAAGAGGGGAGAAGAATTCCACTCGCTGACCAGCAGGAGGGCTCCTGCTACCTGAGGCTCTGGCTACACGGTGAGAAAAACTCACGAGAGAGCAAAACATCAGGTGTGCACTGCACTGGACCGTCGCTCCCATGTGATGCGGGAGTCCCGAAGCTGTGGAACTGACAGACAGACGGACCCCGGCCCGTCACACATGAAAAACACATGTAGCTCATGATGAAAAGCGAACCACACACACGGCAGTAGACACAATCCAAGGGATGGCCTGTCCCCAAGAACAGAAACTCCAGAGCAACAACAGAAAACATACTCTACCAACCATGCTTAAGTAGAGAAACGAAGACCAGGAAGCATAAAAAAAAAAAAAAGAAAAAAGGATGACCAAAAAGGGGATGACTTGAACAAGAGCTCAAGAGAACATGCTGGAAGGAGGCAGGGGTCACTGAAAGGAAAAACACAGCCGACGCAGAGCAGAGGCAGCTCAGGCGTGGAGGCCGGCAGGATGAGAGGGGCTGATAGAAGATGGACTCGCGACAACGTTCACTATGCTGGTGATGCCGGAGAAGCAGGTCCTATTTGAAAAGGTAAACTGTACAGAACTGCCTGAAAAAAAGAAAGAAAAAAAAAAAGCCTCCTCAGGTTAAATGAGCACGAGTCCCCAGCAGGAGCCGTACAGTCCTCACTTGGACACACCACGGTCAGGGTAGCAGGAGCTGGAGAGCCTCGAGGCCGGCAGAGACGTTGAGTGCCACACGGGGACACGAGATTTGCAGGTGTGAGGGTGAAACACTAGAATGCGAGTGTGGGACGCAGCCCATGGGCCGCTGAGCCGGTGCCACGGCAGCTCGGGCACGCTGCAGAGAAGACTTGCACTGATGCACAGAGTGGCTCCCACGGCTCCCCTGCGCCCTGGAGGAGGCCCCGGGCGCTGCTGAGCTGGGGAAGCGGGCCCGCGCTTTGGCCGAGGGGCTCCGCCGGAGCCGGCCGCCTATGAGGGTGAGAAGGCCGCCCGGAGCCTGCAGAAGGAGCCGCTGTGCACAGACACGGCTCATCTTAGACACCCTGGGTTCCAGTCCTGGCCCTGCCACGCACCATCACGGGGCTCAGGACACACAACCACACCGCACAACAGAGAAGGAAATTACACCGCCCTACCACAGTGACGTCTCGTGAGGACCCGAGGATCCCGTATCTATGTAAGCCCTTCACAAATATTGTGGCGAGAGCAAGAGGACATTTAATACTGCCCTCTATTTCATGGCGCCTTACCATCTTCACTCTGCTTTCTCCCACATTGTCTGATAGGCCCTTCCTAACGAGCCACTGAAGCAGGACAAATACTACCTTCTCCTGTAAACTGACCAGAGACGGAATGGTCCAATGGTTAAGAACAGAGGCCTTAGAGTGTGAATCCCAGCTCCACCACATCCTAGCTGTGTGGCATAAGCAACTCAGTTAACTTCTCTGTTCCATAATTTCCTCACCAGTAAAGATGGGGCAGCCACTGCAACCAGCTTCCAGATTAGACTTCCTCACACCTCAGTATCTACGCCAAATACGGGGCCTGGTACACAAACCAGGAAACGAAAATAAACAAACGAGACAACAGTCCCTGCCTTTACAAAGCTTCTACAAAGAAAAACGGACAATGAACAGATACATGACTTGAGGTAGTAGTAACTGCCACAAATAACAAAACCCAGGGGACAGAGTGATGGACAGTGGCAGGGCTGCCAGGGAAGGCTTCTCTGAAGAGAGGGTACCTGAACGAAGATGTGAAGGGGAAGAAAGCAGTCATAAGAAGTGAAGGGAACAGTGTTTCCAGGTAGAAGGAAGAGCAAATACGAAGGCGGCTGCTGTCGAGGGTTAAATGAAGGCATGTGTGCGCTCAGCCACTGCAGGAAGAGCTGCCGTGAAGACAACTATTACCGAAGCCACAGTGCTTCACGGTGTTTGCCAACTACTGTATACCTACGGAGAAAAGCAGCCCCCGGCAGGAGGGGTGGAGCAGGGCACATGCCTGGACCGTATAGACGGTCTTCCAAAGAGTATAGATGGCCTTCCAAAGACGCTCCCAACCCCCTGGTGATTAACTAGCACCAGCTGAACCTCCCTGCCTGGAGGCAAAGGACAGAAAGACAGAGAGAACATGAGGAGGAGTCTGGGTGGGCTCGGCCACACGGAGGGACACCAAGTCCACAGGCCCAGCGCTGCCTTGATTCCTGCCATCTTGCCCATGCTAGTCCACAGTCTGGGCCTCTCTGTTTACAGTCAAAGGAGTCCAACCAACACCTTCACTGACAACTGAGCTCGCGGGCTGCGGCAGCAAAGAGAATGACTCGGTGTCACGGGGCTGAAATGAGAACCCAAGTCTCCTGACTTACGTTCATCCCTCTGCTTCTCCAATGGGCCACTCTCCTCCTCCAAGCTAGGACCTGGGTCATCTGAGGTCAACTGAAAAGGCTCCAAGCGCCTATTCAGAAGGCAACGCACAACAGCGCCCCCTCTCAGGCACTTAAAGCAAACCATGCATTAAAATGGAAATCAACTATATGAACTTGAACCCCAGATAAAACTTAAGTATTACTTTTAAATTTAATGCATCCTGCAGAATTGTCAAAGACCCAGTGGTCCTATTTAAATTAGAATCTGACCTATATTTTCTGAAATTCTAAAATATAATGAAGCAAAACATGAAAACATTCAAACCTGAACTGATACTTGGTTATTAGCCCTGCTAAACCCTCATGTCCTTGTCTGGGGACTCCCCTTAGGCGGCAGTCCCTGACAGACTCTGGCATCTTTTAGGAGGACACTGGGGGAAAACTAAAACAAGGCCACCCGCTGATCTCTTCCTTATTCCCCTATCTGTGCAAATGAAAACACTGGTGTCAGAAGGTTTCGGAAACAGTTGCCCTAAATACCGTGAGAGACAAAATGACTTTTCATTCAGGAACCCGAGTTTCTAAAATTGCTGGGCAGGGGAAGTCGATAGTGTTTATTAGATCTTTGTGCAATTCTAAATTTTATCAGAGTAAAACTACAAATGATTGTATGAAAAGCATCATAGGGGTTCAGCATATGGGACAAATGACAAAGCTTTGTGCTTTCTGTAGAGTTAGGTCATCGGAGCGTGAATCTCTTCCCAAGAGTGTGGTTTTCTTGGAGCCGTCACAACTCCACTGAAATGCACCACATCTGGGGAAGATCATTCCAAGTTATTGACATTAAGTTATTGACTTCGACAACGGATTAAATTATATACTCTACCAGGACTTTGATGTGGTTCACCTTCTTCAAACTTTCTTGTAACCGTTGACTCTGCAAAAAGACAAAAAATAGCTTCTAATTTTTATTTTCATTAGATTCTATGTATTGATTTAATAATTACTTATAATTTCCTTAGATTTAATGATATTCATTAGATTGACACAACATATTGAAACGTGCTTTTTCATGAGGGTCTTCGCAGGCCTGCAGACAAGGATCTCAGGCAGATAAAGCCATCTGTCTGTCACTTGATGGCTCCTGAGCTAGGGTACCAATTCTTGCTTTTCAACAACTCCAAATATTCCCCGATCTTTCAGTTGAAAGTTACATTCAGTGCTTCCAGAAAAGCGGTTTCTAATGAGATGAATGTGAATTTGTCATATTAGCAACATAAGACATTTACTCGTTCAAAAACAACTGAGTAACTGGCGACAAAAGCAAAAAGAAACCAGGGGGACCGCACGAAACTGAAAAGGTTCTGCATGGCGAAGGAAACAACCGACAAAATGAAAACGCAGCCTACTGAATGGGAGAACACATTTGCAGACAGTTTATCTGATAAGGGGATTAATATCCAAAATATATACAGCTCAAGCAAAAACACCCCCAAAATCTGATTTAAAAAATGGACAGAAGACATGAACAGACATTTCTCCAAAGAAGACATCCAGATGGTCAACAGGTACATGAGAAGACGCTCAGCATCCCTCATCATCGGGGAAACACAAAGCAAACCCACCCTGAGATACCACCTCGCACCTGTGAGAACGGCTGAAGAGAAGAAGTAACAAATGTTGGTGAGGATGTGGAGAAAAGGGCACTCTCGTACACTGTTGGTGGGAATGTGAACTGGGGCAGCCACTGTGGAAAGCCAGTATGGAGTCTCCCCCCAAAATTGAAAATAGAACGACTACCTTTTGATTCAGCAATTCTACTTCTGGGTATTTGCCCAAAGAAAGCAAAAACACCAATTTGAAAAGATATCTGCACCCTCATGATCATGGCAGAATGTTTTCACAAGTGCCGAGATATAGAAACAACCTAAGCGTCCATCGATGGATGAATAAAAAAAACAAAATACACGGTATGTAATATACACACACAATGCAGTATTATCCACCATATCTGTGACAATGGCACGATTTCACTTACGTGTGGGATCTAAAATAAAACAGAGTAAAAAGCAAGCTCATAAATGCAGAGAACAGACTGGTGGTTGCCAGAGGCAGGGGTTGGGAAGTGGGAGAAATGAGTAAAGGTGTTTAGATTTTTTTTTTAATGTTAAATTTTTAGAGAGAGAAAAAGGGAGAGCGAGAGAGACAATGCAAGCGAGGGAGGGGCAGAGAGAGAGGGACACCGAATCCAAAGCAGGCTCCAGGCTCTGAGCTGTCAGCACTGAGCCCAGTGTGAGGCTCGAACTCATGAACCGTGAGATCATGACTTGAGCTGATGTTGGATGCTCAACCGACTGAGCCACCCAGGTGCCCCAAGGTGGTTTAAAGATACAAATTTCTAGGGGCACCTGGATGCCTCAGTTGGTAGAGCATGCAACTCAGTCTCAGGGTTGTAAGTTCAAGCCCCACACTGCGTGTGGAACCTACTTAAAATAAAAAATTCTGTAACAGATGTATGGTGATGTATATTAACAAGACTTTAAATTGTAGTGATCACTTCCCAATATCCACGAACACTGAGTCATGACACTGTATACCTGAAACTAATGTGTTAATTACAGCTCAAAAAAAACCCCATCCAGACTACTGAGTGCACCTGTGTGCAAGGCACAGTACCCGATCTGGCAGAAGGGAAAGAAACGGTAGGTGAGAGAGCACACCACTGTGAAGGCTGTGTGGAGCACGGGGTCTGGAATAACCAAACCAGACCTCAGTATCCCACCTGTAGGACGATGAGTAAGTTCGTCTGCCACTTACTAGCTATACCCTTGGACGAGTGATTTGGACTCTCTGGGCTTCAGGCCCCTCAGTTATAAAATGGGGAGGGCAGCAGCTCTCTGACAGGGTGGTTATGTCCAGTGTCCGGAAGCCATCTCTGGAGTGCAGCATGGGTGTGAAGACTTCCGTCCTCATCGTTCTAGAAGTGTCCCAGCCCCAGACCACTCATCACTGCCGTGGGGATAAAAGAGCGTGTCCTTCAGGGGTTGGGGGTTCATCCCTCCAACATTTACTGAGTGTGGGACACTGGAAAACCCCTCATGAAAACTACTTGTCGGCATGTTATCGGCGGACTTCCACCCCAGCGAAGTTCAAACGAGATGGTGACTGCGTGGAGAAAACACATCCTGATGGCCTCTTGGGAGGATGAAGAGGCCGCTGACGAAGGGAGGAAGTGGAGGACAAGAAGAACCCTGACCTCTGTCCCCAGGGAACCCAGCACATGGTGACAGACGACCCCCTGTGATACATTTCCCCACGGTTTCCCGCGCCCACAGCACTGGAGGGTCGGTGACAGAGGTGACCGGCAGGAGCACGACGACGGGCTCCCGTGTGCCTGCAGGCAGGCAGAGCTGCGGCCGCCTCGAGGGCGTGCCAGAGACCTCTCTTATTTCTCCGTCCTCCATGAGCCCAAGGGAACTGAAGGGCTCGTCCCCCAAGGGCCCAAACCTTCCCCAACGTGACCGAGTTGCCAGGGCAATAAAGGCCTCTCCGTCTGAACAGCCAGGCCTCAGCATGCGAGCCGGCGGCCCAGTGAGGAAACTTGTCATAAGTGAGATTTGTAAACATAATGACACAGACCTCAAGATTACCTCATGGAAAAATGAAACTACTTCCTTCGGAAGGTACTACATTAGAAACCAGTGTCAGGACGCTCTATCCCGACTTCATGAACCAAAAGACAGCGGCCACAGTAACACAAAACCACGAATTCTCCCTTGCTATAAAAACGACACTTGAGGAAGTACAGATTCCACAGGACGCATTTCAGACCAGGGTTTATTCTGAAATCCACCCGCGTGTGCCTGGGCACCACGGTAAGAGCTTCACACGTACGAGCTCGGGAAGGCCTCCTCACCATCTTGTCCCATCGCCCGTCTTCCAGGTAAGCAAACTCGCTTAGAGGAGGCGGCGCCATGCTTTCACACCAGGTAGGACTCAGCTCACAAATTTCATAAACATGGCTTTTTTTTTTTGCTTTCTAAACTCTAGCGTAATTAGACACTTTCATAATTAGAACACCTCATACAGAAGGAGAGTTCAAACCGTCCCTAGAGCCTTGCCATTTGAGAGCCCAAGCCAGCTGGTATTAATCCATCATCACCCCCAAGGCCGCCATATTTCCTTCCTCTTAAGAGACAGCCAGCTGGGCGCCATGTTAAACACTCCCGCGCCCCTCTTTTGCTCCTCCAGTCCTTGGCTCTCATCCTGTGACTTCTTTCCTTATCCTACACTGACACGAGCGTTCATCTAATCTTATTTCATCCGGCCACAAACGATGGGACACCCCAGCAAACTCCCTCAGAACTTCCAACGAGAAATGTGCACTCAGGTCTGCTTGCTTAAGAGATGCGAAATCCAGACAACACGGTATTGGGTGATGGGGAAGGCAACGAGGCAGTTTCCTGTGGCTGCCTTTGCCATGGAGTATTTGTGAATCCTGTAAACTGCAGGTTTCTACTCACCAGTTGGCAGGCATGCTTAATCCTCTCCACAATCCCATCGAGCCCCAAGTACTGTAAAGACAACCACAGCGGCAGGGCGCGGAGCTTGTCTGCTGGCTTGTTGGATGTAAGACCGGCAACTAAAGTCTAAAAAAGCCAACGTGGGTTTATTAATCACAGTAAGGAAGTCGCACAGCAGAGTTAACTGGTTAGCATAGTCCCATGCACTTAGTATGTGCCAGATGCTACACCAGGCACTTGGCTTGCACCATGCGTCTGCTGGTCTGACAGGCCCATGAGGGGAGCAGTCTGGGCAGCCTAGCATGGAGACCTGGCTTTCAAGGTTCATGGCTAAGGTGTGGCAAAGCCAGGAGGAGAATCCAGATGGGCCAGAGCCCTCAGGCACCCAAAAGGCTGCCTTCCAAGGCTGTTCTGAATGTCTTCCAACACCTGGCCATTATCAACTGAGCAAGACGTTAACTCACTAAACTGATCCACTACCAAGAACCACTTGAAAAAAACATGTATTAAAACCTCGACAATGGGGATCAAGAGCCTTAACTACTCTTAATAACAATGGCACTTCGGGGAGCCTATTCTAAGGAAGTAATTTGAAATACAGAATGATGCCCCCTATTTAGTAACAAAGTATGGAAATGAAAGATGATTAAATTATAGCATTTAAGGAATAGAATATTACACAATCAGAAAAGGTCATAAAAAGTTCTTAGTATGCACGGGGCCATATGGACAGAATAGAAAAAATGTATTCAGGACAGTTCCACTTATGTTAAAAACATTTTTTTTTTTTTGATAAAAAAAGTCACAGAAGTAGCATGAAGGAAATTTTTACTTTTTCCGTATTTTGCTCCCAGACTCCATGACGGTGATTAGCCTCCCCTGCTCAGTGAGAGCGAGCTTACCAAGGCAGGATCGTCGTGTTTATAGAGGGTGACTGCAGGGACGGCGGGCAGACCCAGCCACGGGCCGGGAGTCAAGGTCATGCTGTCACACTTGGTTGCAGCCTACCAAAGAAGACATGGTTTTGTGACAGACTATCACAGTACACCAAACCCAGCACCCTCCTCCATTCATGAGAACCCATCAGGGATTAGGTGATTACAATTCCTTCTTAAAAACACAGTATTTAGTAAATCATAACATACCAGCACCGATGAGGAGACATAACCTAGGGCCAACGTTGCCAGATTCACACTGGAAAAAAAAACAAAACACTATTTACTGCTGCTTAGTCCCTAAGTACGCACAAAAAAAAAAAAAAAAAGGAGGTGCTGTTGGAAGCTGACATTTTGGTGTCTTTCAGCGGGATTATTAGCTTTTTTAACAACAACAGAAAACGCGGTGTGTACAAATTTCAGCAAAACCTTGAAGATGCACTTTATGTGTCTTATGTCTTATTTTATATCTTTCATAGCTATTATTTTCCTGTCATCATTCTTTCCCGGAGGGATCAGACAAAAACCTAGCTCGCCTGGCTTGCTGGGTATGGACTGCTGTGGCTGCCCTGTGCGCTCCCCTAAGTCCTTCCGGGAAACTACCCCAGTCCCCTCTATCAGACCACGGCTTCGGGTGGACGAGACACCACCATCTGCTCCAGAAGTGGGCAAATGACCCGAACTGCAGGACTGTTACACTTCCCTGGCCACAGCGAATGGCTCAGTAGGAGACATTTGTTGAGACTTCTGACCCTTGGAACACAAACTGGAAAGCAAACTGGAGCCGCTGCAACTATTCTGTACCGAAATAAGAAAGTCTATCTATAGATGGAGCCAACATAGAGGAAATTAGGCCAAGTGACCAGGGGAGGGGGGGGGGGGGGGGAGGAAGCTGCTGAGTCCCGGCCGACGCTAACACCGTCTTTTTAGTGACGTGAGCCAATACAATCTCTGCTCACTAACAGCACTTTGGGTTATTTTGTTCTCTTCACTGTGCAACCCAAAGAGCCCTTAGTGATAAATGTGACAATAAAGTAAGAGCCCGGAGGCCACGCTTCACGGGCACCGCGTGCAGGCCCACCATGGAGCCAAGCTCGCCCCCACTCACCCCTCCACGTGCAGCCACACGCCGTACTGCTCACAGAGTTCTTTCAGTCGGCCGATCTTATCTGTGTGCCCTACTGCCGCGGTTCCTGGGATAACACACACACACACAAAATGATACTAAAAGGAACAAATACTTTCTGAGTCTTTATAGTATGACAAAAGCCTTTAAATACATTATCTAAGAAGGAAGTAACATTGTATCTGTTTTATTGAGATTTTCTATGTGAACTGGCTTAAAACCAACTTTTACGAGTTGATTATTCAAGGTCTGACGCGTGCATGTTCTCCATTTTATGCACCTATAAAATCAGGCTTGTTAATTTTGTTACTTAAAACCTCTATATACTTGTTTTCCATCCACTTAATGTTTCAGGAGAAACACATATATATACATATATATATTTTTTTAAATGTTTGTTTATTTTTGAGAGACAGAGTGCAAGCAGGGGAGGGGCAGAGAGAGAGGGAGACACAGAATCTGAAGCAGGCTCCAGGCTCTGAGCTGTCAGCACAGAGCCCGACGCGGGGCTCAACTCATGAACCGTGAGATCATGACCTGAGCTGAAGTCAGATGCTTAACCGACTGAGCCATGCAGGCGCCCCAGGAGAAACAAATTAAAATTTCTCACCAAGATTGTGGGTTTGTCAATTTACACTTGTAGTCTATCAATTTTTCCTTTAGTTTTCCTTTACATATTTCAGGTATGCTCACAAACATTCTTCTGTGACTTAGCGGACTACACGAATTTTCAGCATGGAGTCTACCTATACTAACACCACTACCGTACTTTCGTTCTGTCACCATTTGCCCAAGATACCCTTTACCATGCTTGCTTTTTGTCACTTTCTGGCCTATTGTTGGTTTTTAATTAGCCACCACTTTTTTTAAAAAAAAAGGTTATTTTTGAGAGAGCATGAGTGAGAGAGCTGGGGAGGGGCAGAGAGAGGGAGAGACAGAAGATCTCAAACAGACTCCGTGCTGACAGTAGAGAGCCCGACGCAGGGCTCAAACTCACAAACGGTGAGATCATGACCTGAGCTGAAGTCAGACGCTTAACCGACTGAGCCACCTGGGTGCCCCTTGCATACACTTTGTTAAATTTAACTATAAAGTTTTCACTCTTTTGGTGCTATCATGACTGGCATTTTAAACTCCATTTCTGTGGCACAGTGCTGGTATAGAGAAATCCTGCAATGCAGATCTATCTGCCTGTTAGTTCCAAAGACTCTTCTTCGGTGTCCTTGGGACTTTTTACCTACAGAATCATGCCATCTGCAAGTAAAGACAGTTTATTCTTTCTAATATATGTTGTCACTCAATTATTTTTCTTGCCTTACGCACTGTCTCAAACTTCAAGCAGAATGCTGAATTTGCTAACAGGAAGCAGAGCAGAAAGTGGTAGCTGAACTGCTGCGTACAAGGTGGACACTCAAATGTGACATTTTAATGGGACTTAGAAAGGAAGCACATGGGGGCGCCTGGGTGGCTCAGTTGGTTGAGTGTCCGACTTCGGCTCAGGTCATGATCTCGCGGTCCGTGAGTTCGAGCCCCGCGTCGGGCTCTGTGCTGACAGCTCAGAGCCTGGAGCCTGCTTCGGATTCTGTGTCTCCCTCTCTCTGCCCCTCCCTCACTCATGCTCTGTCTCTCTCTGTCTCAAAAATAAAATAAACATTAAAAAAATTTAAAAAAAAAAAAAAAAAGAAAGGAAGCACATGAAAGAGAAGTACCTACAGCCTACTGGGAAGAGCATACACACCAACAGAACAACTCCCCAATGAACCAACAATTCAAGAGAATCGGAGGAGGAAGCGTCGTGTTAAGATTCTCACCCTGATGCTGACACAAACTCCCTTAAACACGAGGCACACGGACATCTCTCGAGACTTCAGTTGTTTTTTTTTTAGGCCTAGGACCCAGTCTTTCTCTTGTGCATCCAAATGGCAGATTCCGTTCACAGTACGTACCGGCATTCGCTACAAGCAACAGGGGCAGTTTTCCTCGTTCTAGATCATCTTTAATCAGTTTCTCCAGGAAGGCAACATCCTAGATTAAGGGGCAAACCACAGTAACATGAAGCAAAGAGCAGAAAGCTTTACAATAAGAAATTATAACTTTCATCAAAAGGAAAGGACTCTCAAAATTAACCACACAAAACAATTCTTATTCTTGACTATTGTTCTATTTTCTGTCATAGTAGAGATGAAAATCAAATAGTTTCCCCTGAAGACTAACTACAAAAATCAGTTAAATGAGATCGAAGTTACAAACTGCATATATACAGGATGGAATGTTTCTCTAGTTTTAAACACTTTTGGTTTAAAGAAAATGTTCTTTCAATTCCCCCTACATAGCCCAAACTCTGTCCCTGATATTACTCACTGATGCATCTGAACCAGATAATCAAGGGACCGTGCAAGAAGAAACACAGGACCCTAAAGCCTACCCTTTTTGGTTCTGTCTTCAGTATGGGAAAGCTTAACACTTGAATGTCTAAAAATTCAATCCAATTCCAGTCCCACACTACAATAAAGAACCTCATTTTCAAAATCTGTCCATTCACAAATCCCGGCCACAGTGATAAACCTTTAAAAGGACGAGCTTCTGAAGAAATTTCTGGTGCATATCTGGACTCCCATGTTTCTACCTAAAGCAGGTGATACAGTAATGACGAGATTCCTGGAGAGGGAGGTGCTCCTGACCTACATGCCAGCCAACCTTCAGGGACGTTCAAGCCCGGAAGCGTGTATTAAGCAATGGGAAGATAGAAGCAATAAATGAATAAGCTAACAATTATCTGGAGGCCAGCAAACAGAACCTCAGTTGCAAGGAAGACACAGTTTCAAAACACAATTCTGTATTATTTTACAACCAAAACGAGAACTCACCATCTGATGCTGGGATCCAAACATGGTGTTACAGGGCACACGACACAAGCAGGGGAAGGGCAAGCCAAGCTGTAAGAAGAAACATACAATTCCGAAATCAAGACTTTTGTCACCATTCACTTACGTCCCATAAAGACCGCGGCACTAAGACAATTCACAATTACTCTTTTTAAACCATCTCTCTCCTTTGGAACTTTTTCTTTTTTTAACGTTTACCTATTTTTGAGAGATAGAGAGACAGAGCGTGAGCAGGGGAAGGGCAGAGAGAGAGGAAGACACAGAATCTGAAGCAGGCTCCAGGCTCTGAGCCGCCAGCACAGAGCCCGACGTGGGGCCCAAACCCACACAGACTGTGAGATCATGATCCAGGCCGAAGTCAGCCGCCCAACCGACTGAGCCACCCAGGTGCCCCTGGAACTCTTAATATTATAAACACGTGTTAAAATATATCTAGAAAGTCAAGCTAAAATTTCTAGGAGCTGAGATCCTCCTAAGAAGATACGGACATCGTCGAATTCTCTGAGTCAGCTAAATGCATAACTATCTTTGTTATATTCTAGATTATACCAAGAAATAACAACCCTTTTTCCAAACTAAGGAACAAGCAGGCTTTGAGCATTTTGGGAGATAATTTAGGATCCTCCCTCCAAGCATTAGTGGTGGAGAACACCAGCACTCAGAGAACAGCGTCTTCCTTGTGCCTCTGCCCACTCCTGACGAGCAACAGATACGGATGAGCAGATGCACCTTTCTCAAAGGAAATGAAGTCAGTGTCATGAATGGAGATAGTAACTGTCAAAAATGTTTTATATTCTTTATTTTTAGCTTCCAAATCCTTGAGGAATTTATAGTTTCAGGAATTTTTAAACAGTTGCGGCATAGTGTTCTGTGTAACTAAGAATTGGCAGCGCCGCTTAGAGACCAAACGTTAATGAACACCTGATGCATACTTTCTCCCTACTTAAAAAATTTTCTTTTAAATCATGAAAAGGAAACCCAAGTAAAACACACAATAAGAAATATAGAAATTAAAAGTGAAAATGCCCTCCCACCCCCTAAACCACCAATTCACCAGTGTTAACAGGTTAGTATAAAACCTTCTAAACATCTTCTAAGTATTCATATATATATTTTTATGTATGAAAAATAGACTTTTTTTTTTTTTTAAACTAAGCTCTACGGGGCACCTTGGGTGGCTCGGTCCATTAAGTATCCGACTTCAGCTCAGGTCACAATCTCATAATCTGTGGGTTCAAGCCCCCGCGTTGGGCTCTGTGCTGACAGCTCAGAGCCTGGAGCCTGCTTCAGATTCTGTGTCTCCCTCTCTCTCTGCCACTCCCCTACTCACACTCATTCTCTCTCTCTCTAAAACAAATACACATTAAAAAAATAATAAAGTTAGCTCTATACCTAACATGGGACTTGAACTCACAACCTCAAAATATAAAGTCAGTTACATGTGTTCTGAGACAGCTGGGCGCACCTGCCCCCCCATACAGCTTTCAAGGACGGGACTGCTGTGCCAAGGCAACTTTGGGTCTGAAAGAACCTGGCCTGTAGTAGGTACAGTGAGTAATTTGTTCCAGGTTTCTGTAAAGATATTATAAATCTCTTCATTCTGTACAAACTCAAAAAGAGGACGTCATTTCCTGCTACCAGCGGCCACAGCGCACGATCAGCTAAGTCCCTGGGTTTCCCCCACTTAGCTCCAAAGGCCTCCTCCATCTTAGAAAAAACAAACCCTCATGGGGTGCCTGGGTGGCTCTGTTGGTTAAGTGTTTGACTCCTGATTTGGATTCAGGTCATGATCTCATGGTTCGGGGGTTTGAATTGTGTTGGGCTCTACGCGGATAGCACTGAGCCTACTTTGAATTCTCTCTCTCTCCCTCCCTCTCTGTCCTTCCCCTGCTTACGGTGCCCTGTGCTCACTCTCTCTCTCTCTCTCTCTCATAAAAAGAACAAAACAAAAAACACAAACCCAAAAACAAAACTAAAAACATTCTCGGCCAAGAGGCTGGACAATTTTTTGTAGCCCCCTAACTGGACTGCATGTCCCATGAGCTTCAAAAATGGCAATGTTCTTTGATCTAGTCATTCTAGACGGACTCTGAAAATCTACCTAAGAAATACAATCTAGAAAATACGTTCTAAATACAGAAATTTCTAAATACACAAAAGCTATATGCACAAAGATGTCCACAACAACACTGCAAAGAGCACTTCCTAAAAATGCTCACAGAAAACAAAAGAATGTAAACACTCTAATCGTCCACAAGGGAAACAGTTGGTTAAAACACTCTACAGTGACCTGAAGGAATATTATGAAGATATTAAAAATAAACTGTACTTTGAAGAACTGTTAAAACACGAGATGCACCTGTTACAATACTAAGTGAATAAACCAAACGTAACCATGTAAAAACACATCTACGCTTGGATTAAAGTCTGGGAAAAAAGTGTTGACTGTGGTTGCCTCTGGGCCACTAAACAAGATATTTATTTCTCTGAAAATTCATTCATATGCATTTGTATATTTTCTTATAATGACAAAGCAAGCATATTGTTTCTTTTCATTTGAAAAGAACTGCAGCTGAAGAAATGGGCCTCTACGCTTTATAAAGTTTCATAAACGAAGGGAAGAGTTCCTCGTCCCGCATTACCTGATTACACAGGTACTGGCCCAGGCCGGGCCTCGCAGCAGCACTAAGGTATATGACGGGTTTCTTGTTATGCAGCACGTTGAAGCCATCCACCACAAAGTCTTCATAACGAGAGTGAAGAGCAAGCCTACAGATCTTCGCAAGCCCTTCTCTTTCTTCTTCGTGGAAATACGCACAGCCGTTTTCATACCTGTTGAGAGACAGCCGTCTGTCAGTACGTTCTGGTCTCCGGTTAACTCTGGCTTCACATTCGAGTTTTACGGTCTTGGGAGCAATTCTTCTCTTCATCTAGGAATTGTCACTTAGAGCAGTCTAAGGAGATAGGGATGGCCCTCATCGTAGACGGCTGACCACACCTTCCAGCTGGAGGTTATAAAGAATAGAGGCAGTCACCCTTTGACCAAACTCAACCACCTACAGGGCACGAACTATGAGAGAAAAAAAAAAAAAGGAGAGAATAGGAGTGCCTTAGATACAAAAAGGCCGGAGATCCTGGTTTTGGCTTCTCTACAGGAAGGGCGGCACTGGATAACACAGGCAAGGTTCTTAGCAGTTTCGGCCCGACAACATCCGAAGTGAATAAAAATGTGAAAGCTGCTAGTCCACCTATCTTTTGCTTTCACTATTGTCTGCCTGGGGCAAATTATTCTTCTCAATCTCCTAGAAAAGTAAGGAGAGAGAATTTCAATCACAGGCAGTGGATTTTTATTAGAAGATAACCTCTCCTTTGCGATACAGTTAGGCAAACTGAAACTCTCGCTCAGCCAAGCTCTTTCCCAACATGTGAAAAGGAGTCTCTCAAGTTAAATCTTCCAGTCTTAGGCAAACATTCCTTTTCCGTAAAAGTAACAGCACGTGGGTGGCTCAGTCAGTGATGTACCCGACTTCAGCTCTGGTCACGATCTCACGGCTTGTGAGTTCGACCCCCACTTGGAATTCTGTCTCTCTCTCTCTGCCCTCTCCTTTTCTCCTTTCCCCTCACCCCCAAAATAAATACTGAAAAAAAAGTAACAGCATAAACCCCAAAATACCACTGGTCCTGTGTCTTCTACTGAATCCTTACCTGCTATAACTCCTTAATAATGCCAACATTATCACGGCGTAAAGCAAACTTCAGTTTCCTAACACACAGTCGACGTCCTCATGGCAGCACTTCCCTCCTTCTAAAGCAGAAGCTAGTCCTTTGATTCGAAATACCTGCAGCCATTTCCTGCTCTAGCCTCGATGGACACGTGCCATGGAGGAATCCTAAAAATAAGTTAACTGCTGACATGATCCGAAACATACCTGCTTATGCTCTTGACTTTTGACATAAGCTAATTCTTTCACTCGCTCACTCGTAACGATGCCGTGAAACAGATATTGACGTTACCCCCATTTAACACGAGGAAACTGAGGCACACAGAGTTTGTTTTTGTTTGTTTGTTTAAATGCAACCCCTTCCAAGAGAGAGGGGAAAAGGCCCATGTGAACTCAGGCAGCAGAGATCCAGGGAACGGTCTGTACTCAACTCATATAGATCCTCACCTGAAAATCCTGCACAGCCATAAAGTAGTGTCTGACAGGATCCTAGTTGTGAGTTTTCTAAGCTTCTCTTTGTCCAGAGTTGAGATATAAGCTCCCAGACTATGCCCCAGCAAAGCTATATGACCTTGTTCTCCAATATTCTGGATGCTGTTAATCAAAAACAATTAGAGTAAAAGAGTATTAGTCAAAATCTGAGTAAAGGCCTAAGACACAACTTAGAGATACAGCATTTCCACAGAAATCTGTCAGACCTGGAATCCACCTAATGCCCTAGAAGGTAGAAATTCAGATAAATTTAGAAAATTCAATGCATAAAAAGCACTGATGATCCGGAGAAGATTTTATTGACTCTCTACTACATATACAAACCATGAAAAGTTTTCTCCCCCATTTTTTAAAATTAAATGCCTGCTGTAAGAACTACAGAGCGCAGAGCTGAGGCACGATGTGCAGAAAATAATTTTTTTTAAAGAATCATTAGATGAAGTCAACTCCTGCATTCAACAGCTATTTACACCAGGAGGGCAAATTCAAGGGGAAGCAGGTACGTTTTACGTCTAGTTAAAATGGATGTGGACTCCTGTCCCTTATAAGGAGTAACTGGAAATCAACAAGAAGACGACCAAAAAATTGGACAGGATACTGGGCAAAGGAGATAGTTCGAAGAAAAGGAAATGGGTTTTAAAACATATAAAAAAGCCCCTTAACTTGATTCCTAAGAAAAACGCAAACTCAAATCTTGCTGAAGTATCATCTCTCACCTTGCAGACTGGCAATGGTCCTTAAGTCTACAAACAGCCTCGCAGGCCAAGGTAGGGGGAAAGAGATACTCTCACGCGCTGCTGGTGGGACGGCACACTGGCACAACTCCACGGCGGGCGACGTGGCAGTGGCTATCACAACCGCAAACACACAGCCTATCTGGCCCAGAAATCCCACTTTCGGGACTTTAATCTCCAGAAACACTTGCTTGCATGATAAATGACACACGTACAAAGTCACCGGCTGCAGCGACGTTTCCAACAGTAAACACGGACAGGAGACGAGTTAAATAAAACATGGTTCATTCGACCAAAGCGAAACGAAACAACTTTTACAGGAGAACGCTCCTTGCGCGCTGATACACGATGAACTCCAAGACGTAAAAGAGAACGAGGCGCAGGACGTCGCACACGGTATTTATGTCCTGGAGGGAGTGTAGACGCTGGGCTTGTGTGTATGTACACATAAACTATCTCTGAAGAGTACACCAGAAGCTGGCAACACTGTCTCTAAGGAGAACAAGAAGCTGGGGAGGAAGAGTATGAAGGAAATACCCCTGTTCGTTAAAGGTCACCGTCATTTCAGAATCGACGTCAACTCTGGATTCAGCTAGTACATGCCATCACATCGCTGACTAAAAAGTGCCTTGTGTACTCTTTTTAGCTTCTGAAGTTTGAAAAAGGAGAATGACTTATTTTTTCTAAAAAAATTAAATTTAAAACACGTAAACATGAAGCTAAATAGGGAGCTAAGTTAGATGGATAAAAATAAATGGAGGACTCATGGACAACGGGGCCCCACCACCAACAGATTCGGCGGCGGCCCGGTTAGCGTCAGCACGTCAGCAGAAGCAACCAGAACCAAAAACGCACACAGCAGTTATTCTCTGGTCCCTCTGCCAGTCCCTCTCTAAGAAACCATGCCGTACCAACCACAGGACTTCGTTTTCATAAATGGCTTCCTTTTACGAAATATATTACCTAATGTGTATTAAATGTCTCAGTGAAAAGAGAAAAAATAGACATTGTTTTAATATCATTATCTGTGGATGAAGCACAGCTCTCTATTCCAGCAACCTGTAAGAGTGCGGTCACTATCAAAGTTAAGGTCACATATACTTTCAGAGAGAAGCTGCCAACTCGTGTCCATTACCGGGGGCTCTGGGGCTCCTCGTCTTCATCTCCGTGCATCAGATTCTGAACCAGCTGGAGGATGCTCACCATATCTTGCCCGCTGTAAAATTAGAAGAGAGCTGACGGACAGGAGGAAATCGCCCGCATCCCCCACCACTCAGTTTCCTTCATTTAAACCAGCTTTGAGAAGTTGTGTGTTTTTTTGTTTTTGGTTTTTAAATTGAGTAGCTAGAGGAGAAACAATGTGTTTGAGATACAGCAGACAGCTTTTAAAAAGAAACCTCAGGTTAACTGAATTCTCAATATAACCAGGTATTGAAATCTTCTACCAAATAGGGGACTGAGTTCTGGTAATTTCACCAGTATTACATTAGCAATACTTCCCTACCTATTCATTTGAATCCAAGGAGAATATTTAAAAAGCATGTTATAGGAACCAAAATAGTCCTTTTAAGATGCTGGAAGGTCACAGAAACAACAAGACTACTCCAATGCCACTGGTAGGGCTAGTTTCCTTCACGTAGGAGTCTTGTCTGTCTGTTTTATTTTTTTTTTTAATTTTTTAATCTTTTAATTATTTTTGAGGGAGAGAGTGTGAGCGGTGGAGGAACACACACCGAAGGAGACACAGAATCCAAAGCAGGCTTCAGGTTCTGAGCTGTCAGCACACAGCCCGACGTGGGGCTCGAACTCACAAACTGCGAGATCGCGACCTGAGCCGAAGTTGGAGCTTAACCGACTGAGCCACCCAGGCGCCCCTTGTCTGTCTGTTCTAACCGACTGAAACATGGAGTGCAAGTGCCATTTATCACCTCCTCGAGTGGGGAAGCCAGAGATCTGCTTAGAGTATAAGCAGATTTACTTCCATCCAAGATATGATATTAAGTGCTTATTCCGTGACTATTTGAAGACTCATGAGAAGAATGTAGAAGGCTACTTTAGCAATGGCAAGGCGACTGGCAGTAACTGTAATGTAGAAATATTAACATTCCATTAATGGGACCGGACCAGTAAGTGAGAACTAATAACAAGTTCTCTTTTAAAAAAGTAGCACCGTCAAAACGATGTCCCCAAACCCATCCTCGCCAAGGTGCTGACCTGCATGTGAGAGGGGCTCTGGTCCTTGGACGCTGTGTGGTGCCCACGTGGAAGTGGGTGCCCACCGAGTGACCTTGAGCAAGCTGCTGGAACTCACTCAGCCCCTACATCACAGAACTGGTGGATGCAGTCGGGGCACGACCACTGTTGAACGCTGTGCCTCGCCGAGCACGGTCGCAGACGCTGGCATTATGGCGTGTGAACACTCCTGACCTGTGGCTTCAGTGCCCTCCCGTTCTGAGCACTACAGACGTTCTTGGTAGTATCTCTGCTAGGGAAACTTCTGCGGGCTGAACAAAACACTTTCCTTTCCATCCACAGCTCTGGGTGGAGAGGACTGACAGGACTCGGTTCCGCTCTCAGCTGTAGAACCCGCCAAACAGCTAGAGGGCGGCTTCGAATCGGCACCATTCAGGCAACAAACAGGAGCGCCTGTCTCAAAATATTAGTATCTGGGAGTGTCAGCGAGGGTGCTTAATGACACATTGCGTCTCTCCTCCATACTTTCCTTTTGCAACCTTGTATATGTTCACACTCAGGCCAAAGGACAATTTAAGGGAGTTGTACTGTTTACTTATGTGCAGTTTCCTGGTTATAAAACAACAAAAAAAAGGAGCTTGTTTGCGGGAAGCTGGGCTGGGACTTTAAGTCCACACTGAGTGCTAACATCCTGTGAAATTTTTCGTTACACAGCTACTTATTTTTCCTGATGTTTTCCCTGCTAGCTTAAACCACACACGCTTGACAGACTGCCAACAAATGATCCAAACGGACATTTTCATTTTACTTTATTATACAAATAATAAATCCCATCAAATTAAAGTATCTCTCACCACAAAGCACAGTTTACTGACTAGGTTATGGGTTTCAAGGATGAACCAAGTATGAGAGTCGAGTTACAATTATAAATTTGTGCATTCACTTTTGAGTCCTGAGGTTGTTAAATTCCGAACAGGAAATTAAATGAAATTAGACCCTGGGTGGCAAAGGGGAAGAAGCAGGCAGATTTATCACCAACCAACCACTGGCAGGCCGGGGCTGTGGTGTTCCACCGCACAGGACTCTCAATGAGCTATGTGGTTATTACAGCTAAAATTAAAAAATCCACAATGGTTTGTAAGATCTTGATTTAAAGAAAACACACACCCTAACTGAAAGTACTTATCTTCACTGCCACCTACCTGCCCTGGAGTGGCCCCGGAATATCTCCTGATGCCAGCTTCTTTCCATTTTCCTCCTCTGTTCTTCTAATTTAAAGGAAATAAGAAACTATCTTACCAAATTTTTAACATCTGAACATGCAACCATGTGACAACAGTGCCTACAACCTCTTGGTAACTGATACAGGATTTGAAACACATTTATCACGTGAGAAAAATGACACTTTAACCCATTTCTTGGTTAGCTGATGCCCTAGATGACATAAATATACAGTAAGAAGTATTTATAGATCAAATCAATATATTAAGTAAATGAAGATCTTAACAGGCAGAACTGAAAATTCTGAGTCCTGCCCCTCAATTTCAAAACCCTTTAATTACAAAGTACCTTCTACCCAAGACTGACACCATCTTTCAAGTCAGGAGAAGCTCAACTAGGCGGACACTCTGAAACCAAGAGGAGTTTTTACAACCAGTGCCACCAGCTTCACAACAGGTCGAGCATGTTTCGTCGGGTCGCTTGTGTCCCACGCTCACCTCTGACTGTGCGCCAGCATCTTCATGGCCTCCTTCAAGTTCTTCCCCATCTCAGCTAACGTAGGGTCTGCTATCTGGACACAAGTCAAAAATAAAAGAAAGAAAAAGGTTAAAACTGTTATATTCCTGTATTACTTCTGCCATATGACTCATCCAGAAAAATTAAATTCAAGTCCATTTTCTTCTAGATTTAATATAAAACACACAGATTTATTGTAAAGTACATTTGATTTAAAAATTCCGAAGTATGAGGTGCCCGGGTGGCTGTCAGTGAAGCATCCGACTCTTTGATTTCGGCTCAGGTCATGATCTCACAGTTCAGGGGTTCGAGCCCTGCTTGGGATCCTCTCCCTCTGCCCCTCTCCTGCTTGTGCTCTCTCTCTCTCAAAATAAATGAACAAACCTTAAAAAAATAAAAGTAAAAATTCCAAAGTACCAACACATAACATAAAAAAGTCCCACTCCCTAAGGGGAGCCACTCAAGTTTGACATGTATCTTTCCAAGGTCTCACCTCGCCCAGAGTTACCCCTGCAACTTGCTTCTTTTACTTCACAGTGAGTACGGTCCCGCACCAGCAGTTTGCCCGCCCTGCTCCTAGTGTAACACCATACCCCGCTCGGCGGATTATGACCACCCAATCAGTCTTCACCTAATGTTCGGTTATGCCAGTCTTACGCGCTCAGAAGCAGGCTCGGAGAAGTCGGTACGGCGTGCTCCTTGTTTTCCTGAACAACGGCCCCCTCGAAGACATTCGCACCCCAATCCCTGGGACTTACGAACGTCACCTTATGTGGCAAAGTCTTTACAGAAGTGATTAAGGATCTTGAGATGGTCAGATTTCCCTGGATTGTCCAGGGGAGCTCTAAACGCGGTCACATATATCCAGACTAGAGAAGTGGAGGGAGACCACACACACATGCGCGCACACACACGCACACACACACGGAGGCTGTGTGAAGACAGAGCAGGAGATCTGAGGTGCTGGCCTCAAAAACTGGGGCCACAAACCAAGGGATGAGTGCTGGCCAGCAACGTAAACTGGCTCAAGAACGTAAGGGACTCTCCCTGAGAACCTCTGGAGGGAGTGTGGCCCTGAACACCTTCATTTCAGCCCAGTGATACAGCTTTCAAACTTCTGGCCTCCGGAACTATGGGAAAATACATTTCTGTTGTCCTAAGCCACCCAGTTTGTGTTCATTTGTCACCGTAGCCGTAGGAAACAAATACTCTCCTAAACCTGGGAGTGATTCCATACACTCGGGAAGCAGCACCCAGCTGGTCATAGTGACCGCCTCCGGAGAGGGGAGCTGGAAGGACAGTCATCACATCAGAGAGTCTTTTCAGTTCCTTTCCTTCTGATTTTTTAAAATAATATTTTTTAAATGTTCATTTATTTTGAGAGAGAGCAAGGCAGAGAGAGAGAGAGAGACCCCAAGGAGGCTCTACATTGTCCATGCAAAGCTCAATGTGGGGCTTGATCCCACGAGCCATGAGATCATGACCTGGGCCGAAGTCGGACACTCAACCGAGCCACCTAGGCACCCCTAACTAAAATATTTTTTAAATCTTACAAAATTAAACACACAAACTCATTTTCCTTTCTTTTTTCTTAATCTCCCTAGCAATCTTATGGCAGACAAATTGGCTGTCTTGAATCTGTATACGAGTTGGGTTATAGTTACGGAGGCTCTCTTTTGTTCCCCTTACTTTCAAAATGTACATCAAGTGTATTTATGTTCTGTTCTCTCCATGTTTCCTACTGCACCTAATCATATATTATATGGAGTGAATGTACAATAGGTTGTATTACAGTTAGTACTGGAGTATCTCCTCAAAACTGTTTTTCAGAAATTCTACTCAGGGGTGCCTGGGTGGCTCAATCGGTTAAGCGGCCGACTTCGGCTCGGGTCATGATCTCACGGTTCATGAGTTCGAATCTCATGTCAGGCTCTGTGCTGACAGCTCAGAGCCTGAAGCTTGCTTCAGATTCTGTGTCTCCCTCTCTCTCTGCCCCTCCCCTACTCATGCTTTGTCTCTCAAAAATAAACATTAAAATATATATATAAAGAAAATATGTATTTCTTTAGATATATATATATATAGACACATAAAATTTCTACTCAGTCTATCCAGGGATTTTCCACTTGTGTTCTTCTGAGTCTTACGGCTCCCGGGGAGAACTCTGGCCAAGTGCTGCTGAGTAGGCAGGTGTGGCTTTCAGCTCCCTGCCCTCCGTTAAGGAGATCAGATCTCTTTCATAGCAATGAGAGATTTAAGTTTCACCTATAGAAGAAAATTATTGAAAAGAAAAAAAAACAACAACAAAGCACAGCATGTAAACTTCTGGTCTACCTTTTTCTAAGCGAAGAAATTTAAGATTTAAAGAGGTAATGCGACTGGCCTAAGGCCACAGGGCTAAGAAACGATGGAGCGGTGCCAGGCCCCGGGCTTCCTGGCTCCTGCTTCTACCCTATCACACTGACTCCCAAAAGAGATTACGAAATAATCATGTAGTCACCTCCAATATGGTTTTTACACAAGACAGAAAAATCAGTTTAAACGTGGTGTTTACAATAAAATCCACAATTTAAATGTAACCATGAGATGGGTCAGAATGCAATCTAAAATGGTCTGTGTTCTCAGTTCATGATTGTGAGTAGGATGAAGAACAGATAATGGTCTAGAGAATTTATCTTCACTCCTCAGTCCACTGGTCACGTTCCTTATTATCCTCACCTCCCGTGACACTGGTGTGTCCTCAATCATCTGGCCAAATGAAAAGATAAATATTTCGCTTGATCCACCACACCTCCATGTCTGAAGTGCCCTTCTGCCTTCTATCCCTCTAGCTATTAAGTCACAATTCAGTACTTTCAAGAAACTTTTATAGATAAAGCCATTTCACTCTCTCATATTCTCTTTAGAGATAACAATACTGGGGCGCCTGGGTGACTCAGTCAATCGAGTGTCTGACTCTTGATTTCTGCTCAGGTCATGATCCCAAGGACATGGGAGATTCTCTCTCTCCCTCGCTTTGGCCCTCTCCCCTGCTTATGTGTACTCTCTAAAATTAAAAAAGTTATCAATCCCACTTTTTCTAAGCCGAATAATCGGAACCTGCTGCATGACAAACACGATTGTATTTACGGGGACCATGGAACAGAACACTGGAAGCTGGGGCCATTGTAACACGCAACTGCTGCTTGGGATGCCTTACATTCTTTACCGCGACTTGTCTGAGAGATGATCTTTCCAGTACACATATTCCCTCCAGTTAGATTATAAGCTTCCTGAAGGCAGTGATTCCGACTCTTACTAATTTTGACTGTTTATGTAGGACAAAATGTGTCCCATCAGCTGGATTCTTGGACCGCGTGTTACCTCTGAAATCCCTTGGGAAGCCACAGCATACGGGGGCATCAACATACTGGCTCTAAGGGCAACACTGCTAACATTTCCTGCGGGATCAGAACACATTTTTCAGTGAAGAGTAGACAAAACAGTTGCCTTAGCTTAGAATTCGCTACTTATGAACAATGGTTGTTTTAAACACCGGCATTCACATGTGATAGCGAGACGCGTCCGCGGTGAAAGGCTGGGGGAATGCAGCCTCACGTCTCCCGTGTGAGTGTCTCTGTACAGAGCACGCGCTCCCTGAGAGGAAAGGCTCACGAGTACACTGTTCTGGCTCCTCCTCTCCTCCAGGAAGCGAAGCCGGGGGTGGAGCAGGTGGCGGAAGTGGGTGGGTCATAAACACACATAGTTAAGCTTCAGTAAATTAAATGTGAATATGACGTGACCCCCATGCCAGAGACCCTCACGTGCCTGTCGTGGTGTCCGGATAACCCAAAATATAAAATGTTGGCCAGATGCAGGATGATATTACGCTCTGTCGAGCGAGGAATGCTCTAAGAAAAACACCTATTTGTTAACTGGTTCCTTAAAACTGAAAACCATGCCTCCGTAAGCTTCTAGTGAGAGCAGCCGTGATTATCTTACTAACGTTTCATACCCTCAAGACCTGTTACAGCGCCAGACGCAGCGGCTGTGTCGTCAGTGTTACTAAACAACAGCAAGGCACCAGACAGACACAAACCTAAAGGAGAGAAAGACGGAGCTGTATAAAGATATTTATTATTCGGTATCTGGATGGAGACTGTTTCAGGATTTTGAGGGAAGGAAAAAATGGCATTCTGTGCTAGGTTCCTAGGAAGAATGTCTTTTTTTTTTTTTAATTCCTTAGCCCCAAGCACAGGGTCTAGTACAGAAAAAGGGCTCAATAACATCTGTGATTCTTAATAATCGCTAACAGTCATCAGGCTGCTGACTACATTCCAAGCACTGTGCTAACTTACTTACCCCTGTAAACGCACTGCTTCCTGACCGACCCAAAGGCACAAGTCATAGGCTTTAGGGCCCGTACACCCCAGAACCAGCGCTTGTGACCACTAGGCGAGACTGCTTCTCCGTTTTATCCAGTAAGTAAACAAAGCAGCTCACACTTTGAGAAAGCCCTGTACTCAAAAGTCATAATTAGAGCTAAGACCTCTTAAAGGTGACTTTGGTGACTAGTGTTTCCACCTAGATAGAAAGTGTGTCAGAAGGCTCCCCCTACTTCACAGTCTCAACCACAGGACCAGAAACTTAGCATCCAAACCAGGGCATTTTCAAGAGTGAAGGAAGCACTGTTAATAATTAAGCCATGACAACGGGTCTTGGACAGACCGGGGCAAACCAGGTCTTCACTAAAATGTCTGAGTTATAAGATAAAATCAAAGACAACATATAATTTGCAAGTAGTGCCCTGAAGTCCAGATATCGGTACAACAGATTTCTTTTCCCACCTATGAACGCACCTGAATACATTTTCCCTCATTTGAGTCTTGAGTCAAGCGACTTGACTAAAAATCTTTTTCCAGAAGGATCCCTCTGTTAACAAAATCGTCAATAGATTCCAATCACCCCTTTGGAGGCCAGGGGTCTTTAGTCCGCTTCCTTTCCATTGCCTGTCCTTCCAACCTTAAGAGCCAGTCCAGGTAATAAGGTATGTGAGTGTGCTGTTGTAAAATGCTTTTCTGGGAAATGGAGTGGGGGGCCAACGCAGACCTGTGAGCCAGACTCGTAGGGTCTCCTCTCACCCTGGGTCCCTCAGCCTGAGAGGCTCACAGGAGTCATACCATTAAAAAAAAAAAACCAAACCAAAACAGTGCAATGAAGCATTTACGGAGTGTGTACACCTAATCATGGAACCCAAAGACTCATTTCTGAGGATTCAGAGGCAGCTAGTAGACTGTTAGTCATCAGACTGTAGACCTACGAATCCCACATTTCAGCTATGGCTGATTCTGCGGGGTACTGAAGTGGATCCATTATTTTTGCTTCAATTATATCGAACACAGATGCGTGGTAGGGCTTAATGCAATCTCAAGGCTCCTGAGAAGAACCACTCAATCGTTTGTACAGTGACTGTCACGGAACTGAAACAGCTCATTGTGTAAAACGGGCTACACCGTTCATCATTTTATAAGCATTTTTCTTGAGAACTATTTTTATACTAGGTGATTTTCATCACTTTCAGCCAGTGTGGAATATTAAAATACCCTGCTGCTATCAGAAAAAGAAATAATACACTTGCAGTGTTCATAAATGTCACCAATCGAAGTTCTCAAAATTTAAACGTTGGAGGAAAAAAGTCAAGAGTCAAATGCAAGATAAGACAGTAAAGGAAGTCAGGAAGTAATTCTTGAGTTTTCAAAATGCTAGCAGGAAATTCTAAAGTTTGGAACAGGGCTGCACGGATTATTGTTGCTTTTGGCTAGAATTGTATCAACTCAGTACAAAGTAGCACTGGTACTATTCCTACCCTTATTTGGAATATATTCTATTATTTTGTTTGATTTCATTTTTCAAAACCTTCAAGACCTGCTACCCTGATTTGACACCCACATGCAGTATGGATGTTGGCTATTACAAATAATCAAACAATCATTTGTTAATAAAGTTTACTTATTAAGAAGTGGTTCATAGGGGCACCTGGGTGGCTCAGTCGGTTGGGCATCCGACTTCGGCTCAGGTCACGATCTCGTGGTTCATAGTTCGAGCCCCGCATCGGGCTCTGTGCTGACAGCCTGGAGCCTGCTTTGGATTCTGTGTCTTCCTCTCTCTCTGACCCTCCTCTGCTTGTGCTCTCTTTCTCTCAAAACTAAATAAACATTAAAAAAAAAAAAAAAAAAAAAAAAAAAGAAGTGGTTCATAAAAACCTTTCAAAAGTGGAAACTGCGGTAGAAAAATAATCATCTTAGGGCATAAAATTTGGGAACTACTGCTCTACAGTCACTTTTAAAATGTTCTCAGCTTTCAGGGTGCTTGGGTGCCTCAGCTGGTTAACTGTCCAACTCTCGGTTTTGGCTCAGGTCATGGTAACAGTTTCGTGAGTTCAAGCCCCGCAATGGGCTCTGCGCTGGCAGTGCGGACCTTGCGTGGGAGTCTCTCCCTCTCTCTCTGCCCCTCCTCTACTCATGCTGTCTCTGTCTCTCTCAAGATAAGTAAATAAACTTAAAAATTTTTTTTAAAAATATTCTCAGCTTTCAAGCATGCTTAAAGGAGCTCTTATATACACTTTCTTCAGTTGAACCAAGAGAGACAACGAAAATTATATATTTACTTTCACGTGAAGTAGGGAAAAAAAATAAGACCTCAAACTCCGAATTCATAGACACTGCTGTTTAGCAAAATCTAAGTTAAAAATAAAGTGGGGAGCAGATCATGAGAACAAAAAGCAGATCAGGGATCTACTGTAAAGAGGCACAAGGGAACTTCTCAGGGAGATGCAAACGTCCTGTATCTTCATGATTCTGGTGGTTCTACCACTGTACATAACTGCCAAAACTGAAACTGAGGCATTAAAGTGGGTAATTTTACTGCATGTTTATAAACTGTCCCTCAATTTTATAAAAGTAGGTGAATGGATTTAAAGTCAACCTAAAAGAAATGCTAAGCAAATAATAGTGCAAGTGGTACAGTGAAGTAGCAAAATTCAAAAATGGTGGATGAATAATTGCTATTTGGGAAACACAGACCTAATACTTTAAAGAGAAGCGGCCCTCAGAAAAAAGGGGGGAAAAGTAGTCTAAAATATAATTTTAAAATATATAAATCACAACATTTATCAATAGAAGTAAATGATACTATAGTTTCGACAATTTTTTTCAGGGGAGGAACAGTCATAATCGGAGTGTTCTAGGGCTATTAGAGAAAAACAGGCACGCGAGAACACCGGCTGCTCGTACTGGACAGGAGACTGTGGTGTCACCAGATGCTAGTTTACAACATACGCGTTAGACATAAAAATCACCACCTCTCTTCGACTGAGCAAAGCGATCAGAGAAAACTCCGAAACGCCGTGTGCCTCACATGCCAATCCCGCGGCCTTCCACACCTTTCTCAACAAGGTTCTTCCCCGGGGGTGCTCATCGTGCAACTGTCCACGCTCACAAAACCATGGACGTTCCCCCCCGGTGAAAACAGAAACAGTGCCTCCTCTCCAGCACTAGTTCCTCAAGTACCCCAAACACAGCACATCTCTGAGAAGCACCCAGAACACAGCAGCAGTGTGCCTTTCAGGTCAACGTCAAGCAAAATGGCAGGGATTTTCCGGGAAGCTGATCTAGCGCCCCGCATGCCCGGCTTACCTTTTTGTAATCTCAATTTCCACGTGTGTAAATACTTTGGCCTGATTTTTAAAGAAAAGTGTTTCATTCAGAACAGGGCACTACTCTCTGTCTTCTAAGAACTGGAAAACCTTATTTTTTTAACTGTCACGGACCCTACGCTGGAGTCTGTCCAGAGAACAGGAGCACACCGTAATTACTGGCTCACTGAGTAGCATAATAATCCTAGTTGAAGAAGGATATGCAAATGTTACATAGGGCATTAGTATTTCATCTTACCAATTCATCAAGAAGAGAAGCAGAAAAGAACATACGGGAAAAAGCAGAGGCAAAAATGCACGACAGAGGTAAAAATCTGGTAGAGATAAGGAAGCAGCATTAGTAACATCAGGTCAAACCTGTCACAGAAGTGTGCAGAGGGTAAAAAAAACAAAAAACAAAAAAACAAAAACCCAGAGCGTTCAGGTCACTTGCCCTAAGATACCTGTTGGGAATGCTGAGTTCCAAAAACTATATTCCCAAAGACCACTACTCTGAGAATCAATTCACTCAGACTTTGTATCATGAATAAATGCTTCCTAACAACTACACAGAAGGAAAAATACCACGTATCAGCCAAGCTCTATTTCTAACCCGTGTACGAGTTTATCTGGAATCACACACTTATTCCAGAACACAAGAGAACTGCTAAAAGAAAGGCGTGCTGTAGTCACTGGAAAATGTAAGTCTTTCACTGAGACATGCTTCTTACGGGGAGTGTTTCCTAGGACTCGTTGGGGATGGAGTCAGAAAGATGAAGACACCCATTATCCTCACCAATATCACTTTGTCCAACACTGAACTGAAACTGTAGGATTGATGTTGCTGGCCTTATCATTCTGAGGAAAGGAACCCATTAAACTGAAGCCTTTGCACCTACGTGTCTTCGGGCCTTCCAGCTTGAACTGTGTGATACTGCCAACATTCAACTGGTTTTTTTTCATTAATTAATTTTATTTTAATTATTTTACTGAGAGAGGGTGCAAGTGAGTGAGGGGGGGAGAGAGAGAGAGAATCCCATGAGGGCAGAAAGGGGGGGGGGAGATAAAGAGAGAGAAGCGTGGCTCACCCTAAGTGGGGCTCACCCTTGGGGCTCAGTCAGTTAAGCGTCCGACTTTGACTCATCATCTCATGGTCCCTGAGTTTCAAGCCCCGCATCAGGTTCTGCGCTAACAGCTCGGATCCTGGAGCCTGCTTCAGATTCTGTGTCTCCCTCTCTCTAATAAACATTAAAAACAAAACAAAATAAAAAAAACAACAGAGTGTGGCTCACCCTAAGCAGGGCAGTAGCTCACCAACTGTGAGATCCTGAACTGAAGTCAGATGCTTAACCCACTGAGTCACCCAGGTGCCAACTTTTTTTTTTTTTAATGTTTATTTATTTATTTTGAGAGAGAGCGAGCGAGCACAGCAGGGGATGGGCGGGGAGGGGCAGGGAGAGGAAGAGAGAGAGAATCTCGACTCTGTCAGGGCAGAGGCCAAGTTGGGGCCTGATCTCAGGAACCATGAGGTCATGACCTGAGCCACCCAGCCACCCCTCCACTGGTTTTAATGTACAAAATTACACTCCATAGGATTCCACCTAACACAATGTCCCACTAGGATCCCGAGAAGCTCACTGTAGCTAAACGTGCAATGTCATGGAGCAGCATCTTAAAGTGAAGGCTTTATTTTGCTGTTTCTGCCTTTCTGCACATCGGAAGGAGGTTATGTCAGAAAAGTACACTCCCTCCTCGGCCATTTGAAACTCGGAATGCATCTTCCACAGAAATAAAACAAGGATGGGATCCCAGCCTAGACCTCAAGGACTATCCGAATTTAAGGCAACTAACTACTTAACATTTAATAAAGCAAAACCAACCGCAATAACAGAAATTAAATAAATAATAAATTAAAAATAATGAGTATTTTAATTGTGAAAATTGCTTAGAGAAAAGCGATTTCACACTGGAGATTTTCAAAGTGACTGGAAGCCTATTTTTTATATCTAACTTCAAAATATGAAGATTTCCCTTCCCTTAATTTATGTTCTACCAGCAGCAGTATAAGGCACAATCATATAATAAAGTAAGCATCCACATTTTATTTACATTTTTAAAACACTCTAGAAAAGCCACGATTCTGAACTAAATATTCTACCTAAGGAATTTCTTCCACAAAAATCTTTCCTGGTCACTCAACTCCATGCATTTTCCATTTTTTCCTGAATTTGATACTTTTTACCCCCCCTCGTTACACAAGAATTTATCTAAACGTGTATGCCCGAGCAGACCACGGCCTCCTGCAAGGACTGTGTCTTATTCGCCTTGTGTTTCTCCCGGCACTGGGCTCTGACCATAGTAGGCCTTCAATAAAAATTATAAACCAAACCGGATTGTTGCTTTAGTAACAACAGCTGACATTAAACTCAAGCAACTCCTAGCTCTAATTATAACTCATAACCCGAGATACGGCGGAACCCACAACGGCATGGGGACCCTCAAGGGCTCGGCACTGACCACCTCCGCGATCCTGGATAAATACAGTATCACCGAGGCCATAAATTTTTAGGATCGGGAACTTTGTCCCATGTTTTCCCTGACACCCAGCATTTGATAATCATTTACCACTTTGGCCACTGTGCACCTGTATGCAAAATCTTCCCGTGATGATGATACAGGGATGGGCTCTGGATGAGGGCTCAACTTACAGGCCATCCTCCCCGCCTGGCTCCTTTTCTAGGGAAGAGCTACAAAATCAGACCACAGAAAATGGTAATTTCAAACGTGGCTAACAGGGATTCCTTTAGTGGGCTTTTAAAATAGAAAATAGGATAGAGATTCTGGTACTATTGAGCGCTAATAACCAAGAATGTTCCAGTCATGCTCCTACTGCTCCTTATAAGCGTACAAACAGTGAGATGAAAGAATTTTCCAAAATCAGGTCCAAGGGGGAGGGGGCGACTTTTGCTCAGAATGAGTACAAGAAAAAATAATGGGCTGGGTTTTTAATGATTTAGATCAGACGCCAGAGAGGGTCAGAACTCCTCTTTTAGAGAAAGAAATAGACATAGGACAGATAAACGAGCCCCTCTCTCGAGTGCCGTCCAACAGAGCGGTCTGTGGTCACAGAGATGTTCCACACCGACACCGACACCGTCAGGTAGTGTAGCCGCAGGCCACACCGTAGGCACTTCCAATGTGCCGACCCAGGAACCCAACTTTAGATTTTATGTTAATCTAAATTTAAGTTAAAGTAGCCCAATGTGGCTAGTGGCTACCGTACTGGACAGCACCGCTCCAGACTCTCCCAGCCAGTGGTTCTCACCCGGAGCAGTCCCTCCGACCCCCAGGGAAGGGCCGCTTCACGCGGAGACTTCGGCTGTCACACTGTGGCAAGCGCCACTGGCAGAGGCCAGGGATGCTGCTAAAATAAACATTCTACAGGACGGCCTAGCGCAACAGAGGAGGAGCCCGGAAGGCTGGCAGTGCTGAGTTTGAGACACCCTGCTTTCAGTGTACTCAAGGCTGGAACTGAAGTAAATGCAAATAAATTGCAGCACGCCTTGTCTAAACACAATACCCAGGAAGAATGAGCTTTTCTGAGCAACAGGAAAAGGTCTGGGCTGTGGTACAGGTTAAAAGTAGCCAGTTTTTGCTTAAAAAAAAAAAAATGCAGGTAGGTGTGTTAATAAGATATAAGCTATCAGTATCAGAATAATTCCTTCCTGTGGCATTTTTTTTGTTTTTTTAAACTTGACTATTAACGTAAGTAAACCCTGCGAGACTATGCCACAGGGCCTTGTTCCTTATGAGCTGACGCACGGTACTGGGGGGCTGAGGCTCCTATGCCTACTCTTCTAGCTTAAATTCCTTGCCCCCTCAATGACCGATCTGGTTTCTTGAGACCTCACTAACTTCAGAGGCGAGGACACTACTGGAGAGAAAAGCAGGCAAGACAAGAAAACGGCTCTGTGGTCGCAGGTCTCCCACCTGCGTATGACTTAGAGAAAGAGCGTACAGAATTATATCCGGACCAAAGGGAACTCAGGGTCTGATTCTCCTAAGTGACGGGAGCACACTACATTTCAGAGAGAGCGATTACTTGAAATGAGAATGAGAGAACGGGGATCAAATAACGTCATGGTTTCTGCAGCCAGTATAAATTATGCAAGGATCGGGTTAAATGGGATCATTCAGAACCGCTCAAATAGTTCTCATATTTATATTAGCAACTAGAATTTCGCCCAAAATAGTCTAGTCCTCAAAGAAACAGGAATAACGGGTGCAATTCAGTGTTTCTACGGTGATTCAAACTGTTTTTCTCAACATAAAATGCTCAGCATTCGTATCATAGGAATTCTTTTTTCTTTTCTGCCCATTTAGCACCAATAGAAATTGTTCGTTACATATGAGGGAAAAGAAAAATAACACACAGTCCTAGCTCTGCAACACTCACATTCAGAATTTCCATACTGGCCTAAGGCAGAAACTTCCGGCCCCCACGTTCTGAATTCCTCAAAGATCGCTGCCATTTTTGCGATTGCTCCAGCCTTAAGCACTCCCAGAGTTTCAGTAGCTTCTCCGATCTTCATTTGGAGAGGTTAAGACCTTTTATCATCCGTTCATGTTTACAGGGAGAAAACAACGTCATCTAATCAAATGCCGGAAAAGCAGTATTTCAAGGAGGGTTCCGTCCCACTCTTTTTTGCAGATTTGCCTCTAAAAAACTATTCCTGGAGGAAAGATCACTCCAGTTCTTTAGGTTTCTAACCTAAAAGACACGGGGCCCGGGCGCTGACTTTGGCTCAGGTCATGATCTCACAGTTTGTGAGTTCAAGCCCCGCGTCGGGCTCTGTGCTGACAGCTCAGAGCCTGGAGCCTGCTTCGAATTCTGTGTCTCCCTCTCTCTCTGCCTCTCTTCTGCTCATGCTCCTTCTAAAAATGTTAAAAAAAACAAAACAAAAAAAAAACACACAGAGCCATCCTGTCTTATGAAGCCGGACAGGAAACAACACTGAAGAGATCATGTCGGCACCATTCTCTATTCAGCTGTGGGATCTGGGCCAGGGACGCTCAGCCTCGGCACTACTAATATTTAGGCAGAGGACTCTCTGCCGGGGAGGCCGGCCTGTGCCCCACAGGAGGTTTAGCAGCGTCCTTGGCCTCTACCCACTAGTTCTGACAATCAGCAAGGTCTCCAGACAAGCCGCCAAACGTCCCCTGGGGAACAAAACTGCTCCGTGCTTGAGAACCACTGATCTGGCCTGGAACTCCACGCACCACAAGGCAGACACTGTACTAACCAAAAGCCTGGAAAGACTTCATTCCTCGCCAGAAAAAACACGTAACGCTAAAAACATACAATCTTCTTGATTGCCTTCCACCCAAACTATGAGAAACGACCCGGGGTTATCGTTTCTGCCTGCCCATGAAGACATCTGGCCTCACTGGTACAATTGCTCCCTTCAACTTTCCAGGGACAAGGGGACAAATCTACACCAGCTGCCACACTGAAAAACAACAAAGTAGGTTACTGCTACCCGTTCAAAATTACAAGAAAGCAATCTTAAAACACTAGCATTGCTCCGAATTCTATACGCGCAAAAAAAAGAAAAAAAAAAGAAAAAAGAAAAAAAAAAAGCAAAGCAAAGCAAAGAAAAAAAAAAAAGGTCTGCACAGGCAGACTCCCAGGCTTGAAGACAGAGAAGGGCTTTGAGGGCGGGCAAAAAGTCAAATTCTGAAGACAGGTATCCACAAAGGGACCCAAGCCCTGGTTCTCATTTACAAGCCCTAAAGCCGGGACAATTAGAATCCATGGCCCTCGCCGGAGCAACCAGGTGCATCATCACTGAGCTGCCGCTTCCGCAAGGCAAACTAGAGGAAAGGACTTGCTACCCGTGGATTTCAGACTGCCGCGAGGGTCTCCCCTGGGCACGAAACGCCGGGAGTCCCAAGCTGCGGAACAGCAGCAATCCCCAAAAGCACTTCGCAACGCACAGAAGACCCGCCCCTTCCTGACCTCCCGGGTCTTCACGCGCGTTCGCAAACTACAGCATCACACTCACGTGGGGGAACTTGTTAAACAAGCAGACAGGTCCCCGTCCGTCCCGCCCCCACGAGCCGAAAAGCTGGATGTTTCCGAGGGCCCGAGGTGATTCCTAGTCACGCTGAACTTGGAAAACCACTGCTTTAACATCGACCCCTCCCCTCCCCCCCCAGCAACGCGCTAACTTGGAGACCACAGAAAACCTACAGGCTTGCAGCTGGGTTCGAAACAACCGGGGCTGCTGTCCAGGCTCCTCTGGGGTCGCGAGTTGGTAGCTCTGTCAGCAGAAAGGGTGAGCCCAGCTCGCGCAGGCCCCAAGGTCGGCTCCGCGGGCCCCGCCAATGGGCTCCCGGCAGAACCGGCCCAGCCTCTCCCGGCCCACGGGGACCCGAGGGATTCCCGGCCCCGTGACGTGACCAGGCCTCAGCCGCCAGCGGCCGGCCGGACGCCCTCGCGGCCAGGCCCCCTCAGGCAGGGCCAGTTAGCCCCCAGGCCCCTCCCTGGTCACAATGGCAGCTCGCGACCGGGAAACAGTCGCCCGGGAGGCGGAGGCCCCGGGCCGCACTGCCCCTCAGCCCCAGTACAGACCTTCTCCAGGGACGCGTCCATGGCTGAGGCGGCCGGCGGAGCCCAATAAAGGTCCCGCGGTCCGGGCGCTACTTCCGCCTCCCGGGCCCCGCCGCGGTTTCCACGCTGGCAGCGCTGACGTCCCCCGCGGCCGCGGCCGGCGGGGCGGAGACGAGGAGGAGCTGCCTCGCGTCGCCGCGGGGTGGGAAAACTGCGGGTCTCAGGGAGACGGGGCGGGGCCCCTCGGGGTGGGCGGGGCCCTCTAGGCTTCCGTACCTGGCCGTCACGCCGGCCAGCCCTAACGTTCCCAGGTGAGGGGGGGAGGCACGGCGGAGCCGGTGCAAACTTTCACAAGCCCGTCGCAGGCGTCGGGGTAAACATACAACAGCCACAAGTGGTCACTCCTGCACTGAAAGGCTGGAAATACTAGTAACGCACCTGTACTCCCGGGCCTAGGCTTCCACGTTTTCCGCACCGTCAACATCCCTCAGGAATGGAACAGGCCGTGCACCACAGGGGGCGGGGCTAGCGAGCAGCCCCGCACATGCGCAGGATGGCCAGTTTACCAGGTGCGGCGGGCTGTGCGGGGGTTCAGGAATTAGGTTCCCAGCGATCCCGGGTGTTCACAGAGGGTGCTGATGCGAGCGGGGGTATTTGTTTCGGACCTCACCGCGGAATTCCAGACTGCAAAGACTTTGAAACAGCTGGTCCGGCTTCCTTCATTATGTCAAGCCATAATTATGGCTTGTCAGGTGATAATAAGGGATCGGCTGTTGCTGTTCCACTTTATGGCACAACAGCTCTGTGATGGAGAGATGGTTATTCATATCCCAGTGCCAATCTAGGTAGGATCCAGACCCAAGCACCGCGACCGCAGCGCCTGTCCACCACACAGACTGCCTCCGTAACCGCTTCCACCCCCGCTGTAGGATCGTGACGTTTCTAAGGAATGGGAGAGGGCATACATTTGCTTATTCTCTTAATGAGGAATACTGAAATAGACTAGTCTACCACGTTCGCAGTCAGAAAACACTTCAGCGAAGCCCAATGACGTTACAACCACAAAGCCATTCCTTTTATCTCCTCTTTCGTGCGCATCTCTTCCGACATCTGCCTAAATGAATGGGTCACATTTTCAATGTAGTAATGACACGTTCTGCGCTAGCTGACTTGTCTTTGGTAAATTGCCCCGTTATGTTAATAAAATTGTTTTCTACCAAAAGAAGCTTTGTGTGCCGGTTCAGAATTTACCCTGGGAAGTTTTCAGATTCTCCCGAGAGTTCTGCAAACAGAAGAAAAGATTTCTGTCTATTTAGGCCTTACAAGGTCTAACAGAGAATGTACCTTTGCGTAAGCACACCTCTTTTTCCGACTTATGAAAATTTTCAGACATTTAGAAAAAGTTGAAAGAGTTGTGCGGTGAACACCCACATGCCCACTTTCTAGATTCTACAATGAACATTTCCCTGTATTTGCTCTTTTACATTAACATTTGTCTGTTCATCAATATGTCTTCCAATTTGATACATGTCAAAGTTGCAGACATAATATTTCACCCCTGAATGTATCAGCATGGCTAGCATTAAAAATTCATATTTCTTTTAAAAAAAGATTTTATTTGTAAGTAATCTCTATACCAAAGTGGGACTCGAACTCAGGACCCCAAGATCAAGAGTCACATGCTCCACTGACTGAGCCATCCAGGCTCCCCCCAAAATCGTAATTAAAAAAAAATTTTTTTAATGTTCATTTTTGAGAGAGAGAGACAGAGCATGAGCAGGGGAGGGGCAGAGAGAGAGGGAGACACAGAATCCAAAGCAGGCTCTAGGCTCTGAGCTGTCAGCACAGAGCCCAATGCAGGGCTTGAACCCTTGAACAGTGAGGTCATGACCTGAGCTGAAGTCAGATGCTTAACGGAGTGAGCCACCCAGGCGTCCCCATAATTTTTAAAGCCACCTCCAAGTATCTTTGGATTATGTCACAAAGTAGATTTTACAAAACAGAAACTAGAGAGATGAAACTAACCTCTTCCATTTTATATGTTTTTAAAATTTTATTTTCAAGTAATTTCCACACCCACTGTGGGGCTAGAACTCACAACCCCAAGATCGAGAGTCACACGTGCTACTGACTGAGCCAGCCAGGCACCCCCTAACCTATTCAATTTTTAAAGTAACCTTTAAAACATGAAAATTATTCCCTGTGAAAAACTGAGAATAATTCGTTTGTTCAATATTTACCCAAATATATTTATTGGCTGCCATCTTGGACAGTCAAGTGCTAGAAATACAAAAATAAGGCAAGAGCCCTGCCTTTAAGGATACACCGTTGAGAAGTTTTTACTTTGGGACCCACGGGGAGGCTCATAAAACTCCTGAGATTATATTCAAAATTTTGTATTATGAGTACCTTTGGGGAAAGCGTCCACAGCTTTCATTTTATACTCAAGTCCGTCACACACAGCAAAATAAGTTAAAACCATTCGGCTCGTGGATGGATAGCTATGAAATGTCACGCTCTATGAGCTAGGACAGACATATGAGAAAAATACTGCAGGGAAAGAAAACATACACCACTCATTGCGAGAACATTTGGCTTACCTGTGCTGATCGAAACAGGCAAAAAGCAAACCAAGTAAAAGCAGATTGTGGTTATTTTCCCCTCTGAGTCCATTCATGTGATTTGTGTTGTGTCCCCACAGATGTTTACGTAACTCTATTGTAGAGGTTGCTTTTAACCTTTAGCTTTTTGAGTCAACCAACTGATACATTTGGAAGATGTATTTATTATTCACACGACAATGGAAAATTAATAAACTATCAAAAAGTGGGAGGGAAGAGGCGAGGCGAGTAGGAATGTAAGTGAAATCACTAATGTCAATTTCGTTTCAGAGAAAGTAAATACTCTCTACAAGGGCTAATTCAAGATTCAAAGTTTGAAGTGTAGTATTTGAAGGCATCAAGGGTGTTCACTTTTATTTCTAGAAGCAATAAAATTAAGTAACAAAAATCAGGAAGTGGAGAGGATGGGAGAGCTGACGTAAATAGCAATAAATGTCTCATTTTTTAGAGTAAGGAAACAATTGGTTCTTTCTAAATTAAGAAACACCCCCAACGATATTTTTTACAAAGTAGAAGGTAAAAGCTTCTACAGAATGGGAGTAGGGGGTTACAGACGAAGGAAAAGAAACTGGGAAAATCTCATTTTATATTCTTCCACACTCTCTGAATATTTACCATTTGCATGCATTTCTCTCATGATTTAAAAAAAAGTTAAGCCAATTACCTGGAAAAAAAAATAGATTTCAATCATTTTTTTAAACCTCGCCGGGCAATATCGGAGAGAAGTCTGCAGTTCCTCAAGGCGACTTGAGGTGGCAACACTGACACGATTTGTAACCTACCTCGTTTCATTGGTTTCACCAAGTTCACGAACACAGTTCAAAACAAAACAAAGACAGCAAAACCAAATTTTGTGGTGGAAATAGAGGAAACAGCTGAAAAGAAATGAATTGTCCCTGACTAACACCCCATCATCTCCGTCCCCTCCACGAGAGGAAGCTTCTCAGACATCCCATAAGCCCTCCAGGAGTCCCCGCCCCAAACAGTCTCAGCTCCCCCACCCCGAGAAAAAATAACTACCTCCTGATCTTTACAGTAATCAAGTCCTTATCATTCCTTTCATTTTCATCAATGAAGCGCCCCTCATTAATTTATCTAGGGGTGCCTGGGCGGGCCAGTCGGTTAAGCATCTGACTTCAGCTCAGGTCATGCTCTCCTGGTTCATGAGTTCGAGTCCCATGTCCGGCTGTGTGCTGTCCCCGCAGAGCCCACTTCGGATCCTCTGTCTCCCTCTCTCTGCCCCTTCCCTGCTCGCTCGCTCTCTCTCAAAAATAAATAAACATTAAAATCTATATCTATAAATATATATACATAGTCTCTATATAGTCTCTCCTTATATATAGTCATATGTATATATATATACACACACATATATATAGTCTTTTTTAATCAATAGGTATTCCTAGATCTTTTTTTTCCTTTACGATTGATTTGTTGAAGGCATCAGGATACCATTGTAGAATTTTCCTTAGTCTGAATTTTCCTCCGTTCTCTGTATTTTCTACAAACTGGCAGTTGGGTCGAGGCTTAATCAGGTTTAGGTTTGAAGTTCTGGGGACTTCTTCAGAGATGGGGGTTGTTCTCTTCATCAAAAGGCACTCGGTACCTGGTTTTCTCTTTTTGTATTGGAGCAAGCACTAACATTCTTGACTTTACATTAATTCTGACCTCCCTGAGAAAGCTGTGAATTTTCCTATGCCACGTATATTTTTAAATCCAAGGCAATTGGCCAAGATACGAGTTCTTATCACCCTCTCGTTTTTCTTTTCGTTTTGATATAATTTCGGACGTGTAGAAAAGTTGCGAGAGGACAAAGAACTCTCTCGAAGTCTCCACCCCAATTCCCTGTACGTTAACATTACGCCGCATTCGCTGTATTGTTCTCTCTAAATGAATAAATAACTATGAACACACACGGTTTTCTTCTGAATCATTTTGCAATCTGTTGCAGATGATATCCGTTCATCTCGAAATAACTTAATGATATTACTTTCTCATCAATAGACTCTATTTATATTTTGACATTTTTTCCCCAGAAAAGTCCCTGATAGAAAGTCTAGAATAGCGTGCTCTTGAAGAGCTCTTCCAACAGAAGGACCGTTGGTGGGTCTTGCAACAGAAATGAGCACAGGACAGATACTTTATAGTATGTCCATCAATGTGGGTTTCCATTTATTTTTAGAAGATCCTAATATTATTTCGTAGGCTTAGTGATTTTCCTCCATAAACGTGTTGTACAGACCAGAGCCCCATCTGATATAAAAGTAGACGGATTTCTTATTCGCACATCTCAGCTAATGAGTAATCACGTTTTCCCTCCCAAGAAGCCTACCAAAGACATTAAAAGTATTCTTTCCCCAGCAGACTTGTAAATCACGGGTATAACTGTTGGCATCCCCCCGGGCCAGCTTTTTCCGGGTTCTGAGAATCGCACACTCTCAGAGCTCAGCTTCTCGATTCAAAGAAATCTGAGCCCTTCAAACCGAAAAGCTACTTGGGCCAGTTGCTTAACTTTGTGCTGTTTTAGTTTACTCTTCTGTAAGATTCAGGCAACACTTGCCGTTTGGTGGGCTTTAAACATTCTTGTGGTTTTTACCTTAAAAAAAAAAAAAACACCCAAAATCCAAGCAAACAGAAACTCCTCAGGCGGCGGTCCATTCATAGGTCCCTCCAGTTGTACTTATGGTCTCAATTTTCATCACACGCGTGCCACCAACTTGTTCCAAGCTGGTTTCAGCGGCTTCATTCCACCCAAACAACTCCACTAAAATCATCCCCATCCAGATGACATGATGTCCCGGCCGCATTAGATGCAAATAATCACTGCCTTTTTGAAACCGACTCTTCCCTCGCTTCTCAAGATCGAACTCTCTTTGTTGTGTTCTCTGTCCCACTGCCTTTCAACCTTCTTCCTCTATGCTACGTTTACTTGCTGAGTTTGCTCAGCACTCGGCCCCAACGTTCTTTTCTTCTTCTGCCTTGTGTCCTCCGTTCTTTTCTTGAACATCTATATCCGTGTTGTTGTTAGACTGACAGTCAAACCCACTGAGCAGCTGTGAAATCGGTTTAGCGGGGCATGGCTAGCTCTTTCTCCCCGCGGGTCCTGTGCCCGTGCTTTAATAAAATCGCCTTTTTGCACGCACACACGCACACACACACACACAAAGAAAAGAAAAGAAAAACATCAGAGCACATTATACGGAGTAACGGTAACTAGGAAACAATCCAAATGTCAATTAACAGGCAAAAAGAAAAATATTTGTTGCCTGTCCATCCTACACAGGCATAAAAAAGAACAAACTACGGACACGTGGACCACCATAGAAGTCAGCATTTTCTGTAAAGGCCTAGGTGGTAAATATTTTAGGCTTCGAGGACCATCCAACCTCTGTCCCAACTAGTTAATTCTATACCATGGGTCACCGTCCATAAACTAGTCAAGGCTATGTTCCAATAAAGCTTTATATGTGGACACGGAATTTTGAATTTAATACAATCTCCACACCACGAAATGTTCTTTTTCTGTTTTTTTTTCCCCCAACCGTTTGAAAATATAAAACCATTCTTAGCTCTTGGGTCTTTATATAAATAGGTAGTGGGGGCGACTGGGCGGCTCAGTTGGTTAAGCATCCGACTCTTGATTTCGGCTCAGGTCACGGTTCATGAGTTCGAGACCCACATCGGGCTCTTTGCTGACAACATGGAGCCGCCTTGGGATTTTCTCTCTCTGCCTCTCTCTCTCTGCCTCTCCCCTGCTCTCCAGAACACTCTCTCACTCTCAAAATAAATAAATAAATATTAAACATTAAAAAAAAAGTAGTGAGCCAGTTTGTGGACTCCTGCCATAGAAGAATCTCAGAAACATTATGCTGGGTGAAAGAAGTCAAATATAAATGATTACGTATACTGCGTAATTCCAATTATACGAAATTCTGGGCGGTGCAGACTCATCTAAAAACCTGGGGCCAGAGATGGAGGGGAATTAACCGAACATGGGTGAAAGGGGAGTTTTGGAGGCGATAGAAATTTCAATTTTAATTGTAGTGGTATACGAAGGTATAGCCATTTATTACAACTCGTTAAACCATACATGTAATATGGATATACTTTATTATATGTAACATATCCTTCCATAATGTTGATTTAAAAAATATCAGAGTGCATCACATAAGGTAAAGGGTAACCGTGTGTCTGAAACTTGTGTTCCAGTCATGTGCGTTCGTAGATGGGCATTGAACTCATCCTCCGAAACAAGGGTCTCCTTGACATTCCTCAGCCCAGGGAAGGTACCATCACCCACCCGGGGGTTCAAGCCTGGTGTCTGTCTCACACGCTTCTCCTTCCCCGGTCCCTTCCAATCAGGGTTGCCATGACTACCTCCTCAGTATCTCTCGAAGTGGTCCACACGCGGACTCTGCCTACCTAAGGGGTCTGTTAAACAGAGAAATTCGATCCTCTGCTTAGAAGCCTCGGGTTATCCACGGAGCAAAGCGCGCATCCTTCGCACGGCCCACGCATACAGCGTGGCTGCCTTCTACCTCCTTGGATCTTAGCTCTCATTTCTTCCTTATTCATCTAAAAGAGCAAACTCCTTCCCGAGAAGCGGTTTTCTTTAACTGGATTGTTCTTGCCTTCCTTCTCCTCGTTAAACTTCTAACCTCTTCGGTAGAAGTTTCCAAGTATCATTTTCTCAGGGAAATATTCTAAGCGTTCACGGGTGCCTGCACTTGGCACAATTGTAATTAGTTGTTTAATGTCTGTCTCCCAGGATAGACTAGAAATGTTGTTTCTACAGAGACAGAGTCTGTTTTCAGTATTATTTTGTCCCCAGCAACAAGCAGGTAGACTCTGAAAACGGTTGCGGAATGAATCAGTGGATGGATGATGAATTTACACACCGGCACAACATGCAGATTTTATTTCCAGACCTTTCCATTGTTTTCAATCTGGTTTAATGAATACCGCATGTTGGGCCGCCTGGGGGGCTCAGTCGGTTAAGCATCTGACTTCAGCTCAGGTCATGATCTCATAGTTTGTGAGCTCGAGCCTCACGTCAGGCTCTGTGCTGACAGCTCAGAGCCCGGAGCCTGCTTCAGATTCTGTGTCACCCTGTCTCTCTCTGCCTCTCCCCTTTTCGTGCTCTGTCTCTGTCTCTGTCTCTCAAAAATAAATAAACATTAAAAAAAAATGAGTATCACCTGGTAAAGACACTCCACGGGTCAAGCAAACAATTTTACGTCCCATTTCCCGATAGCTCGGTGTCTGGGATGCAGTGAGCGTTCAATGAATGATTACTGAATGCATTCATTCAACAATACTTTCCGAGAGTCCACTATATGCCAGGAATCAGGGATACAATGATTAAAAGGGTTTCCGCATTTGTAGATCTTACATTCCATTGGAATGGAAAGATAACAAAGAGCTACATAATATTAATTAGCTGCGAGGACCCTCAGGAAAATAGAGCAGGATAAGAGAATAGAGACTAAATTATGAATGAATCCATCCCTCAGGCTGCAAATTTGAAACCTCTGTTCCAAAACATTGAAGATATTTATTCCATGATAATTAGCCGGAAACAGAGGGAAATTGAGCAAGACCAACCAGCATGGACAATTTATCATTGATTTTCAAGATCACGAGGAAGGCATCCCCATTGATTTTTCTCTTACTCGAAGGACCTTTCCTTGGTGTTGGAGCAGTTCTGTCCATTCCCAGACCCATCATCGTCCAAATATCAAGGGATCAGGGTTGGGCATGAAGTCTTGGAAAATCTGAAGCAGGTATGTTAAGACTCATGCAGCCATATGAAAAAGAATTTTTTAACTCTCATTTGACGCTACTTTTTACTTATGTTTCAGAGTCTTCTTTTCCTAGAGTAAAATTTTAGATGATAGTGATTGTTTTAGGTGACATTGTAAAAAGGTATAATTTTCATTCGTTTCAGATTTACTTCCATTTTATGAAATAATTCAGCCTTCTCTAAAACTTTGTGCTCAAAAATAATGAGTGCGAACATCAGCATGCAATATTTAAAAAGGAAGAGACGTGCAAACGGCCAATAAACACACACACACAAACATTGTTAGTGAGCGAAAATCAAAGGAGATACCATTCTTGTTTATCATATCAACGGTTTTTTGTTTTTAATAATATATCCTGCTGAAGTAGAAGAAAACAAACACTCCTTTGCATCACTGAGAGAATTTCAAATTGTTATGAAACCGTTTTTAAGTTTCAGTTAAACTGAATTGAATGTGATTTGGCATTCAGTCACAACAAAACACTTAGAATATGCGGGTCTTTTGTCCCCAAAGTTCTACTACCAAACACCTAAGACGTAATCAAGTTAAAGACTTAACTGTAAGAATGTCAACAGCAGCACTGTGTATAATGGTAAAAATTTTTAAACAACTGATATAATCAATGAAATAAGAAATTGACTAAACTATGGTAAAATTGATGAATACACACCTTTAAAAACAGTGATGGAGAAACCTACCTATTGACATGGGATGATGGCATGCTGATAAATTCAAAAAGGAAAGGAAGAAAATGGCATGTATATAAGCTTTGCTTTTTTTTTTTAGGTTTATTTATTTATTTTGAAAGAGAGAGAGAGAGAGCTGGGGAGAGAGGCAGAGAGAGAGAGAGAGAGAGAAAGAGAGAATCCATGCAGGCTCTGTGTTGACAGCATGAAGCCTGCTTGGCATTCTCTCTCTCTCTCTCTCTCTCTCTCTCCCCAGGCCTCCCCTGCTTGTACTCTGGTTCTCAAAATAAATAAATAAACACTAAAAAAAAAAAAAAAAAGTATATAAGCCAAGGTGGAAGAGCAGCATAGAGCAAGGTACGGGGAAAGGAGGCAGAGCTTCAGTGCCCTCTGAGGACCCCACTCTAGAAATCTCCACGGGTTCACCAGCCCAGAAGGTCTCTGAACTCATCCTTTCTTTTTTTTTTTTTTTAAATGGAGTCTTCATTACACAGGCATGATTGATTATATCGCTGGTCACTGGTGATTGAACTCAGGCTCCAGCCCCTGTCTCTACCCTGGAGGTAGGGGGCCAGGGGTGGAACTGAAAGATATCCCCCACACCTCCCGTCTAATCACCGGGTTGGCTCTGCCTGCAATCAGCTCTCTGCTCCCCCATCCCCACCCCCTGCCGCCGAGCCTCCTTAAAGGCTTCCCAAAAGTCACTTGGTTTACACACAGTCAGATGTGATTGAAAGGGGCTTGGTATATATATGAAGACGCTCCTTTCGGCTTTAAGGGTCTCGAGCTATTTCAGGAACTGAGTACAAAAGAATCAAACACTATAACAAAAAATGCTCTCTTATCGCTCGGGGGAATTCCAAGTGTTTTAGGAGCTCTCAGCCAGAAACTGAATGAAGACCAAATATATATTTCTTATTACGAATCACGATATCCCACGTCGGCACCCTACCTCTAGTGTACCCCTAATGAGACACTGCCCCGTAACTGCTGGGCCTAGAGGGCAGGTTTCCAGCCAATGCCTCCAGCTAGCAGGTTTTCTAGCCACTGACTCAGCCACTCAGTAAACCAGGGCTGTGCCCTCCCAACAGGATCAGGATCGCAGGCCTGGGAGAGGGGAGGGGTCTTCCCTGGGTGTTTTATCTCAGCCCCAAGGAGTATCGCTGTTCCCTGCACCTGCTGTTTGTTTACTCTTTAGAGTTCTCTTATTATCCAACCCCTCCTTATTCCAATTCTCCCTTGGCAATTCTGTATAGAGTCAATCCTCATTACTTGTGGATTCTGTATCTGCAAACTCAACTACTTGCCAAAGTTTGTTTGGAACCCCTAACTCGACACTCCTCAACAGCTTTTGCTGTCACATTTGAGTCAACCCGCTTGCATGTTCCCAGCTACCGTTGAACGAAGCGACTCTGTGCCTTCATGTCGCCGCTCTCAGACTGTAAGCAAGGGTCCCTTTCACAATCCATTTCGGGCCATGTTTTCCACATTTTTGGGCTGGGAGTGAATTCGCTATTTAAAATGGCCCTCAAGCATAGCGCTGAAGTGCTGTCTAGCATTCCTGAGTGCAAGAAGGCTGTCTCATGTGTCTTCAAAAGAAAACATCTATAGATAAGCTTTGTTCAGACAGGAGTTACAATGTTGTTGGCTGAGATCAATGCTAACGAATCAACAGTACCTGTTAAATCGGGTGTCCTTCAACAGAAACACGAAACAAGTTTAAGGATTCACCAGTTGTGACAGTGCTGTGACCGGAGGCTCAAGGGAACCTAACCCTGGAAAAGTAATTGTTCAACATTTGCTAATTTAAGGTTCATAGCAACTTTATGGGACATAACTACTTTGAAAAATAAGAATCGACTATATTACACATTCCCTTTTCTAATTACAATGTGATTTCTCTCTCTGAATGGATCGGAAGAATAGAGTACTAAACTCATCCCTACATCTATATTCTACTAATTAGTTATTTCTTCCACATATTAGTAGAATCATACAGTTCCTACAGTAATTGGAGTTTCAGAGGTTCAGAAAAAGCATAACTGGAGAAGAAAAGTCTCCATAATTAATTCACCTTTTATGTGGAAAAGCTTAATTCATTTGCATTTTGAGAATGCACTATCTTTAAAGCTCCCTCTGATGTTGGGTTTTCCATGGTTTTGGGTTTTTAAATTTCATCTCTTTTTAATGTATTTTAGGAGGACTTGCAAAAGTCTTTCTTTTCCCCAAAACTTAACAATGGGAAATTAATGAAATAAATTTAATTGCTCTATTATCCCACACCCATTGTGGGCAGAATAGTTACTTAAAATAAAGCGAATGAAAACAGAGTTCCTGAGCCAGAGAAACACTCTACCTCAAATATTTCTTGCAAATGGAACCGTCTTAAAATACTAAGTCATGGGGCGCCTGGGTGGCTCAGTCGGTTAAACATCCGAATCTTGATTTTGACTCAGGTCATGGTCTCGCGGTTCATGAGCTTGAGCCCCACAACAAGCCCCTTGAGTTGTTAGTGAAGAGCCCGCTTGGAACTCTTTCTTTCCCTCTCTCTCTCTCTGCCCCTCCCCTGCTGTGATTTCTCTTTTCCTCTCTCAAAAATAAACAAACATTAGGGTCACCTGGGTGGCTCAGTTGGTTGGGCGGCCGACTTTGGCTCAGGTCATGATCTCACAGTCTGTGAGTTCGAGCCCTGCATCGGGCTCTGTGCTGATGGCTCAGAGCCTGGAGCCTTCTTCAGATTCTGTGTCTCCCTCTCTCTCTGCCCTTCCCCTGCTCATACTCTGTCTCTATGTCTCTCAAAAATAAATAAAAAACGTTAAAAAATTTTTTTAAAAAATAAACAAACATTAAAAAAAATAGTTCAAAATACCAAGTTGGAGGTAGAATCTATAAAGTCCATCGTCTCTGTTAAGAAATCCATCGCCATATTTTAGTATTCTACTTGGGGCTGGATAGAAGGATGAGGAAGCATTCCAAATTTCTAAACCAGAGCAAAGACCAGATATCATTTTAGCCTCGGTGTTTTCATTTCGTCTCTGGCCAACATCAAAATGTTCTAACACCCATGATATTGACCCAAGCACCTTTCACATAATTCTTGTCAATGTCAAGGGTGTAAGAATTGCCTAGGTTATAAAGACATAATTTTAAAAAAATATTTATTTATTTTTGGGAGAGCAAAATCGGGGGAGGGGCAGAGAGCGAGGGGAACAGAGGATCCGGAGCGGGCTCTGTGCTGACAGCAGCGAGCCAGATGCAGGGCTCGAACTCACGAACCGCGAGATCATGACCTGAGCTGAAGTCTGACATTCAACCAACAAAACCACCCAGGTGCCTCGAGACAGAGTGTTTAGACATGGTTTTTCCACATCGGGGCTGAAATGCAATGATTTCATGACAGAATTGCTTACTTTCGTTTCTGGAGCAAGAGAAACTGAGGCTCTGGTGGGAAGCAGGCTTCTGTCTTTTTCCTTCTCACCTCCTTCTGACCTTTTCCAGCTGTCCTGTTCTTTATCTCCTGGTGCAGTTCAGATAGGGATCAAGCTGTGGGCGGTACCTCTTACTCCTAACCCCATAATTTCAATCCCATTCATCCATGCGAAGAAAACCCATCCAAATAAAAACAACCTAAAATAAGTCATACAGCAGAGCCCGCCTTCTTCCCAGGGGACACATCCCAAGATCCCTCCAGTGAATGCTTGAACCCTTGGACAGTACTGAACGTATGTACCGTATATGCTAGGTTTTTCCCCCATACACACATACATACCTATGATAAAGTTTAATTTGTAAACCAGGCACAGGAAGAGATTCAAAACAATAACTAATGATCAGATAGAACAATCACGACTATAATCTGTAACAAAAGTGATGTCAACTCGGTCTCTCAAAATCCCTTATTGTCCCGTACTCACCCTTTGTGTGAGGACGCGAGGTGATAAAATGTCCGTGCTGTAACGTCTAGTTAGGCTAGGATTGGCCCTCTGATGATTCGTCACAAGGTGGATCATTTGCTTCCTGTAGGGGTTGAGCTCTGGCCCCAGAAAGTGCAGATAAGGGGTAGGGCGGGGTGGGGGGTGGGTGTGGGTGGGGCTACTGTAGTAAAATTTGCATAAAGCATAGCTCTTTTTACCCACCTGCGGCCACGGGAAGCGAAAACCATGTGCTTGCTGGACGCACCTAGCTCCAAGTCAACACGCTCCCTCCCATTCGGATCACTGCTGGAGAAATTCCAGAGCCTTCTTTAAGAAGGGAGGGCTCTGGTTGGAGGGGCGGGTGGGCAAAGAAATGAGGAACGAGCCAGGTTTCCATAGTACCCTTGCCAGCCTCCCTTGAGCCTCATTTCAGGTGACAAGGCAGAAGACAGCTTCCTGCTCTGTGCCCATACCCGGAGGCGAGTGATGTCTTGCAGGTGATTTTGAAAGCGTTGGAAGAGCTTCAGTGACCTTTTTTTTGAGGAGTCACCTTAACTGATTGCTTCCCCTGCTCTTTGGAAAACCACCCTGTCAGTTTCGCAGCCTTTTTAAAGCTTGGAAACATTTAGTTTGTCGGTAGAAATTGCAGACAAACCTTTGAGGGGAGACAGGAGGTTTTAGTCACCGTAGCCCACTTGGTGGTTCTTATGAAGCCCCAATTCATTTAAATAAAGTGAAGTAATAACTTACAGTGGGCTTCATTGTAATCATGCTAATATATTTTTAATGTGATCCATATTCGTAAATTGAGACTCAGCGGCCACGTCAGTGCTTTATTCCCAAAGCGTTCCTCTCGAAACTCTTTCTGTTACATTTTAACTACATTTTAACTCAGCATCGTGTCTTCTAGCTACCCCCCACCGTGCGTGCGGGGATATTAATGTCACATGGAACGCCTTGCCTGGTTATTGCCGGAGGGCTCTGAATCACAGCCTGCACAGATGATGAAGCGTCAACGTAATGAATTCATTTATCTCAGAACATCGCCTCCTGTTTGAAGACCACACGGGCCCTTTAGCATTTGCTTGAATAATCGCTTGTCCTTACTAACTGGATTTTTTTATTGTTTTTAGGAAGACGCAAGTGTATAGCAACGCATGTAAAGCCATGTCAGCCTTCTTAGTATTTATTTCTCTTTCAACTCCCATTAAGCAAATCCGTGGAGCTGCTTGATAAAGATCACCGTAGATTTTGCCCAGACCTGTGGCCCTGCAGATGGTCACCAATCTGGCTCCCTAGATAACAGACACATGTGGTGGTCTCTCAGTGACTGTCACCATCCTTTGGGGGTGCCTGATTTAGCAAGATAAATTTTAAAAACTAGAGCGTGCCCCATTCACTTTGAATTTCAGATGAGCAGTGAAAGTTTTTTTAGTGTAAGTGTGTCCTAATTATTGCAGGAGGCATACTTACCCTAAAAGGTTACACATGGTTGTCTGAAGTTTTAAAGTTAATTGCGTACCCTGTAGTTTATCTGGCAACTCTAGTCCCTCTCCACCCCACTTTCCTGCTTCCGGTCTCCAATTTTGCTCTGTTTTTCTAACGAATTTGGTCAAGACAGTTGTGTAGGAATCATGAGGGAAATTTTCTTTTTTTTTCCATAACGAAGTCTACGCTTTCCCCTAATTTAGGCAGGAATTAGGTTTTTTAAAAAATGTTTATGGGGCGCCTGGGTGGCTTGGTTGGTTAAGCAGCCGACTTCGGCTCAGGTCATGATCTCATGGTCTGTGAGTTCGAGCCCCGCGTCGGGCTCTGTGCTGATGGCTCAGGAGCCTGGAGCCTGCTTCAGATTCTGTGTCTCCCTCTCTCTGTGCCCTTCCCCTGCTCATTCTCTGTCTCTATGTCTCTCAAAAATAAATAAAAAACATTAAAAAATAAAAAAAAATGTTATGTATTTATTTTGAGAGAGAGGGAACGAGTGAGTGGGGGAGGGGCAGAGAAAGAGAGGGAGAGAGAGAATCCCAAGCAGGCTCCTCGCTGTCAGTGCGGAGTCCAATGTGGGGCTCGATCCCAAGAACTGTGAGATCAAGACATGAGCCGAAATCAAGACTTGGGCGCTTAACCAACTGAGCCACTCAGGCGCCCCAGGAATTCGATTCTTAAAAAAGGCATTGCAAGTACAAATCCTTGCCACAAGTACACAGTTTAGTACCTGGCACATAATAGTGCTCAAGACTAATGGTCAACTGGGGTGCCTGGGTGGCTCAGTCGGGTAAGTGCCTGACTTCGGCTCAGATCATGATCTTGCAGTTTGTGGGTTCAAGCCCCATGTGGGGCTCTGTGCTGACTGCTCGGAGCTTGGAGCCTGCTTCAGATTCTGTGTCTCCCTCTCTCTCTCTCCCCACTTGTGCTCACCCTCTCGCTCTCTCTCGGAAATAATAAATGAATAAACTTAAAAAAAAAAGAATAGTGACTAATTAAGTGAATGAATGAAAAAAAGCAAGGCAAACAGCTAGTCCTAATGTATACACGTGGAGAAATGGATAGTTGATTTCAGCTCACATGATCAGTTGCCATCAGAAGAGATCAGAAGGGTTACAAAGAAGGAGGGCAAGACAAAGGGGAGTTACAGTAGGCTGAGTACCCGTCCTCCAAAGATCTCCACGTCTGAATCCCCAGAACCTGTGAATACATGATTTTACATGGCAAAAGGAACTGTGTAGATGACCCTTGAGGCAAAGATCTTGCTATATGGGGATTATTCTGGATTATTTACATGGGCTGACTGTAATCCCAAGGGTCCTTCTAAGAGGGAGGCAGGTGGGTCAGAGTCAGAAAAGACTATGTGACAACAGAATGAGGGGTGGGGATGGGTGGGGCGGGGGGAGGAAGAATGCCTGGCTGCTGACTTGAAGCAAATAGAAAGGGTCAAAGAACACAGAAACTGGCAGGTTCCCAGGAATTGAAGAGAACGGGTGTATTAACCGGCCAGGGTTGCCAGAACAAAATGCCACAGACGAGGTGGGTTAAAAAATAAATTTATTTTCTCGCAGTTCAGGAGACTAGAAGTCTGAGGCCAAGATTTCAGCTGAGCTGGTTTTCTGGAGGCCTCTGTCCTTGGCCTGCAGATAGGCTCCTTCTCGCAGTCTTTCCTCCGTGTGTGCACTACCCCAGTGCCTCTGTGTGTGTCCGAAGTTCCTCGTCTTATCAAGACACCAGTCAGATTGGACTAGGGTCCCATCCTCAAGACCCTATCTCCAAAACAGTCCCGTTCTGAGATACTGGGGGAGATACTGGAGCCGAGGGCTCCAACATACGATTCATCCCATAACAATGGGACGGACAAGCGGAGGAAGACCGCAAAATGCTAGGTTAGTCCCCCAGGGTGGAGACGAAGGTGGTAAATACATAAAGATTCAGCGCAATGCAAAGTGATCTGGGGTTGGAAGCCAGACTGGAAGAAGGACTTCAGGGGGGACAAGTGAAAATAACTTAAACAAGGCCTGCAGATTAGGTTATATTATGATATCAGGCGATTATTTTCTTATTTTGATTTTTGTACTATGGTTATGCAAGATGTCCGTATTGGGGGAAGCTTGGATGACGCCTCTATGAGAACTCTAGTATTTTTGCAACTTTTTTTCTGAGTCCGGAATCATTTCAAAATGAAAAGCCAAAAGTTCAAAAAAACTAAAATGACATAAAATTAGAGCAAACAAATAGAAGAGGGAGGGGGTGTGTGCCTGGGTGGCTCAGTCAGTTAAGCACCTGACTCTTGATTTTGGCTCAGGTCATGATCCCCTGGCTTGTGAGATGGAGCCCCGCGTTGGACTCTGTGCTGACAGTGCAGAGCCTGCTCAGGATTCTGTCTCTCCCTTGCTCTGCCCTCCCCCCGCTGGCGGGCTCACTTGCCCCAGCACAAAATAAACGAACATTAAGAAAAGACGGAGGAGGAGTAGGAGGAGGAGAAGGAGGAGGAGAGGAGGAGGAGGGGAGGAGGAGGAGGAGGAGGAGGGGAGGAGGAGGAGGAGGAGGAGGAGGAGGAGGGGAGAAGGAGGAGGAGGAGGAGGGAGAATGAAAATGGGTTTGAATGCGACAGAGAAGGAAAAAAAAAAACAGGAGGACAAAAAGCAGAGAACTGAGTTCTGACCTCAGGGTCAGAGATGCTGTCTGCTTCTGGGACGCTGCCTGGGAGCTCCGCATGTTTTGCGAGACAATACTCAGGGAGGCCACACACGGAAGTGAAGGCAACAGGTCCCTACAGCCTCACTTCTCATGGATGCAAGGCCTCACATTTTCACTCGTGACTTTGTCTCGAGTGTATTGTGAATTGCGGGCGTCGGAAGGGTGAGTTCCGTGCAGGTAAACGTTTGACACACGCCGCCCTCTTGGTCACCCAGTTTTGGCATCCCTCCCTCGCCCCCGTTTTTTGAGCTATAATTCACGTACCGGAGAATTCACCATTTTAAGGTGTCTCCAATGGTTTTCTCGGCAGCCGTCCTGACGGAACGCTTTCGTGGGCCCCCAAAGAACCGCACACCCTGTCCCTTCGCGTTCTCTCCGTCGACCGGCCGCTGACGACCGCTGGGCCCCGTTCTCCTCGCTCTGCATGAGCCCCTCCTGGGCGTTTCTGGGAAGCGGGCCGTGCGTCCTGTGGACCAGCCACGTTCCGGAGGCTCGGCCCCCCCGCGGCTAGTGGCCGCCGGATTGGACGGCGCGGGCTGGGTGCGCGCGGCCGGAGCGTCCGAGGAGGCAGGTGCCGGCGGCGGGGGCGGCGCCGAGGGCAGGGCCGGCGCGCGGGCGGGCGTGGCCCGGGGGGCCGGCGCCGTGGTCGCCGGCGGGCGCCCCCAGCGAGGGCATGGCGGGCCGGTGGCGGGCGCTGCTGCGCGCGGCCCGGCGCTACCCGTGGCCCACGAACGTGCTGCTCTACGCGGCGCTCTTCTCCGCCGGCGACGCGCTGCAGCAGCGGCTGCGGGGCGGCCCGGCCGACTGGCAGCAGACGCGGCGCGTGGCCACCGTGGCCGTGACCTTCCACGCCAACTTCAACTACGTGTGGCTGCGCGTGCTGGAGCGCGCGCTGCCCGGCCGTGCGCCGCGCGCCGTGCTGGCCAAGGTGCTGTGCGATCAGGCGATCGGCGGGCCCGTGGCGGTGTCGGCCTTCTATGCCGGTGAGCGGCCCGGGCGGGGGCCGGAGCCAAGGTCGGGGGACTGGTGGCCGGGGCTGGGATGGAGCCGGAGCCGGGGGCTCTGGGGCCGGACCCGGGCCGGAAGCCATGGGGCGGGGGTTGGGGGGAGGATTTCAGGGGGCCGAGAGAGCGAGGACAGGGGCAGGAGGTCGAGGTGCAGGAGCTGGTAAGTCGGGGGACCGGAGGTTAAGAGGGAGAAGTTGCGAGGTGGTGGCGGGAGAGGCGGAGAACTAGGAGGCCGGGGTCCAGGATCGGAGTTGGGTCGCTGGGGTTGTGCGCAGTTAAGTGGGTGGAGGTTTCAGGGAGGCCGGGAAGTCGGCTAGACCTGGGGGGAGGCGGGACTGGGGGGCCTTTTCCCCCGTGGAAGAGGTCCGCATAAATGTCTAGGAGATCACAGCTCGTGGCCATGGGGGCTGCAACCCCAGTAACCTGGTTGTGGGACAGGGCGGTCCTGCTCCTGGAAAACACTCCCTTCCAACACACTAATGAAATGGGAGGGGACTGGGGCCCACGGGCGCAGAGCAGGTGGAACAGAGTATCCCCGAAAATTCATGCTCAAGGCCTCAGTCCTGCGTTGGTAACGAGATTTTTCCTGTGGGGGTCCCATCCCTATGTAAAAAAGCCACAGAAAATGTGAAGGGACTTTGAATCCTGCCATAGAGAACTCTACGCCTATGAAAAGACCTAGGGTGCCTTCCTCAGAAAATCACCCTGGGTCCTAAAGGCCTGATCCGGAAATCTTCCATAGGGCCTTGAATGACAAAACAGCGGGAGTGGCTCTGGAGCCTCTGTGCTCCTAGCAGTTTCTCTAGCGGGAGAGGGCAAGGGCTGGGGAGTGGCACCAGTTCCGTAAGAAAATCCATGGGTCCTAGGCCTGGCCTTGGCATGGGGATAACCGATCCCCCCCAAGAAAGTCTTCATTTCAGCGGCTGTTGGTGCCTGCTCTTGGTGCCTTCTAAACCGCGTCGTGGGACTCACGAGATCGACACTGCCCCTATGGATCTAATTTTGGGGAGCCAGATTCGGTTCCTTCTCTCACAAACCCCACGGGAAGCAGGAAGGGCCTTGTTGCCCGCTGCGGGCTCAGCCATATGGCCGATGGGGTCAGCGGGTCAGGGAGATAGAGGCCCGAGAGCAGGTGCTGCCGGGTGCCTGCTACCACGGTGTGACTTCCATGCCACGTTGGCAAGGAGGCTCCTCATGCCCATTACTGCAGTGGCCTTGAACGCTGGTGAGGATTTGGGACCCAGGGGCTGGGCCTTTGGGAACTAGATTCCCATTCTTATCTTCTAACAACCCAGTGAGGCAGGTCCTCTTTGTTACTGCTGTGCTACGGAGGAGAAAACTGAGATTAAGGGGGTTAACTTAAAGTGACTTGCCCAAAGACAACATAATCCATACCGTCTTCTTCTTCTTCTTTTTTTTTAAATTTTTTTAACGCTTATTTATTTTTGAGAGACAGAGACAGACAGAGTGTGAGTGAGGGAGGGGCAGAAAGAAAGGGAGACACAGAATCTGAAGAAGCAGGCTCCAGGCTCTGAGCTGTCAGCACAGAGCCCGATGTGGGGCCTGAACACACAAACCCTGAGATCATGACCTAAGCCAAAGTCGGACGCTCAACCGACTGAGCCACCCAGGCACCCCCATACTGTGTTCTTCATCCTGAGTGTTGTCACTCTGTGTGAAACCAGAAGGAAGCCTCAGTAACCAGGCTCCAGGAGGCCTGTGGTTGGTTCAAGTCTAGCTCCCAACATGGATCCCTACCCAGATGGCGGCTTTGTTTTGCTTTGTAGATTTCTGGCCCGATTTCCCTCTCCTCGTGTGAAAGTGCAGGTGGGAGGAGTGGGTTGGATGTTTGTTCCAGACATTTCCAACCTGGAAATTGCCTATATCGGATGCTCCTCTGTGCTGGGGCCACCATGGGGAGCTCGGATTATGACGGAGAGGTCTGCACCTGGGTTGGACGTGGTACAACATTAACCTCCCTAAGCTGGTCTTTCCGCTTCTGTAACTACCAACCTCGGCGGATTGCTGGGGAGGGCAGTCAAGTGAAATAAGGCACATAAAAAGTGCTTAACGCTTAATTAGTGCTGGGTAAGTGGAACCCGGTATTACCAATACTTGCATGCAAGGGTATTCTCGTAAATCCTGTTCTAAGAATTTTTTGCAATAGGCTAAAAAAAAAAAAAACCCTCTTCTTTCCCCTTCCTCCTAATCAGATTTGAAGGAGAATTTTTAAAGCACTTTTATTTTTATTCCTTCCTAAAAATAGGAGGATTTTGTCTTTGCTCCTGAATTTCTTTTCAGGGTTGTTGAACATGCAAAGTTTTCAGAATGTTTTCTGGAAGGCTCAAGTGGTGTTCTGGCTTTCAGATTCTGATTGGAATAATGACCCAGGAATAATTCTAATTAGAATATTGAGGGGAACTTCGTCGTTGCCAGAGCACCCAGGGTCCATCAGCCATTTTTTTTAAAGAAGGAAATTAAATATTTGTTCATTTATTAATTATTTTTTAGAGTTTTTTATTTATTTTGAGACAGAGAGGGAAGCTCATGTGTGCACACCCACGAGCAGGAGAGGGGCAGAAGAGAGAGAGAGAGAGAGAGAATCCCAAGCAGGCTCCTCCCCGCCCCCTCGTGTCAGCTGAGAGCCCAACACGGGGCTTGATCTCACAAACCATGAGATCATGACCCGAGTGAATTCAAGAGCTGGATGCTTAACTGACTGAGCCACCCAGGCACCCCTATATTTTTAAAATTTTAAACATTTTACAAAAAGTTTAGAAGGCAGAGAAGTCACCAATCATCCTGCTAGCTCAATACTGTGAATTCTCTTAAAATTAAAAAAATACACATTTTTCTGGTATCACTTTTATACTCTGCTATTCTCACTTTGTATTTATCATTCCTTTAAGATTTAGTTTTATTTATTATGTAGTTTTATTTATTTATCTTAAGACTTATCTAGTTTTATTTTTTGTTTGTTTTTAAAAATGTTTATTTGGAGAGCGAGAGAGAGAGAGAGAGAAGACAGGTACAGGGGAGAGGCAGAGAGAGAAGGAGAGAGACTCCCACGTAGGTCCTTGCTGTCAGCCTGGACCCCGACTTGGAGCTCGATCCCACACACCATGAAATTATGACCTGAGCCAAAATCAAGAGTTGGACGCCCAACACAATGAGCCATTCCGGTGCCCAAAGAATTATCTAGTTTTAGAATAGAGGTTATGTTGTTTTCACTGTTGGCTCAGAAGGGACACAATGAATGAGAAGATACCACTGGTTACTTTGCATATTGAAATAGGAAACTTGAACTATTATACAGTATTCTTCCTACTGAATCTTTCAAAAATCTTTGGGTGTGTGTCTTTACAAATAGGCATGAGTATTCTACAGGGAAAGGATGACATATTTTTGGACCTGAAACAGAAATTCTGGAATACATACAAGGTAAGACAGACTTTTGAAAAGGTGACCCGGATCTTTTCGTATGTTTGTAACATTACGTACATTTTAAGAAAACTCTTCTTAAGTTAGGGCTCCCGCTGCTGGCACAAGGGGATGCTATTTGGATGGAGGGATCTAAAAAGTGTTTTGCGAAATGAATGAGGGAGAAACTTGAAGGGTGTCTCTACGCCGGGAGTGTCTATACACAAGCGTCTCTGGATTTTAGTCAGTGTTCACGATGAGTCCCGTTTTTAAAATTTACTCTTATTACGATTACAGTTTATTTAGTGAATTTTGGCGCCAAAGAGGTTGGTGCATACCAGGAAGAGTAAAACATGAGTTATTAATGGAATCGTGCCCATTCAGTGTCCCCAGGTGTACATTCAGCTGAGTCCCTGCGAAGGATAATGTTTCCCGAGATTACTTTCAGGCTCGAAGCACTGAGTCACCTGTTGCGCTGTTTGCTCAATACAAATATACACAACCCAGTCCAACAGATATTTATTGAGTTGTTCAATGAAGATTTGTCGAGCAGTATCCTTAAGGCCTGGCAACATCAGGGGTGCTTTCCATCTCTGGCCTAGAGCGCGTTTGATTTTATTAATCCCAATTAAGTGCGTTTTCAGGATTGCTGAATATATACAGACTGGCCCTGCCTGGGCTTCACATGTATTTAATTCCCTAGTAGGAGCGGTGCCAAGCCACACCGGGCTATTGCCCGGACTGCTTCTGGCATCTTCTATGGAGTAATACTGAGCCCTGGAATCAGCATTGCCTGCTTGATGGTTGGAGGCAGATGACAGGGAGGATAGAAGCTGTGTGCTGTCTTCCCCCCATCCCCTCCCCCCATGCCCCGTGACTCTATGCTTAGGGACAATTTCTTCTCCTTTCAGGAGAAAGAGTATTCGGAGTTCTTATTTCCCTTGGGGCAGAACTCGTGAGCCCATCGTGACTCACAAATCCAAATGTGATTTTCTTCTGCTTTATTTTGGAAAAAGAAACAAGTTTGCCCATTATGTCATAGATCCTATGGAGGCATCACATCTGACATTAAAAAAAGAGAGAGAGAGCAAGCGAGCAGAATTTCAGATTTTCCTCCCTTAACGAAGACACACAGGCCACCTTTTTGGGTGTTGAATGCCATGCCAGGGAACCTAAGTGTCAGGAATAGTGGCAGGAGAAACCAGCTAGAAGGTTATTGTAACCAAGGTCGCATTAGAAACAGAGAATGGCGGGGAAGCACCTGGGTGGCTCAGTCGGTTAAGCGCTGTACTCTTGATTTCGGCTCAGGTCATGATCTCACAGTTCAGGACATCTAGCCCCAAGCTGTCAGTGCGAAACCTGCTTGTGATTCTCTCTCTCCCGCTCTCTCTGCCCTTCCCCTACTCGTGCTCTCAAAATAAATAAAAAAATAAAAAAAATAAGACTGACAGGAGAGCTCTCTAGGAGGTAGAAGTTGTCCCTCGGGGCTAATGATTGGTGGCCGGGGTAATGGGGTGAGGACACGTCTAGGATGGCCCACAGGTCTCTACCGTGAGTAACTGCACCGGCGGAGACTCACCACCTGAAATAGTGCATAGAGGATGGCAAGCTGATTGGAGAAAAAAGATACATGAGTTCAGTTTCAAGAAATATTGAATTCTAGATGCCGTTAGAATACCCGAAGGGAGCTTTCCAGATGCACAGAGGAGAGCCCCGAGCTAGGGATGTCAGATATGGGAGAAACTGGGTTAAAACCAGGCTCTCGAGCCAAGCTTGACGGATGAAACCAAGAGCACAAACGTTAGGAGCTGGAAGACAAGAAGCATCCAGAAAGAATCTGTCACAAAAGCCTTTCTTGTAGCCCAAGGGATATGTGAGTGAGAGTAGAATTGCTTTTCTGTTGCCGAAGAATCAACCCCGCGCCCAATCCAAGTTCTTTGGGCGAAGTTGGAAAGAACACGCCTTGTTTATTTGTTGTTTACATGTAGGTAGTACTGGAGTTTTTGGTTTGTGTGCTTTGTATAGGTGGCAGACCATTTCTGTCTCCTCTCCCCAGCTGCAATATGGCGGCTCAGGTATCTTCCCTCTTAGAAATGTATCTCGTATTACAGTCCTCTCTTTATTATGGGTTTTTATTTTTGTTTTTGAAATTTTTGTGTTTATTTTTGAGAGAGAGAGAGAGAGAGAGAGAGAGCGTGCGAGCAAGCGGGGGAGGGGCAGAGAGAGAAGGAGACACGGAATCCGAAGTAGGCTCCAGGCTCTGAGCTGTCAGCACAGAGCCCGATGTGGGGCTCGAACTCACAGACCGTGAGATCATGACCTGAGCCAAAGTCAGAAGCTTAACCCACTGAGCCACCCAGGTGCCCCATCTTTTATAGGTTTTTAAAGCTTTACCTTGGAAATGATTTCAAGCTGACAGAAGAATAACAAGAATAGTTCAAAGAATGCCTTTTACCCATATTCACCTACAGTTAACATTTTGTCCATTCGTTTTATTATTTCCTGGCTCTATCCACCTATCCATCGATTTTCCTATCTGTTTCTCTGAATCATTTGAGGGTAAATTATAGACAGAATTACCCTTTACCCCTAGATACTTAAGTATCTATTTTCTACGAATAAATATGGTCTTTCACATAACCACAGCAAAGTAAGCAACTTCAATGCATTTAACGACGGTAATAACCCCTTTATCTCATCCACCATCGTTACGCCATGTTTGTCAATTCACTATTTAATGGTCTTTATAGCATTTCTTTTCCTCTCAAAAGGTATAGGATACAGTCTAGGGTCGGGTAGTGCATTTCGTTTCCTGTCTCTTTATTCTCCATTAATTGAGAAAATCTCCTCAGGCTTCTTTTGTCTATTACAACACCGGTACATATTTTTTTAATTTTTTTTTTTGAGAGAGAGGCAGAGTGCGAGTGGGGAAGGGGAAGAGAGAAAGACGGAGACGTAGAATCCGAAGCAGGCTCTAGGAAGCTTGAATTCAGGAGCCATGAGATCGTGACGTGAGCCAAAGTTGGATGCTGAACTGACTGAGCCGCCTAGGCGCCCCTCAACGCTGATAGTTTTTAAGAATACAGTTCAGCTCCCCCGCTTAAAAAATAACGGCAATAAAACCCCATAACAAAGCATTCCTTTTTTAAGGGTATTTTGTAATACACAAGAATGTCAGTCACACTTATTCTATAGCAAGAGATAGATGAATGTATTATTTGCCTTCAATCTATTTACAAAAAACCCCCCAAACGTTTTAGATAAAATTAGAGTCCCCTCTGGCTCTCACTGTGCGACATGGTAGAAGACGTTATTAACAAATCATTCCATGAAGAATGAAAAATTTTAAACTACCAGTGATCCTTTTATAAATATATTCCTGGGGTCTCTGGGCGGCTCAGTAGGTTCAGCGTCCAACCCTCGACTTCAGCTCAGGTCCTGATTTCAGGGTGGTGGGTTGGAGATCCGCGTTGGCTCTGCCCTCGAGCCTGCTTACGATTCTCTCTGCCCCTCTCCCCCACTAGTGTTCTCTGTCTCTCTTTAAAAAAAGAATACACACACGCATACACACACACACATATACACACACATACATTCCTACAGCATTTGCTTGGGCTAACAGGAAAACCACAATGTATAAATATACGTTATTATTTTGAAAGCGGCTAAGAGAAACGGTACTGATTCTGCTGGTCTTCTCATTCTGGGTCTGTGAGGAGGACTAATTTAAATATCTCGTACCTCAACACTCTTTGCCCAGCTCTTACCCTCTTCTGGATGAGAGACTTTAAGTAGTGCGATTTAATCGGCTTAGCGTGAAACATAGTCTCATCTCCACGTTCTATCGGCCTGGTATTTCTTAATCTTCATAGCATGAGCTGTGGGATTGCGTGTGTGTGCGTGTGTGTGCACGCATGTGTGTGATTAAAACGCTTTCTAATGAAGTTTTTCTTTATTCCAGAGCGGCCTGCTGTACTGGCCCTTTGTGCAGGTGAGTTTCGGACGACTCAACAGGCTAATTCGCGGCTGTGGTTTGTGCGCAGCCCTAGCGGACTCTTTCTTTCTGTTACAGCTGACCAACTTCAGCCTGGTTCCTACTCACTGGAGGACAGCTTACACTGGACTCTGTGGTTTCCTGTGGGCCACCTTCCTTTGCTTCTCACAGCAAAGCGGCGACGGCACGTTCAAGTCTGCTTTCGCCTTCCTTCATGTAAAGGAGGCCGGTGCGGTTGAAAGGCCCCCGGAGAAATGAGAAGCTGAGGACACCCTGAAAATGAGGATTTTTTTTTTTTTAATGCAGTGAATTGCTTGCAGATAAGAGTCTATGTGCTCTGTTTTGGAGAATTGCTATTGCATAGACCCAGCTGGTTAATTATCAGTGAGTACTCTAAGCTGTCTTCAAACCTTTTTTCCCCAAGCTAGTCTGAAAGTATCACTTCTCTACTCTGTTCACGTCTCTAATACTTTGGTGACTGCTGATAACAGTGCCATCATGGCCTTTTGCGATTATTACGATTTCTCTTCTAATATTTTAAAGCCAGTTGATTTAAAGAATCCATTTTGCTTCTAAAATCTCAGGTTGTCTCCTAAACACTTTGGATCAGTTGAACTTTTAAACCAGAAATAGTCCTTATATATGTAAATTTGTATTTATATAGAGCTCAATCAAGGAGAAGATTGAATAACCAGATTTTTTTTTCTGGAAATACTTTATATAATTATTTTTACCCTGATGCTAAGTTCTATGAGTACAATTTATGCCATCAAATAATAATAATAATAATAATAATAATAATAATAATAAATGTGATTGGTGTGTCCTGTATAGAAATGTATTTCACGGATGCCTTCCACTACTGTAATTTTGAAAAAATTTTTTAATGTTTATTTAGTTTCGAGGGCAGGATCCAGTCTCTGAGCTGTCAGTACAGAGCCTGACACAGGGCTCGAACTCACGGACAATGAGATCATGACATGAGCTGAGGCTGGATGCTTAACCGACAGAGCCACCCAGGCGCCCCTCACTAATACTGTAATTTTGAAGTTAAGCACTCTTTAGTTAATGTGTTCTAGTTGACTGAAGTACCCCGTCCCTGTATTCTGGACTTCAGAAACACGCACAATATCTGGCTTCCTAAAGACAAAGATCAAGGGGCGCCTGGGCGGCTCAGTTGGTGAAGCGCCGACTTCGGCTCAGGTCGTGATCTCGTGGTCTGTGGGTTCAGGCCCCGCCTTGGGCTCTGTGCTGACAGCTCAGAGCCTGGAGCTTGCTTCCGATTCTGTCTCCTTCTCTCTCTGCTCCTCGCCTGCTCACACTCTTTCTCAAAAATAAAATAAACATTAAAAAATTAAAAAAAGAAAAGAAATATGTTGAGTGAAGTTTCTTTTCTAGGAAAATGAACAAATTTTCTTCCTCCGGAAGGAAAAACTCTATTCCATAGGTTTCCAAGGAAAACGGTTATCCCAAATTTCACACCGATGTTATATTTTTAAAAATCAGTGCTTTCAAGTAAATCTTTTCTGGCAATCTTAAGTTGTGTGTGTGTGTTTTTTTTAATCTTTATTTTTGAGAGAGAGAGAGAGAGAGAGACAGAGTGCAAGTAAGGGAGAAACAGAGAGAGAGAAGGAGACACAGAATCCAAAGTAGGCTCCAGGCTCTGAGCTGTCAGCAGAGCCCAACATGACACAGGGCTTGAACTCACGAAACTGCAAGATCATGACCTGAGCTGAAGTGGGCCGCTTAACCGACTGAGCCTCCCGGGTGCCCTCTCTTCATCAGCATTCTTTAAGGCAGGTGTGAGAAACCTGATCCGGACTTCCGATTTACTCAGTTGCCTAACCTCGAATCCAGCGGGTCTAAAAAGGCTGTGGACGTCCCAGGAAGTTTCAGCAAACGTCACCTAAAAACTGCACCCAAATGCCACTGCTCCCAATGGAGTCATTCACGCGTGTTAAGATGGGACGCGCTGAAATGTTCATGCATTTATCTTGAGAATTTGTGTTTAAGATTAATTTAAGAACGTGCACTTAAAATTTTTAAGCATATAATTTATATAATTTGTAATATAAATGCGTATAAGTCGTAAGTATATAATGTGTAAGTATATGATTTATTTGAATTTACTAGGTATTAATATAGTTTACATTATTGGGAGAATGGTGAGGACGTTTCTAGATAGCTTATTTCTAAAATTTGTTACAGTCTTTGCATTGTTTTGAAAGTAGTTATTACAACAGCTATTTCATCATAGGTAAGACAGATTTTGTCATCGAAAAAGTATACATAGAGTAACTATGAGAAACTACTGCCTGGTGATCTTCTAGATGTGCTGCAACTTTACTTTTGAGATGGAAGAACAGTGTTTGCATTTTATACGGAAGTAATTGGGAACACAGGGGCGCCCGGGGGGCTCAGTTGGTTAAGCGTCTGACTTTGGCTCACGTAAGTGTCTGACTTCAGCTCGGGTCATGATCTTGCAGTTCATGAGTTCGAGGCTTGCATCAGGCTCTGTGCTGACAGCGCAGAGCCTGGATCCTGCTTAGGATCTGTGTCTCTCCCCTCTCTGCCCCTCCCCCGTTCATGTTCTTTCTCTCTCTATCTCAAAAATAAACAAAAACTAAAAAACAAAAACAAAAATCAAAAAACAAAACAAACCAACGAGGAAAACATTTAACATTGCAGGACTTCATTAATAATTACAAGTTTGTTTTTTAATACTTTGAAGAAAAATTTATTTCTTTTACAATAAAACTGTAGATAAAGAGATTTAACTTTGGTATTTGAGGTTGTACCTAGATAGGGTTCCAGACCACTGCATTAACCACAACCAACCAAATTAGACGTAGGTAGGCTCTTCAACTGAGGTGCGTTACCCAAAACTACAATTTCTAACTCATGTATCTTTGCGACATACTTTGTTTGTTTACCTTTTTTCTTCCAAAGATTGTCATCCTTTGGAATCTGTTTGAAGCTTTCAAGAAACCTTTTTTGTTACGCGGGCAATTTAGGTTTAGTTCAGTGGAATTTTGTGGATTTCTACAGAGTACGTACCAAACCAAATTCTATCCAGAACATACGCAACAATATATTCTGGAGGCAGCTTGCACTCAGAAATTAGGTTTGTCTTCTGAAAGTCTTAGAAAGTTAGGAGATTTCTGTGCCTGAAGATTTAGACTTTGCAGTGGCTCCATTCAATCTAGTTTTACCCATAACGTTTGGAATCTAAAGGAAACAAATTACAAAAAATGCGATTTAAAAACTATTGAAAATTTCCTTTTAACACTGTCAATGGCCAATGAATGAAAGGGGAACTCGGAGCTTAAGGATCAAGAATGCACGTGGAGTTTAAAGATAATAGGGGCGCCTGGGTGGCTCAGTTGGTTGAGCATCTGACTTCGGCTCAGGTCGTGAGCTCAGAGTTCTCAGGTTCGAGCCCTGCATTGGGCTCCGTGCTGACAGCTCAGAGCCTGGAGCCTGCTTAGGATTCTGTGTCTCCCTCTCTCTCTGCCCCTCCCTGCTCATGCACATGCTCTCTCTCTCAAGATAAATAAACTTTAGATAAAGATAACAGATAAAGAGCTGTTGAACAGCTGTTTGAACAGGAGCCAACCAAGTGAATAGAAGACAGTGATTAGTAATTGAGTAACGTTTTGGATATATATCAATTAAAAGCTTTCCTTTTCCTAGTTCTCTTCCCCTTTGTAAGTCTGTCTTTCCTTAAATCTTTATTCGCCCACATATTCTTCTTTCTCTGTCGAATGGCCATACCTAACCCCCTTCTGTCCTTCACCCCCTCCCCCCAACCATGACCACCCACACACTCCAGGACAGAATAGCTGTGATGAGGTTAGAGACCGGAGCAGTTCAATGGCAGGGAAGCCATGCTTTAGAGAGACGGTGGCAGAGACCCCCCTCTTTGGATCAGCAATTAGGGAGAATTTTGAAGTGAGTAAACATTCTGGAGACAGCTTCCGTTTGAACTCAGGTTCACGTTCTGAAAGTAGGAGAAAGTTAATGGATTCTTGTGCCTGAAGATCAAGACCCTGCCTTGCTCTCTTCCCTCCAGGTGCCCTTGTCCTGCCTCCTCTCCGGCTATAATGCTGTATCTTCTAAATCTGTTCTTGTTTCCTTTCCTTGCCTCTCAAAACGAAACTCCCATTCTCTTCCTGTGGCTGATTTCAGGTAGATGCAGAAAAGGAGTTTATTAAACTAATTTCCTGAGATATGGATGAGAGCCTTTCTAGCTGAGTTTTTTAGTTTTTAAAATTTTTATTTTTATTTTTATTTTTTTTGCTAACACAAATCTCTGGATGGAGTTTCAGAAACAATTGCTGTGTGTGTTTCAAAGAGGTGGAGAGAAGAGGATGTATTTTTGGCAGAAGACTTCTGATATGCCATCCACTTCCCATCGCTTAAAACCAGCAGAGCCAAGGTCATCGTAATGTACAGTGAACTTTCCAGAATGAGTGGTCATTATCTATTTGCTTATTTGTGTTCGCTACCAGATGGTGAGAGTCTGGAGGGAGGGAATATACTTCTCTTTTTAAAGCTTATTTATATATTTTGAGAGAGACAGAGTATGAGTGGGGGAGGGGCAGAGAAATAGGCAGAATCTCAAGCAGGCTCCATGCTCTCAGCGCCGAGCCCATGCGGGGCTCCAGCTTGGAAAACCATGGGATCATGACGTGAGCTGAAATCAAGAGTCGGATGCTTAACTTATAAATAAGAATCTATTTCTTATTTATATTTGTATCTGAAGCGTCTAGCACAGTATCCAGCACACAGCAGAAATTGTTAACACTGCTGAATGAACTCATGTAGTGTGTGGATTTCTTGTCTGTTGCTTTTTGCCCCTTGACCGGTGCTGAGAAATCTGGACTGATCTTACTATCATTTCCATCCCCAAACAGGCAGCTGTCCTGTCTTCAGGTCAGCACAGCCCACACCCTCACCTAGTCCAGCTCCAGGCTCAGACAGCTATGTTTCCTTAGGGACGCTTACGACCATAGGCTTTGATTCCCTGTGCCCAGCTTGCACACATCCCGCAGAAAGCCATCTAATCACACCTCTACAAGGCTGGACTGCTTGTCCTTGAGAATTAGGTGGAATTATTATAATTGGGCTTACTCCGAATCACTAAAAAAGCTTTCGTAATGGCTAATTTTATGTGTCGACTTAACCGAGCCATGGGAGGTCTAGATATTTGGTCAAACATTATTCTGGGCATTTCTCTGAGGGTGTTTCTGGATGAGATTAGTATTTAAATAACGAGAATGGTTCAAGCACATTACTCTCCCTAATCTGGGTGGGCCTCATCTAATCAGCTGAAAGCCTGATTAAAAGAAAAAGGCTGATGTTCTCCAAGTAAGGAAAAATTCTTCCTGCCTACCTGCCTTCAAACTGAGACACTGGCTTTTTTCCTGCCTTTGGACTCAGATGGAAACATTAGCCCTTCCTGGGTTTGAGGCTGCTGACGTTCAGATGAGAAACGCACCACTAGGCCTCCTGGTTCCCAGGCTTCAGAGTCAGATTGGAACTAAATGATTGGCTCTCCTGCGTCTCCAGCTTTCAACTCACCGGGCAGAGGGACTTGATTCCATAATCATGTGAGCCAATTCCTTATAATCAATCTCTTTCTCTCTATATATACACGTACATGCCATTGGTTCTGTTTCTCTGGAGAACACTGACCTGTTTAGGATCCTTGTTTACATTTGTTAAGATTTCGTAGTCTGTGGCTGATGCATTGCGGCTGTCTGCCAGCGATGACTACCGCTCATAACTGTTGCAGAATTACATCGACCATTACTTTCTGGGACCCCTGAAACCATACCTTGCAGGTGGTCCTCCACCCCTAATCCCACAGCCTCTCTATTAGGACCACAAATCTCTATAACCTAAAAATACAAGTTTGGCCAGAGAGCCAGCTGATTGCCAAATAACAGAACTGACTCCATGTTTGTTTTTAGCTTGACAGTGGGTGGAGAATGTGTGTTGTGAGTTCTGTGAATGTTGGGGGGTTCAGAATGGATTCCAGTTAGATTGCAACCCCTTTTGGAGCTGAGCCCATGACGGTGCTTGACGGTGCTTCTTAGTGAAGGACTCAGTCGATGTGACTAATACTCTATGCTGAGGTCGAGTAGTTGGTCAGACGCCTGCCATGTTGAATTTTGCCTTTTTAGTATTTGTTCATTTTCTAATCCTTGTGTGAGTGTCCTTTTCCCCTGAGCCATGGAGCCAGGATGTTCTTTGGACATTTTGGGTGGGAAGTATTGAAAGGGCAACACAAGTTGCTTCATTTTTAAGTTTAAATTTTACGTGGCACAAAAACAGACACATAGACCAATGGAATAGACTAGAGAACCCAGAGATGGACCCACAAACATATGGCCAACTAGTCTTTGACAAAGCAGGAAAGAGTATCCAATGGAAAAAAAACAGCCTCTTTAACAAATGGTGCTGGGAGAACAGGACAGCAACATGCAGAAGAATGAAACTGGACCACTTTCTTATTCCACTCACAGAAATAAACTCAAAATGGATGAAGGACCTGAATGTGAGACAGGAAACCATCAAAACCCTAGAGGAGAAAGCAGGAAAAAACCTTTTTGACCTCAGTCACACCAATTTCTTACTCAATACATCTCGAAGGCAAGGGAATTAAAAACAAAAATGAACTATTGGGACCTCATCAAGATAAAAAGCTTCTGCACGGCAAAGGAAACAATCAACAAAACTAATATGACAACCGACAGAATGGGAAAGGATAGTTGCAAATGACATATCAGATAAAGGGCTAGTATCCAAAACCTAAAAGGACTCACCAAACTCTGCACCCAAAAAACGAATAATCCAGTGAAGAAATGGGCAGAAGACATGAGTAGACACTTCTCCAAAGAAGACATCCAGATGGCCAACAGACACATGAAACGATGCTCAATGTCACTCATCATCAGGGAAACACAAATCAAATCCACACTGAGATACCACCTCATGCCGGTCAGAGTGTCTAAAATGAACAAATCAGGAAACTATAGATGCTGGCGAGGATGTGGAGTAACAGGCACCCTCTTGCACTGTTGGTGGGAGTGCAAACTGGTGCAGCTGCTCTGGAGAACAGTGTGGAGTTTCCTCAAAAAAATGGAAATAGCACTACCTTATAACCCAGCAATAGCACTGCTAGGAATCTACCCAAGAGACACAGGAGTGCTGATGCACAGGGGCACGTGTACCCCGATGTTCACAGAAGCACTTTCGACAATAGTCAAATCATGGAAAGAGACTAAGTGTCCATCAACTGACGAATGGATAAAGAAGATGTGGCACATATATACAATGGACTACTACGTGGCAATGAGAAAGAATGAAATCTGGCCATGTGCAGCAACATGGATGGAACTGGAGGGTATTATGCTAAGTGAAATAAGTCAGTCAGAGAAAGACAGATACCGTATGTTTCCACGCATAGGTGGATTTTGAGAGACTTAGCAGAAGACCATGGGGGAGGGAAAGAGGGAGGAAAAAGCCACAGAGAGGAAGGGAGACAAAACATAAGAGATTCTTAAATACAAAGAACAAACTGAGGGTTGATGAGGGGTGTGCGGGGGGGAAAGGGGGTGATGGGTATTGAGGAGGGCACTTGCTGGGATCAGCACTGGGTGTTGTATGGAAACCAATTTGACAGTAAGTTATAAAAATATAAGTTTAAATTTTATGTATAAAATACATGTATTAAATTTTTGGTATGATGTGATATCATGTATATGAAAAAATAAACGAATTTTAGTTGAGCACAGCAGACGACTCTGGCTCTTTTGTGTTATTGGTGATATGAATATTTGGAGAAATTTATGCCTTTACTTTGGATTGAGATACAAGTCATCTTATCTGTTTATATGTGTTCCTTGTCAGCTACTGACTTCTTTCCAAATGTTTGGTTTACGTCCTATGTATGTACGTACGTACTGTCATAGAGCTGAGAATTTAGAATTGAAATTTTCCCCAAATGGCTTCTCAAAAATCATTCTTTCTGAGCATAAGTAGGGAAAAAAATGCTGTATCAAGTTTCTTCTTACAAATACAGAGGAGGCAAACTTGAGCTTCAACTTCAAGTTACTGAGGCTACTTTTTCCACCATCCAGGGACCACATGGCTCCTTTGCTCTGGAGTCTGCTCGTTGCTTCTTTCGTGATTGAAATTCTTTCCTACTGTCTTGGCTGAAATAGATTTCCCTGAACATACTCATTGAGAAAGTGTTCATTCTCAACTGAGAATACATATTTGAAAAACGGGTGGCATTGCTCTGGAGTTGAGCTCAGGAAACATCTACACGTCTATCCTGTTTATGAACATATCTACTCACGGGCCTCAAGGTCACATTAGATCCTTCTGTGCTTATTCTTGCTGTATTTCCTGCATCTTCATTTTAGGCTCCTCTCTGTCGTTTCCGTATTAGAATCACACTGTCGTGGGTAACAGAGAGAGACACACCAAGAAACAGACTCTTAAGTATAGGGGCACACTGATGGTTTCCAGAGGGAAGGTGGGGGGGGATGGGTGATTAAGGATTAAGGAGCACACTTGCTCTGATGAGCACCAAGTGATGTACGCAAGTGCTGAGTGACTATGTTGTACGCTGAAACTAATATTACACTGTATGTTAACTGTGCTGGAAACAGAATTTAAAAAACCCTGCTGTGGGTATAATGGAATAGTAAGTAGCCACCAGGAAGTTAACTTGGGAGTATGGGAGACAGAATTCCCCTCCTTGTACACGGTGCTTGCCTTTTAGTTCTCAAATCTGAAGGGCGCTGGTCAAATGGAATCAAGTTACCGTAGAGTTCAGGTTGGTGGAAGTTTCATGTATCGTTTTATCTGAATGCTTCTGCGTAAGAGTTGTAAACCGGAAAATTGAAACAAAAACTACTAAGCCGAAGTGAAAATATTTCCTGTACACTTGATTCTTTTTTTTTAACGTTTCTTTTTTTTAATTTTATTTTCGAGAGACATAGAGACAGAACGTGAGCAAGGGAAGGGCAGAGAGAGAGGGAGATACAGAATCTGAAGCAGGCTCCAGGCTCTGAGCCATCAGCACAGAGCCCGACACGGGGCTCGAACTCACAGACCGCGAGATCATGACCTGAGCCGAAGTTGGCCGCCTAACCGACTGAGCCACCCAGGCGCCCCCACTTGATTCTTTAATAGCAGGCTTTCAAATTGAAGATAGGAGAATGTTCGTATGGGGGAAAAAAGTGTGTCAGTACAGATTTTTGTATGTTTTGGCCAGTTTGTTTTGTTTCATTATTTTTTTTTTTTTGCTACTAAAGGAAGGTAGGAGGAAAAAAACATCAGTTTATGCTTGAGTTGAATGCCAGAGAAAACGCTTGAATATATTTAGAGGTCTTAATAAAGAAACAAGAAGTATTACATTAATACACTGAACAGTAAGATATAAACCCACCAGGGAGAAATTACAATCTGTCACATTTTTGCAGACTGTTTTTACTCCATAATGATAAATAATATGAAAATGAACCACGATTCCCAGGCTTCGGGCCAATAATGAATTTATGAGATAGCGTTAGAGAATTTCCTGCAGGTGATGTGTGAAAATTTTGAATCGAGTTAATGATCACAAGCAGTTTATTTTGCCCTCTGGGAGAAATTATAAAAAGCAATATATATATCTTGAGTCATTTCTCAACAGTTTGGAGCAATTACGCTTTTACCTGAAGCAGTGAGAAACTTTTCAGGAAGGGGGAAAAAAGTATATAAAATGGTCACTTAAAAAAATTTTTTTTACATTTTTTTATTTTTGAGAGACAGAATGAGACAGAGCACAAGCCGGGGACAGGCAGAGACAGAAGGACAGAATCTAAAGCAGGCTCCAGGCTCTGAGCAAGCGTTCAGCACAGAGCCTGATGCAGGGCTCGAACCCACAAACTGTGAGATCATGACCTGAGCTGAAGTCGGAAGCTCAACCGACTGAGCCATCCTGATGCCCCTAAAATGGTCACTTTTGCGGGGTGTCTGGGTGGCTCAGTAGGTTGAGCATCCAACTCTTCATTTCAGCTCAGGTCATGATCTCATGGTTCGTGAGTTCGAGCCCTACTTCGGGCTCTGTGCTGCCCATCTCCCTCTTGCTCTCTCTCTGTCTGTCTCTCTCTTTCAAAAAATAAACAAACATTTTTAAAAAACGGTCACTTGTAAGGTAAAGGCTCGAGGAGACGATTTTTAACTGCGAAAGTGTAGAAAGAACGAAGAACAGTTCTTGCAAATGTTAAAAGAGAAAATCGACCATTTCTTTATTCCTCTCCACTATTGCTTCCTATTGCTGTTGACTGGTTTCTTTATGGTCCTGTCAGAACATCTGACGTTTGCTGGTGTGTCCCCTTCCCGGGATATTGTGTCTTTGCCTCTTTTTTTATTCAAATTCTACTCAAAAATCCACTTTTATTTATTTATTTTTTTCTGGCTAGGGTAGCATTCATTCCAGTGCGGGCTCCGGTCAGTATCGGCTCTGAAGACTCTCTTGTCTATTTCTTGTCTATTTCCCTCCTATTGTTAAAGAAAACAGGGCTTATGCACACAGGGTGACTCAGCCGGCTGGGCCACGGCTGAGCCACAGATGTGTCCATCTTGCTGGAAGATGAGCGTGCGGGCAATGAGAACGGCCCTGTGGCTCCCGAGCGTGGACCCAGACTGGTGCTGGCTGAGGCAGGCATCTGGGCCTTCTCTGAACATTGACCTAGCTCCTCCTTGCCGGCGGCGTCCCCTGCTCACTCCAGCGAGCTGGAGCATTACAGTGCTGACTCGAGGCTTCCCCACAACGGGTTTGTCTATTTCCAGCCCCAGGGACCTCTCTGCTCTGCCTCCTCCACTTCTATTCCACCTCCCTCTCTCTGTCTGCCTCCCGGAGCAAGGTAATTTGAGTCTCGGTTTATTTTTCACAAATCTATTAATCATTGCTGGAATTTTATACCCGGAGCCCTTTGGGACTTGACTTTTGATTCTCAGAGGTCAATTACTGGACTGTAAGAGGTATTTAAAAGCCATCCTTCCAGGATGAGTTTCCAAAGCCCATTCTGAAATCTGGAAGCTAATGATTGACTGACATCTGGGGTATCTGTGCTTTTACACTGCATCTTCCTTCCCCTGAGCTGCTGGGGCTAGGGAAGAGCCATGGATACAATACAGGGGGGTGGGGGACTAGCAAACAATTCACGATAGTACCTACTGCTCGTTCACCCATTTATCCATTTAGTCAACAAATATTTAACGAACTGAGGAGCTACTATTTGTTTTAAAATTGGTGCTCAGGAGGTGGCAGGGTGGCTCAGTCAGTAAAGTGTCAGAATTTGGCTCAGGTCGTGATCTTGTGGTTCGTGAGTTTGAGCCTTGCATTGGATTCCCTGCTGTCAGCACAGAGCCCACTTCGGATCCTCTGTGTGTGTCTTTCTCTCTCTCTCTGCCCCTCTCCCATTCATTCTCATTCTCTCTCTCTCAAAATAAATAAATTAAAAAAGTATTTAATGAGATTGGCCGTCAAGGTCTGACCCCAAAACGTTGCCATAAAGCCATCTCTGCCTGTTCTGGCTGTTCTTAGAGTTTTTCCCTCCTGGCTCTCAGAGCATTTATAGTCTGAAGCACACAACTTCGCGATTACATATTATTGTGTATTGTAAGCCCGTCTCGTGTATATTATTTTTTTCTCCCAACAAAACCGAAGCTCACTGAAGTTAAGGACAATGTTTTAGATTTGGTCTCTATCTCTCCAGCCCAGTGCCTTGAATTTCTGTGTTAATTGCATTCATGCATAGAAAGTTCCTGAAATTTGGGAGGAAGAGGGCAGAAGAGCACGGAGGTTTTTTTGTGTCTTGCATCCATGAAATACAGCCAGAACAACACTAAACCATCCTGCGCACCTAGAAAACTGATCTGAGGATGAACACGACAGTCTGCACAACCTGAACCACAGAACTCAGCAGGCACTAGGTGCAGAGAGGCGGAGGAGCCACAGAGGGCAGGGGACTGTTTTCACCGCGGAGAGAGGGCAGAGATGGGAGGGGGGTGAGGGAGTACAGGAAAAGCACCCCCTCCCCAAAAGCAGCTGGAGAGAAAGTTACAAAGTGGAAACAGCCTCAGGGACTGAACTAAAAAGGGAGAAAGGAGAAAGGAGAGGGCTTAAATTCCATTAAGACTCTATAAACAGGGGGATCGCAGAATCTGAAACTCCACAGCTCCATACACGGCGGAGCTCTGGTGGGAAGGGAGAATTCCCAGGAGGAGAGACAAGTCCGGGGGACCTCAGATCCCATGGGGAGAGGAGGTTCCCCTTCTGAGAGGACTCCCCACAGGCAAAGGTCCCTGCAGACCCCAGAGAACAACTACATTCGCTGGTGCTGGAACAAGGACGTTAAGGGGAAGCCTGGCACCAGATGTGTGTGGTGACTTACCCTAATCCCCGAAACGCTGCTGCTACACGGTCCCGGGAACTTTCTCTAGGGCGGGCTGGCACCCGGCCGCAGTCTCTGGGCATCCCTCCACCGTTCCTGGGTGCAGCCGGCACCCACCCGGCCAATGCTCCGTGAGATCCTCCCGCAGAGGGGCGGAACGGGTCAAAGCCGCAGTCCCTCAGAAGTGACGGGTGGGAAACACGGCTGAATGTGAGATAAAACTGAGGAGGGAGGTGCCTACCGGCAACATGACGGCTTGGTCGCTGAGAGAGTAAAAGCAGGGAGTGGACGGAAGCCGGAGACAAAAGGTGGTGCCCGATTGCTGATCGGGGAGAACAGGGTTCCGATTCGAGAGTGACGCCATTTTCACCCCTCCCGCGCATGCGCATTCACACCTGCAAGCGCCACAACAATCCACCCCAGTAAGCTCAGCAGCGCCATCTAGTGGAGAATGGAGCAATTACACTAAGCCCCTCCCAAGTGGGCCATACTCCCTCTTCAGGAACACCACAAGTCTCTCCACCTGCTTAGTTTATGGACTGTAAAGCCCTTCATAGTTTGACTTCTAGAGGAAAAACCATTAATATAAGTCGTATTTCAGTCTGTTCACTTGTCCATCTATTCCATTTTCTTTTTGTTTGTTTGTTTCTTTTCCTTTTCTTAAACGAAAAGAAAAACGTTTACTTTTATTTTCAATTTTTATTAAACATATTTTTCTTTAATTTTTTTCTACTATGTTTTATTGTAAAATTTTCACATTCTATTTTACTTCCATTATTTCATTTTATTCTATTTGATTCTATTCATTTTTTCAAATTTTCAAACATTTTCTTTTGTTTTCTTTTTCCCTTTTTTCTCTAATCTATCAAGTTCTTTTCAACACCGAGACCAAAACACACCTAGGATCTAGAATCATTTATTTGATTTTTGTGTGTGTATGTGTGTTGTTTTCAATTTTTTAATTTTAATTTTTTTTACTGTATTAATTCCTTTTTCTCCTTCAAAATGATGAAACGAAGGAATTCACCCCAAAAGAAAGAGCAGGAAGAAATGACAGCCAGGGACTTAATCAACACAGATACAGCAAGATGTCAGAATTTAGAATCACGAGACTAAGAATACTAGCTGGGGACTAAAATAGATTAGAATCCCTTTCTGTGGAGATAAAAGAAGTAAAAGCTAGTCAGGATGAAATAAAAAATCCTATAACTGAGCTGCAATTTCAAAAGAATGCCACGGCGGCAAGGATGGATGAGGCAGAGCAGCAAAGCAGCCATACAGAGGACAAACTTATGGAAAACAATGAAGCAGAAAAAAAAAGAGGGAAACTAAGGCAAAGAGCATGATTTGAGAAATAGAGAAATAAGTGACTCATTAAAAAGGAACAACATTGGAATCATAGGGGTCCCAGAAGTTGAAGAGACAGAAAAACGGACAGCAGGGTCATGTGAGCAAATCATAGCGGAAAACTTTCCTAACCTGGAGAAAGACACAGATATCAAAATCCAGGAAGCACAGAGGACTCCCATCAGATTCAACAAAAACCGACCATCAACAAGGCATGTCATAGTCAAATTCACAAAATACAGATAGCAGAACTATCCACAGAAACTTGGCAGGCCAGAAACGAGTGGCAGGATGTATTCAATGCAGCCAAGAATTCTTTACCCAGCAACGCTGTCATTCAGAATTGAAGGAGAGATAAAAAGTTTCTCAAAAAAAATTTAAAGGAGTCCTGACCACTAAACCAGCCCTGTGAGAAATTTTAAGGGGGACTTTTTGAGGGTAGAAAAGATGGGGAAAAAAAAAAAAAACAGGACCAAAAGCAACAAAGACTAGAAAGGACCAGAGAACACCATCAGAAACTCCCACTCTACCAGAAACAGAATGGCAATAAATTCATATCTTTCAATATTCATTCTAAAAGTCAATGGACTAAACGCTCCAATCAAGACACAGGGTAACAGAATGGATAAGAAAACAAGATCCATCTATATGCTCTTTACAAGAGACCCACTTTAGACCTAAAGACACCTTCAGATGGAAAGTAAGGGGATGGAGAACCATGTATCATGCTAATGGTCAACAAAAGAAAGCCGTAGTAGCCATACTTATATCAGACAATCTAGACTTTAAAATAAAGACTGTAACAAGAGATGAAGAAGGGCCTTATATCGTAATTAAGGGGTCTATCCACCAAGAAGACCTAACATTTGTAAACATTTATGCTCCAACTATGGAGCACCCAAATATATAAATCAATGAATCACATACATAAAGAAACTCATTGATAATAACACCATAATAGTAGAGGACTTCACCACCCCACTTACAGCAATGGACAGATCATATAAACAGAAAATCAACAGAAAATGGCATTGAAGGACACACTGGACCAGATGGACTTGACAGATATATTCAGAACATTTCATCCTAAAGCAGTGGAATATACATTCTTCTCCAGTGCACATGGAACGTTCTCCAGAATAGATCACATATTGGAACACAAATCAGCCCTCAACAAGTACAAAAAGATCAAGATCATACCATGTGTATATCAGACCTCAGTGCTGTGAAACTCGAAATCAACCACAAGAAAAAATTTGGAAAGGTAACAAATACTTGGAGACTAAAGAACATTGTACTAAAGAATGAATGGGCTCACCAAGAAGTTAAAGAGGAAATTAAAAAGGACATGGGAGCCAATGAGAATGATAACACCACTGCCCAAAACCTCTGGGACGCAGCAAAGGCGATCATAAGAGGAAAGTATAGGGGTGCCTGGGTGGCTCAGTCGGTTAAGCGGCCGACTTCAGCTCAGGTCATGATCTCACAGTTCATGAGTTGGAGCCCCGCATCGGGCTCTGTGCTGACAGCTGAGAGCCTGGAACCTGCTTCGGATTCTGTGTCTCCCTCTCTCTCTGCCCATCCCCCACTCATGCTCTGTCTCTCTCTGTCTCAAAAATAAATAAGCATTAAAAAAAAAAAAGAATAGATTGGATTTAAAAAAAAAAATAAGAGGAAAGTATATAGCAATCCAGGCCTTCCTAAAGAAGGAAGAAAGGTCTCAGATACACAACCTAACCTTACACCTCAAAGAGCTGGAAAAAGAACAGCAAATAAAACCCCAAACCAGCAGAAGACAGGAAATAATAAAGATTAGAGCAGAAATCTATGCTATCGAAACCAAAAAACAACAAAAACAAAAACAGTCGAACAGATCAATGAAACCAAGAAGCTGGTTCTTTGAAAGAATTAACAAAATTGATAAGCCACTAGCCAGTTTGATCAAAAAGAAAAAGGAAAGGGCCCAAAGAAATAAAATCAAGAATGAAAGAGGAGAGCCAACACAGCAGTTATAAAAACAATAATAAGAGAAGATTATGAGCAATTACATGCGAATAAAATGGGCCATCTGGAAGAAATAGATAAGTTCCTAGAAACATATAAACTCCTAAAACTGAAACAGGAAGAAATAGAAACTTTGAACAGATCCATAACCAGTAAGGAAATCGAATTAGGAATCAAAAAATCTCCCAAAAAACAAGAGTCCAGGGCCAGATGGCTTTCCAGGGGAATTCTACCAAACATTTAAGGAAGAGTTAACACCTATTCTCTTGAAGCTGTTTCAAAAAATAGAAATGGAATAAATAAACATTTATCAAAAAATATGAGTTTCTGGCATCTCTTGAAAAGTGAGAAGATTTGGCCCCATGGTTCCTGTGGTCCTCCATTAAGCATTGGGGAAGATGGTATTCGCCTCCGTTAGAAAGTTCACCATCAATTTCATACCCTGTAGTCTTACAGTCTGCCGATGTATTTATTTCCATCACCAACCTGGCCCTGTACCCATGAGTTGGCGATCCCTGTTTTCGATGATGCACTATGCCGGTGACATTGGCCAGAATACCACACTTTGCTTATTAGCTTTGTTGGTAAAGAACATAATACGATGAAGTGACACAGTGCTGTGACAGTATTTCTCGCATCTGTCTGCTGGTGTAATGAGGAACCTCTTGGTCAGAAATGGTCTCATTCCATCTTGCTCACGATTTAGCGCATGTTATATTAATAGTGGTAACATTTGACGTGGTACGGTATGATTCAGATTTTCTATTCCACTTCTCATGGCAACAACAAATGTTTTCCTTCTGAGTCAGCATTACCTAGATGCTACTGCTGACCAAAATTAGACCATATATTTTCAACCACATAAATATGAGTAGTTGAAAAATTTTCTTAATATTGATTGCGTATGCAGGTCATATAATTAGCCTAGGCTTATGGTTCCGTGGTGTATGGATGGGTGCTACGGCCAGAGGGGGAAATGCAATGGCGTTTTCTCTGTTATGCAAGCATCATTCCGTTATAATGAATAGGTAATATTAAATTGGGCTGATGAGTAACATTACAGTAATCCAATATTTCCTTTGTAAAGTCTCTGAGGTTTATACAAGGAAATCTTTTCTCATAATAACGGGGGTGATGAAGCAAGCGCCTCAGGACCTCCGTCTTTCTTTGCTGGTTGTGTGATCTTGGGGAAGCAACTCAACCTGTCACAGTCTCAATCTACTCGGGATTAAGTGAGATTAACTGTGCTCACATTTGAACGATGGTACCTGGGACGTAATAGGATCGATCAATGTTAGTATATTTTTTAATAGAGATTGATTCTTAAGATCCACGAAATGACCGAGGAGCCTTCCTCTTGAAATTTATCTTCCGATGCAGGAGGGGATTACTAGTGTATGCACACAGGACGCTTCTGGAATAGATGTAAGTGGGGAAAAGAAAAAAGATCGATCTTTTTCCTTTCGGCTTTCAAGACAGGCAAAGGAGACCGTGATCCTTTACTTAGCATTTCTGTTCTGAATTGACAAAAAATTAGAGCCGACCCCTAAAATACAGCCTGGAATATCCTGTATTTAATCCCAGTCTATAAATCAGGTGTGTCCAGCTTGTTTATCTTACTAATGCCATGAACCAGCAGGGCTTATGTTTCCGTGTCCCCGGAAGCCAGGCGCTCCTCTTTCCTTCTGGGAAGAAATTATTTCTAGAGCTTTATCACTTTGGAGTTCCCGTTCCCATCATTCGCATGAATTCGACAAATATTTCAGCTAAGGCTCAGCCGGTATACGAGGCCTGAGGGGCTGGCTGGGGTAAGAGAAGGAAGGACCCCGCTCTCAGCAGACAGACTTGTAAGCCGATGAGAGCTACCACTTAATGTGCGCCCGCAGACTGCAGCCAGGGCTCTGTGCTCCACCCTTTACATGATGGTGTACTGAATGGTTGCTAGATGCTTCTCCGGCATTCATTTCCCACCCTCCTCCCCCACAGCTCCCAGTTTCTGCTGGGAATGCTCGGGGGTAGTAAGTCGGTCCACGGCTAAGCTGATCAGTGTATTTCCTGCCCCTGGCTAGTGATTGGTTCAGCGATGGCCATGTGACCCGCCAAGGGCCAATTAGAGTGGACCTACTAACTTTTGCGGGGAGAACCGGGACAAAGGCATGCTCTCATTTTCTGGCTAATACCCAGTTGGGGCCTATAACGTGTTTTTATTAGCATGAAAGGAGGGCGAAGAAAGAGGCAACTATCACTGCAGGAATCTCAGAGGAACTCTGACAATTTCATAATCTCTGGACCAGCCTATGCCAAAAGCCTACCCTAGCTCTGGTCTTCTCTGTTACAACAGCAGGTATATCTGCCTTTTTTTTTTTTCTTTTTTTTTAAGCACCATGAATTAGGTTTCCTGTGACTCGAAGGAGAACATCACACATGATCTCATAGGAAACCTCACGCCCATTTTCATAACTGAGGGAACAAGAGTATTTGTCTTCATGGCTAAGCCAAGACATGCCCGAGCTGTGACTTGAACCAAAGTTCTGATGACTCCCAAATCCGCACCCTTTGTAGGACAGGACTTCCTGCAGTTTTAACGCAGTATAAAAGGTAGATGAAAAGTACAGTCGCGACACACAGGAAGGAATGATCAGCTCCTATGTGCGTGTGTGTGGGGGGGTGGGCACAGAGGCAGTCTGGGAGGAGGAATGACATGTTCAGAAGCATGCATGGAGTGACTAGCTCAGGACATATGCCGAATAAATGTTTTGTATTTTATCTTGTCTTATGCTTCTGAAAACTATACAGTGCAGAGAATCCAAACCCGAGGGTCCCAATATCTCCGGGGGTCCTTGAAATAACACAGGAAACTGAGAGGAAAGCTGTCATTATCAAGCTGCCTAGATTAATTCAAACATTCCTTCTTTGCCATTCATAAGAGCTCTGTCAGCTTGCGGTGGCTACCCCAAGCTAACTTGGTCAACAAGTCCTGTCCTGTTAATGTCCCTTTGGTCCATCCCCTCCGGGGGATCTCAGTGCCATTGTTCATTTCAAGCCCCCATTGTTCCTCACATAAAGCCTTGCTACTCAAAGTGTGGTCCGTGGACCAGCAGCCTCAACATCTCGTGGGCTAGGCACCTCAGAAGTTCATCCGAGACCATCTGGATGAGAACATCCATTTTAGCACATTAAACTTCGAGAAGCACTTTTGTGTCTTACCGCTAGAGCCTCCCGACTGACGCCCCTTCCTCTAATTTTATGTCACCTCCACTCCTCCAACACATTCTTCCCTGTAAAATCAACTGATATTTCAGAAGTACTGACTACGCCTCTACCCTACTAAAAATCAACGGTCCCTTCCATGGTTCCTTGTGGCCTTCTGGATAATCTCCAAATTCTTCTGACCTAGGAGGCAAACGTGGCTCTTTTCTGTCTGTGCAGTCTCCTCTCTTGCTGGCCCTTGATTTGTACCCAAGCTTAGTTGCAGGATAGCTTGGTGGTTGAGCACAAGGGCCTTAGGGTCACAGAGACTTGGGTTTAATATCTGGCACCACCTATGTGACTTTGGGATTCTCACTGAATCTCACTGAGGCTGTGTCTTCATCTGTTAAAAAGAAGGGGAGGGTTGCATGGGTGGCTCAATCAGTTAAGTGTCCAACTCTTGGTTTCGGCTCAGGTCATGATCTCACGGTCTCCTGAGTCTGAGCCCCACATCAAGCTCTGTGCTGACAGTGCAGAGCCTGCTTGGGATTCTCTCTCTTTCTCCCTCTCTCTTGGCCCCTCCCCCTCTCATGCTGTCTCTTGTCTCTCTCTAAATAAATAAACTTAGAAAAAAATTTTTAATAAAAAAAAAGAAGAGGAAAAAAGGCATGTGTGTGGGTGGATAAGAAAAGGTATCTCGTAGGCATGTAATGTGCACAGAACCCAGAGCTCAGAGTCTGGCATATTGAAAGCTCTCAAAATAGTAGCCACTTTTTTAAAAAAATTGTTTTTAATGTTTATTTTTCATTTTTCGAAAGAGAGAGAGCGAGCGGGGGAGGGGCAGAGGGAGAGAGGGAGAGGGAGACACAGACTCCGAAGCAGACTCCAGGCTCCCAGCTGTCAGCACAGAGCCCGACCGGGGGCTCAAAGTCAAGAATCATGAGATCATGACCTGAGCCGAAGACAGAGGCTTAGCTGACTGAGCCACCCACGTGCCCCAATAGTAGCCACTTTGGTTTGGACTTCCCCACACTCATTAGACTCACACATTTGTATCTTTGCATTTGCTGTTCCAGCTGCTCAGAAATCTTTCGCTCTTCACTTGATAAACTCCTATTCACACCTCAAAACTTAGCTCAGATGTCACCTCCTCCAGGAAACCTCATTCGTCACCTTCTTCATCTAAACCAGTGATCCTTGGCATTTGTCGCTTACCTCTATCACAGGAGTCTTTACAGAAGGCGAGTTACATACGTATTTGTTTCATGAAACGGGGAGACCATACATTAACAAAAGTGGCTTGTTTATAGACAGAACCTAGCAGACTAGGGCATCCCCAGGGAAATAAATATAAGAAGCTGTTGGTCGGAATCTTTATGCTCCTTCTCACGAGGATTTCCCAGTGTGTGCTTTTGGCATCTGGTTTTAAGAACCTTGTACCTCTTATTTGACAAGAGGGTTCTTTGTTCAGAGAAGTGTGGGCAATACAGGGTTACACAAAACTGAACAGTTCTCGGAGCCTCTAAGATGCTAATATTCATCATGAATCTCCAAGAAGGTGATATATTATGCATTGGCCACCTGCACCAGCCCACCGTTTCTGCCAACTACGGAACAACACTTCTTCATGGTGGAACCCTGGAACCTAGCACATTCTCTGGCATGGAATTCGTGCTAACAAATATTTGTCAAAAGAATATGTATATTGCATTGTCCAGGGGAGAGATCGCTGGGTCCAAATTAGTTCAATGATGGTAGAAACAGAGAGAAAGGGCTAAATTATAGGTTAATTAACATAGACGCACTCAGGCTAATATCGGCAAGATTTGTAGGTCAAAATACACATTTTTCTGGCTCGCAGGACGGGCTGGAACAAAAATGTCATCAGCTGTGGCTGGTTTTGGAGAGAAGGGATTTAAGTTGAGTGCTTCTGGGCCATTCGAGCTAGCAGAGCTGTCCAACAGAGTTGTATATACACACACCTGGAAACGCAGATCTGGGACCTTTCAGCCCCTCTACTAAGTTTGCTATTTCATTTGGCTCGACGCTTTTCCAAAGAGTACTAACCCACCTAGGGGATGATGGAAATTTGAAGAGAGTAGAATTGAGTCCGTACCTACAGAGTCAGTGTGGATTTTGCTCCTTGGATGGAGCAGGATTGAGTGTCCAGAAATATCAGTCCCGTCAAAGGGATACTCCTGAACTGAAGCCACACGAAACAGTCAAGTGAATACTGACACGGCACAGAGCAGTTGGGTTATGATATGCTTATGAAAGCTATACACAAATCAGGGAGCATTTAATGGGCTTTTCTTCCATTTAGTCTGTTCATTCATTCATTCAACAAACATTTACTGAGTATCTGCTCTGTGCTGTTTGAGATTCCAGCTCCGATAATTTGAAAGTGAATAGCGCACATTTCTACTCCGCAGATATACTCCCGTAAACATGTGAATTGTAGTAAGTTGCAGTACACGCTTCTGGTGACTATAACTTGGCATGACATTTCTGGAGGACGGTTTAATAAAAGGCAGCAGAAGCTTTTGACAATATGCATACCCTTTGACTCAGCAGTTTCACTGTTAGGAATTCATCCCGAGGAAACAAAGGATGTCTACCAAGTTGTAACTGCAAGACTGTCCTCCCAGTTTTCTCGATAATCTCGAGAAGTTGGGGATAACCTGATTTCCTCAAAACCAAGGAGATTGGTTATGTAAATTATTCTGCAGGCAGCGGGAAACCAACGGAGGTTTTTAAGCACATGAGTGGCATTGGATGTGTGTATGTTTCAAGATAATTTTAGAAGCAGTGTGGAGAATGGTCTCTCGTGGGGAGGAAACAGATGATTTTTGCAACAGCCCAAGTCAAAGATGATGCGGCACTGAGCTAAAGCAAGACGGTGGGAATGGGGGGGACCGTTGGATTTGGGAGAGATTCCTAAGGTAGGACCAGTAGGACTTGGTGACCGACTATGTGTGGTGGAGATGGCGGAATATTTAAGAATAAGATACCGAGGAAACGTGAGATTTCTAATTTAGGTCGAGCAGGTTTGGGAGAGAAGTCTAAGGAGTCTGATTTGGAACATGTTCAGACTGAGGTTATACATCCCTCATTGTCATTGGTCATTGCCATTGCCGGTGATTCCCGGCCATTGCCATGGTGATTCCTTGAGAAGAAAGGAAAGCTTTGAGACGTGGTATGAACTGTGGGTAGGTGTTTGGCCTCTGAGGCTGGCTGGCTAAGATCGTGTACAGGTCCTGCCGCTTGTTAGTAAGTGGTTTACTTACTTATTCGTGAGGGGCTCCCTGAACTAAAAGCCCCAATCTCATAGAATATTCAGAGTACAGTATAAAGAAGGGTAAGTCTTGTAAAGTACCCAGTTCTGTAGTAACCACTCAATAAATGTCTGCTTCAAAAAGGACCGTAGTACATGGAGAGTCCCCCTGCACCCTGGGATTTTTCTCAGACTCCCTCTATACCCCACACAGGCACATAGACTTGCACCTCCCATAAGAACGTCATGTCCCAGCATGGCCAAAACACCTGATTCCCATTTCAGGCAGAGGCACCAGTCCCTGCTCTCTAACAGATGCGGGATTTCAGGTCTGAAGCGTTGGGCATGGATTTCCTGAGCTTCTTTTCTCTCTCCTACGCCTCTCTGACGAACAATACACGGCGCGCTTTCCGGAACTCTCTTTAACTCTATTTTCTCTTCAAATCCATTTCTCTCTTATAATTTTTTTCCAAGATGGCTGCGAATTTCCAAGAGATGGGGTGGGGGAAGGAACACATCGGAGGAAGAGGGGCTGGAGATGGAGATTGGAACCCGTTGATATCAAGGCCACAACCAAGGATAGTTTTAACTAGGAAGGGGTGAAGAAGGGGAAGAGAAGAGATGGGCGGGGATAAGCACTGGGGAGCCATTACCGAAGTGGGGGAGTGATGGAGAAAGAGCTGGTGAGGGAAACAGAACAGCGGGGGTTGGAACCAGGAGTGATCTCGGAAGCCAGGTGGAGCCGGAGTTTAGAGTAGGGTCTGGCTCACAAAGTTGCCTTACACTCGGAACGAACCAACAAAACAACCCAGTTTTGATGGGAGGAGAGAGCTATGGTCATCCCAACACTGCGTGATCAAAGCGTGGAGTCGGGCTTTGGAATCCCACCTCCCGCCGCCCCCAGCCCTAGGCAACCACCACCTGCTTCCTTTGTCTACAGACTTTCTATGGATGTGCTTTCTGTGTAGATGTACGTCCCAGGCATTCCATCGGAATGCGATCATACAATACGCCTGTGGTCTATTAGGACTGGCGTCTTTCGAGATTTATCCATGTCGTAGCGTCGATCGGTACTTCCCAGATTACTAAATACTATTTCACTCTAAGAATATTGCCACGTTTTCTTTGTCCATTCGCCTGTTGATGGACATTTGTGTTGTTTCCACCTTTTTGGCTCTCGTGGCTGCCGCTGTGAACATTCGTGCACGCATTTTCATAGGGTCGTATTTTTCGTTTCTCGTGGATGCATAGCCAGGATGGGAATTGCTGGGTCCTACGGTCACTGTGTTTACCCTTTCGAGAAACTGCCAGGCCGTCTCCCAACGTGGCTGTGCCGTTGTACATTTCCACCGGCAACGTGTGAGGGTTCCGACCTCTCTACCTGGTGTCATTTAAGAAATCTCTGTTTTGTCTTGGAGACTTCCTTGGGTAAATGCCCAAAAGGCGAGAACTCAGAACATCAGCCGGCACAGCGCAGTAGTGGCAATAATAATAAAAACAACGATGACGACGATGACCGCTTGTATTGAGGCTCCCCGAGGTACTTTCACACGTTGTCTCATTTTGCCATCACCTCGGCCCTCCGGGATAGGTAGCGTCATTAGAAGTTTAGAGGTAAAGAAACTGAAGCTCAGAGAAATTAAGCGATATGTCACACAGGGTAACCCAGCTGGCAGGTGGCAGCAACGGGGCTTGAACTCAGATCCTCCGATGTCAAAGCCTGTATTTTGAAAACCGTGCTGTTCTGATAAACGCGGTGTCATTTGCATTCGCGAATTGTTAACACGCCGGATGAAGTCTCAAATTACCAAGATGATAGTGCATTATTTTCCCTTTCAATCAACCCAGATGACGGTTACGAAAGTGTGTGGCACCGGGCCCCGCTGCTGCCCTGGCTCTTCGTGATCATCCAGCATCCCTCCTGAGTCTGGCATTCCCAGAAGGGCGAGCGCTGAGCCAGGATGAGAAGCCAGGGCTGGAAGAGCCACTTAATAATTCCAGATGGTTACTTCGGCCAGTTAGCGAACTTGAAGCATTACCATCCCAGACTGAGGCAAACAGACAGGGTTCTGGGCGCGGCTGGGAGGGCCGGCTTGGTCCTCGGGGATTACAGAATTGTATGACTCACGCGTTTTCAGGAGCAGAATTCATCCGTCTTTCACTGAGGAAACAGCAGGGGCTCAGTATAGATGAGTGGAGAAGTCAGAGAATTAGATGGAAAAGATTTTCCCCAGCTCTTGGAAATAAACACTTTTATCGTGGTCGTAAATATGCAATGTTAGTATATTAATATATAAAATATAAAAATATATCTTAAAATATGTTGGTGTGTTTACTCGTAGTATTTTCATTTTCAGTGCATTAAGAAACATTATTGGCCTTTTTCTGATTATAAAAGTAACACATATACCTTGTAGGAAGATTGGAGAATGCAAACAAAACATTATTTGTTATCTTGACTGCCAAAGGTAGTCACTGTCGGTACTTTGGAATGCGTCATTTCAGTGTCTTCTTTTATTGGATACGTGTACATGTGTGCGTATATGTGAGAGCAGATAACAAAATTGGGATCAGAGTATTTTTCACTTAATTTCTACTATTATCATTTTATAAAATACTGAATATGACCGAGATCACAGCGTCCCCGTGACCTTAACCCAAAGACAGAGAACAGCAGCTCGTACTGTACGTTACAATGTGTATTCCACTTTTCCTCCTACGTTTTGATTAACAGTGTGTTAGAGTGTTTTCCCCATGACATTTTGAATTCTTCATAAATGTAATTTTAGATAAGAATTGATTTAGTCATTTGCCTTTTATAAGATGTTAGCCTTTCCCCACGTTTTACAGAAACTGTAAGGAATACCTTGCGTTGTAAGTATTTTTTTAGTATATTAAATATTTCTCAGGGTAGATTCTTAGGAGTTGAATTATTGGACCCAAGAAGTCTGGCTATGTTTTCTCTCCTCCTCTCCCTCCCCCTCCTCCTCCTTTTCTTTTCTTTCTTTTCTTTTCTTTTCTTTTCATTTCTTTTCCTTTCCTTTCCTTTTCTTTTTCTTCTTCTTCGTCTTCTTCTTCCTCTCCTTGTCCTCCTCCTCCTCCACCTCCTTCTCCTCCTCCTTCTTGTCCTCCTTCCCTTCCTCCTTCTCCTTCTTTTAAATTATGACATTCAATTTTAATTTAGTTTAATACAGAAAGTAAAGAGAATAACATGACAAAGACTCCTGAGCCCTGTGTAAAAGTTATACACCTTTCATTTAATTGGTTTTTAATATTGAGATATAATTTCCATATAGCAGAGGAAATATATCTTAAGTAGCCTTCTCAATGAGTATCTATTCTATATACATGTACGTATATCCATCCACACACACACACACACACACACACACACACACACACATCCCAGGATGTCATTAATCATTTCGATACATTTCTAATATTTCAGTAAGTTCCCCTTCTTGTTGTTTTCCATTCAGTAGCCCCCTAAAAGTAATCACTATTCTGATCCTTATCATTATAGACAAGTTTGATCTGTTTTTGAACTTCATATGAATGGAATCATTCAGTAGGTGCTATTCTTTATCTGGTTTCTTTGGTTTCATCTTATGTCTCTAAAAGTCATTATAATTATTATTTTTTTGGGGGGGCAGTAGATTGGTCTTTTCCATTGCTGTGGCTATAATCTCTCTCTCTCTCTCTCTCTCTCACACACACACAGAACACATTAGATCCCTCATACACTGCTGGAGGGAATGTATAATGGCTCAGTCGCTGTGGAAAACAGTTGAACTGTTTCCTGAAAAGCTGAACATAGATTGAACAGCAATTCCTATAGAACACAGCAATTCTACCACCCTTCGCCACCTTAAAATAGGCCCTCGAATAGATAATCGTACACAAATGTTCACAGCAGCACTATTCACCATAACCAAAAGGGGGAAACAACCCACATGTCCATCAATGGGTGAATGGATAAACCAAATGTGGGGTGTCTGTACAACGGAATACTACTCAGCCATAAACGGGAGTGAAGTACCGATACGTGCTCCCTGGATTAACCTCGAAAACAGCATGCTAAGTGAAAGCGGATGGACACGGTCCCATAACCTATGATTCTACTCATACTCATTCCACTCATGTCCAGAACAGGTACATTCACAGAGAAGGAAAGGCTTGGTGGTTGCCAGGAGATGGAGGGAGGGGGATAGTGCGTAACTACTGAATGGGCACCGGGGTCTCCTTAAAAGGTGATGAGATATCCGGGAACTAGACAGAGGCGGTGGTCGTACAGCACTGCGAAAGGACGGGACTACTGAATTACTCACTTTAACACGGTTAACTTCAGGTTCCTGTGAATTTCAGCGCAATGAAAAAATTTAATAGAGTCACACTTAATGTTTTTCCTGAAGGTTTGTTTTAGGGTCTTAAGGGACATATCTTTCCATGGCAGGAGAATAAAGACATTCTTCTCTATGATCTTACACATTTTAAACATTTTGCTTTTTCTCACGCAGGTGTTTAATCCACCTGGGGTTGGTGCGTCTGTATGATAGGACGTACAAGGGTGACATTTTTATTTTGGTTTTCCATGATCTCACTACCATTTAGTGAATGGCCTATCCTTTCTGTGCTGATTTGTAACACCTCCTCTGTCATAAGACCAACTTTCCAAGTACCTGTGGGTCTATTTTGGGGCTCTCGATGTTTGGTGTCTGTTAACTACATTTTTCCTATCAGTTCATTTTCCTCACCTTTGTCTTGCCTATTCCTAGCACTTAGGTTTATTTTATTTTATTTTATTTTATTTTATTTTATTTTATTAGAGAGAGAGAGTGCACATGAATGGGGGAGGGACAGACGAGGAGAGGGAGACTCTCAAGCTTAGCGTGGAGCCTGATGCGGGGCTCGATCCCACAACCCTGGGATCACAACCCAAGCCGAGATCAAGAGTCAAATGCTCTCTGACTGACCCACCCAGGCTCTCCATAGCCTTTGGTTCTTCCATGTAATTTTAGGGTCAGCTTGTCAAGTTTATTAAATTTTTTTAAATGTTTATTTATTTATTCAGAGAGAGAGACAGAGTGCAAGTGGGGGAGGAGCAGAGAGAGAGGGAGACACAGAATCCGAAGCAGGCTCCAGGCTCTGAGCTGTCAGCATGGAGCCTGACGCGAGACTCAAACCCACGGACCGCAAGATCATGACCTGAGCCGAAGCCCGACGCCTAACCCACCGAGCCACCCAGGCGCCCCTAGAATTCTTTAATCTAGCTTTGATATCGAGGTCATATATTGTCCTCATAAAACGAGCTCTGAAACAATTTTTATGAAATAAGGACTACCTGTTATTTTGTTTAAGTTCACCTACAGAGCTGCTTGGGCCCGATGCCTTTGTGGCACTGAGGAGGAAAATAAATTTTTATATTAAGAATCCAGTGTTCGTAATGACTATTAGCTCGGTTTTTATTTCTTGAATACATTTTAGTAGTTTCCTACTTAAAGAAAGTTATCTATTTCAACCAGTTGAAAAAAACCTTCCTGTCTTTGTATTATGTGTCCCTTTTCATTCCTGATGTTACTGACGCACACCTGTCCTGGCGAGCCCTAAAAGGTTTGACTTCTTTATTAGTATTCCGTCCCCCTCCCTCAGCCCAAGGGATCGGCGTTGGGTTTTGCAGATCTTCCCTATTGCTTCCTGGTTTTCTATTTCCCTCATGTGTGCTCTCATGATTATTAGTTTCTTTCTTCTACTTCGGATTAAAGGCTTCTCAGTTGAACACTTCACCCATGTTTTTAAAACCATGCGAACCATTTTTAAGTGTATACCCCGTGGTATTAAATTCATTAATTGTGCAGCCCTCACCACCCTCCATCCCTAAAACTCCTTTCATCTTGGAAAACTGCAACTCTCTGCCCATTAAACAATAACTCTCTTCTCTTTCCTCCCCCAGCCTCTGGCAATCCCCATTCTCCTTTCTTTCCTCTCTGATAGTTGCCTGCTGTCAATGGGTCATGTAAGCGGAATCACACGGTACCTGTCTTTCTGTGACTGGTTTACTTCGCTTAGTGTAGTGTCCTCAAGATTCCCCCCGTGTTGTTGTGACATACTGCAGACTTTCTTTCCTTTTTAGGGCTGAATAGTATTCCACTGCATGGCTAGCCCGTGTTTTGCTTAACCATTCATCCTAACCCACTTATTTTTATTTTACTGTTTGAAGTTAATTTATTTAGAGAAAAGGAGAGAGAGCAAGTAGGGAGGGGCAGAGAGAGAAGGGAGGGAGAAAATCCCAAGCAGGCTCCTCGCTGTCAGCACAGAGCGCAGTGCAGGGCTCGAACCCATGAACCGTGAGATCATGACCTGAGCTGAAACCAACAGTCGGACACTTAACCAACTGAGCCATCTGGGAGCCCCAACCCACTTATTTTTAGTCTGACATTTTTTAATGCATGTGTTTAAGGCTATATATTACTTCTATCAAAACTCATGAATGTTGATATGTGGTGCTCTCATGGTTAGTCAGCTCTAAATATTTTATGATTCTCATTGTTATTTCCTTGTTCTCTCATGGGCTATTTAGAAGTTCATTATTGATAACAACTTTCTAAGGACAGTTAAACAACAGGTGGCCAAATAACTTTCTTAAACATCTGGGCCATTCTACCCTTCCGCAAACCAAGGGGATACCAAAAATTGCCCCATGTGACATCTTAAAAGCAACCCCAAACAACAAATATAGGCTTTTCCCAACCCCTTCCATACAAAACACCATATCAGTCTAAGGAGTCTTCTTTATTACAGTGGACTCCTAGATGTGGTAGTCTGGATTCAGTTTCTGACCAGACTACTTGGTAAGTGTGAGATTTGGGGCAAATAATCTTTTTTGCAACTCAGTTTCACCCTCTGTAAAACAAGACCAACAAAATAGCATCCGTTTCACACAGTTATTAGGAAGTGTTTAGCACCTAGCTACCGTTCGATAACTGTTATTAATCTGTATTAATCTAGCTGCTCATTTTACTTTGTACTTTTAACGCTGTCATGCTTTCTTTGTTGGTAAGATAATGCATCCCCACCCCCGCCCCCGGAGTTCCCGGAAAGTAAAGACCCCTGTTCCAAACAGCTTTGTAAAACACGTTCATGTCTCTCTCAAGTTCATGCAAACACATACAGTGTCCACAGAGGCACCCACATAACAAGACTGTCCCATTTCATAGTCAAGTTATACACGCAGAAGCCAACCACAGAGAGTCTCACAAAAATGCCCTCAGGTCCACACTCAGGCTTCTGCACACTCCCCACAAACATGGAACCATCGCCCACAGCTACAGACGCGCACATCAGTCCCACTCAAAACCTAGCAGCCCGATGACGGATCACAAGCTGCGCACAGTGCCCAGGGAAGGCACCACCACCGGCTCCAGCACGGGCAGGGGCCTTGTTTTTACTTCCTTTGAGTTCGTTCTATTTTAGTTGTTGTTTTTGTTGTTCTTCTTAGAGTTATCATCTGTCCTCTTTCCTCCCTACCCAGCCCCCAAATGTCCCCCCCCCGCCGCCTCCACTGCGCATGCGCCTTGCATCCCTCCGCCTTCTGGGTACCAGTCGGCGCTCCCCGGCCCTGGCGGCGGAAGAGATGGAGCAGCGTCACGAGCGCCCGGCCCCTTAAAACGCTGCTGGCTGGAGCCGCCTCCCTCCCTGCAGCCCGCGGCGAGGATGGAGTAAAGGGGGACCCGTCGACCTGCCCGCGGGGATCAGCGATGGAGTTAAAGCAGTCTTTGTCCACCCATCTGGAAACCGAGAAGCCTCTGAGGCGCTATGGGGCGGTGGAGCAGACGGCGTGGCCAGCGGAGGGACTGGGGCGAAGTGAGTACTCGGCTGGAAGCGGGGGACACTTGGGGATCCGTGTGCTGGAGCTGGGGGGCGCGGGGGCGCGGGGAGGGCAGGGGGCGGACCCAGGGGAGCGCCCCCGCAGCGGGGCTTTCGGCGCGGGGGGGACGCGCGGCGCGGCGCAGCGACGCGCTCTCCCGCGAACAAAAGGGGGACCCACCGGGTTCGGCTTCAGCGGGAGGCTCGGGAGATCGCGAGGCAGCGAGCCGGGAGCCTGCGGTGGGCTCGGTATAGACGTGGATCCGTTAGCCCGCGGCGGGTCGTGGTCGGAAAGTAGGGTCTTCGCGGCAGCCGGGAGAGGAGAGTCGGTTCCCCGCCCGGGAGACGCGCTCGGACGCCGGAGCCGTTGGACCAACCCGGAAAGCGCCCACGGCCCCGGAGAGGGGGGAGTGGCCGCCGGGTCTGCGCCGCGTTTCTCCCCCGGCGCGAGGTTCAGGTTCAGGGCGCGCCTGAAATTCCCAGCGTTTATCCGCCCGCCCTCTCCCGGCTCGCGGGGCGGGGGCAGGGAAGGGGTGAGGGGAAGGCTAACCCGGTGCACACCCTTCCCCTCTCTCCCTCGACTCCTTCAGTCTTTGGCTTGGGGACGATCCTAGAAGGCACTTCTGAAACGGGCCGATATCATTTGCTGAGTCTCCCTACGGTATTGCGGCGTCACCAACGTTTACAAATAAGCGAAGGGTGTTTTGTTTGTTTGTTTTTAATTAATAGGGCGCAGTGGTGAAAACTCCTGCTTTCAAAGTATACAGGCAGCCGCAAGGGCTCCGGGGTCACCAGCCCTCCGTGCAAACCCGGGGCTCTCCCGGTGTCCCTGCCCTTGCCGTGCTTGCCCTAGCGTGGTGCCTCCTGCCGGGCAGGGAAGGGCTGCTCACCCTTCTCAAGGACCCTCAGCTTCCTGCCTTGGCTCTGGGTAACCGTGCTCGGTAGCAACTGCAGAGCTGTGTTGGACCAAAGTATTGTGAATGTGCTCTTTTTTTTTTTTTTTGTCTTGACCTGGTAGAAGATGGTGTGTGTGTGTGTATGTGTGTGTGTGTGTGTGTGTGTGTGTGCGCGCGCACCGTTTCTCTGTACCTGTAATTACAAATCCAGAAAATCTTCCCAGAATGGCTCAACTGTATTCTGGTTCTCAAGGATTCAAGCTGAAATCACAATCAAACGTCTTGGTTCTGCACCTGGAACCCATACTGTCCCAACCTCTTTCCTTTTCCTTCTCCTTTTAAAACCGGAGTCCTTCCTCCTGTTTTCCTGCTTTCAAAACCCTGTGTCTTTGGCGCTTTGGCATGCCACCAAGGCCGAGGGTCTCTGCTCTCTGCAAGAACAATCCCCACAATGGCTGCCTTTTAGCCACAGATCGCCAGTCACCAGGTCCTGTGCTAAGAACTTTGTGCATCGTCTGGTGCAATCCCTACAGCAACCTCCTGAGGTGACTCTTAGAACTTCCTTTCCACAGACGGATGGAAAAACTGGGGCTTGCTAGGTGCTGTGACAGTTGGGCTTCAGACCCCAGATTCGCAGCCAGCTGTGTTAGACCCCAGAGCCCCTTTCTGCTTTTCCCATGACAGTTTTTTGCTTTCACAGTTCCGGGAAGACTTCTAAAGCCGTCGAGAGAGACACAGAACACTTATAGTGATTTTACAAATATGTGGCCACCCTGTTGGTCTCTGGAGCTCCCAGGGGCCTTGAACAGACTCAGGGTCCTTGCAGAGCAGAAGCTGTATTCGAATAAGCCCTGCGTTTGAACGCTGGCTCTGCCCCTGGCTGGCAGTTACTACCTCTGTACAGGGAACCTGCTTTCATTCTTTGCAAGGAACCCCAGACGGCAACCCTCTGAATTATAACTGCAGCGTTGGTCAATTGCCTAATAATTCTCTTCCGGCTTTTTATTTTCTCACTGTTTTATGAGGACAGTTTTCAAACGTACAGAAAAATTGCACCCAGTTGATAGCATTTTAGCTCCTGAAATTTTTATGCTTCTGAATCTTAGGCTGCAAACTGGCAAAAGCCTGGAAGAAAGGCTTTCTCTTCTGTGTTCCAAGCCATCAAAGACTCTGGCTTCCTAGTCACATACAAACCAAAGTTTCTGATCTCCTTTTGATTGGATCCCCAAATCTGCTTTTTTTTCCCCCCAACCGATTTAAACTTAAAATCTTCTTAGGGCACTGATCCAGAGTCCCCATTTTGATTCTTAAACCTGGGATTGTTACCTTTAGGAAGTTCTCCTCTCTGAACTTTCGTCTGCAGCCTGGCTTTTTTTGATCCAAGTGGCTTTTTTTTAAATTTTTTTTTAACTCCCTCTCACCTTCCCTGGGATCTATGGATTGATAACCATGACATCTGTAACCTCCATTTATTTATTAGTGAAGTGTGAAAATTAGTACTATTGATTCTATGGAAGAAATATTGCCAAGCCAATGCAAGCTGTAACGCGTGAAATGCTGGAGGGGGAAACAAAGGCCCATGAAAAAGAAGCTAAGCTCGGGGCACCTGAGTGGCTCGGTCAGTTAAGCTTTCGACTCCGGCTCACGTCATGAACTCGCGGTTTGTGAGTTCGAGCCCCGCATCGGGCTCTGTGCTGACAGCTCAGAGCCTGGAGCCTGCTTCGAATTCTGCGTCCTCCTCTCTCTCTGCCCCTCACAGACTGCCCCTCACACTCTGTCTCTCTCTGCCCCTCCCCGACTCGTGCTTGTGCTCTCCCCCTCTCTCTCAAAAATAAGTAAACATTAAAAAATAAAAAGAAGCTACGGGGTACCTGGCTGGCTCAGTAGGTAGAGCATGCGACTCTCCATCTCGGGGTCATGAGTTCAAGCCCTGTGTTGGAAAAAGAAGGAAAAGATTGCAGAACCTGCCATTTTCAGTGTACATTGTACTAACTGCTATCTTTAATTTTAATTATAGTTTTAAAAAAATATTTATGTATTTATTTTGAGAGAGAGAGAGTACAAGCAGGGGAGGGGCAGAGAGAGGGAGAGAGAGAATCCCAAGCAGACTCCACGCTCAGCCCAGAGCCCGATGTGGGGCTCAATCTCACAAACCAGGAGATCATGACCTGAGCTGAAATCAAGAGTAGGATGCTTAACTGACGGAGCCCCCCAGGTGCCCCTATTGTAATTATTGTTTTCCGATGGAAGAGATGTAGAGTATAGTAGCAAAGAACGAGAGTTTTTGAAATCGGGTTAAGTGACTCCAAACCAGCTTTGCTCTGACGCCCTGGGCAAGTGTCGATCCTCTCTGTGCGTCGGTTACCTCATGTGTAAAATGCAGATATATTGGCTCGCGATCTTGGGAGCTTCCTCCGGGTGAAATTTGAAACTGGCCCCCCATACACGGAGAGACAAAGAAAGAGGCCGTTCCGATGGGGAGGTGGCAGGTTTCGTAAGCAAGGAAATTTATAGGTGGCCGCAAGAGGAACAGACCTCTGTACCTGCCTGCCGGAATCTTAACAGGTTTTATAGAGGCCAGAACAGGGTTCAGTCATGTGTATTTCCAGAGGGTCTCCGTAACACCTTATTCTCTCAGGGCCGCGTCCTTGGAGTGGCTCCCGCTGGGAGAATCCTTGTACATTTCAAGGACCAGGGGGGGGGGGGTGAGGAGTCTCCACCTGCTCCCGGGCCAGCTCTTGGGTCAAATGGCGGTCATGTCCTCTCCATAACCTCCCCCAACAGGATAATAATTCTAATGACCACTTCAGGCTGTTGGGAGGATTAAACGAGGTAATGTATACAATGCGCTTAGTACAGAGCCCGGCACACTGTAAGCGCTCAATCAGTGCTGAATGGTAGTCATAATAGGACATAAGCAGATGGCATCCTGTAGCACTGGAGAAGATTATTCCAGGCTTACCAGTCAGTTCTTTCTTGTGTCCGTTGCTTTGTAAACTGCAGATGATTGTGTATATAACACCTTCCTCTTCTTGGGAGTGCATGAGGGAATGGCTTTTGAACCCTAGGAAACCCACCTGGCATTTTTTCCTTCGAGAAAGATTCCAAGCAATTGCTCCCATCCACCTTAGACATCATTCTTCCACTCGCAGTGAGTTATTGTTTTCTTTGTTTTTTCTCCCCCTTTTACTCAGTTGGAAAATGGAGAGTGACATTTCAGTGTGGCTCGATGTATAAAAATATTGCTTTCAACCAACTGTAATTAATTGAGGGAGACACGGAGACAAGGTGACTTTTGAAAAAGCACGGAGCTTCTTTAAAAGCACAGTCATCTGTGGTTGTAGCCATTGCTTGATAGATCGGAATGTACTGGAAAGGGTGATGGGATTTTGGACAGGGGGAATGTGAGGTGGGGGGAGGCACAGGACGGGAGGAAATGCCCCAAGAGGTAAGAGCAGTGGCAGGAGCCCAGAGGTGGGAAAAAAGTGCCAAGAGTAGGGGATCGGAATGAAGTGGAAAACTCAGTCACCAAGGGTGGCGACCACTATTGAAAAGTCTTGCAAGCCTGGCCAGCAGGCAGACCGTTACACCGGCCGGCGTCTCTGGTTTCATAAACAGCGTGGAGACTGAAATAATACGATTGCCAGCAATCCACGTAATTGATTCTTGGGAACGGTTTTTGTGTTCCTTTCATCTGTCTGATGAAAGATGCTAATTTCATTATCTCCGTTTTATTTTGTTCTGGCATTATTTCTAATTACAGAATAGTATGTGCGCTTTATAAAAAATTCAAATTCATCTGAAATATAAAAAGCGAAAAATGACTGGAATCTGCTCTCTCCCCCCTCCACCCCATTTATTCGTTCGATTAATAGGTTATCAAGTGCTTTGTAAGTGTCAGGAGGTATCTAGGGGGCCTGTGGATACAGCGTTGAGCAAGACAGACAAGGTTGCTTTCCACGGGGAGCTTCTATTCAGGGTAGTGTAGGCGTCCGATAATACATAGGGAAACAAATATTGTAGTTCGAACGGTAAGCGTTACATGCAAATGGGTAGGGGAGGGATTTTTCCATCTCAGCGGCAGGAAGTGCTTCTCTGTGAAAGTGATGTTTTGCCAGCAAGTGTCAGGGATCAATCGCAAAGGCCCTTGCTCTGCGAGAGGAAGAGACAGACGGCCAGGGTGGCCGGGACCCAGTCAGGGAAGACAGTGGAGATGAATCAGAGAGGAGCCGGACTGAGTAGTGCCTTGGAGATTGCGGTTACAGAAAAAAAAAAAAAAGTACGGGTTTTATTTCCACTGCTGGAGAATCGGGGCAGAGTGTTAAGCAGGAGACAACAGGAGCTGGGTTTTGTTTTTCAAAAGTCACTTCGATATGAATAGACACTTCTCCAAAGAGGACATTCAGATGGCCAACAGACACATGAAACGATGCTCAAAGTCACTCATCATCAGGGAGACACAAATCAAAACCACACTGAGATACCACCTCACACCAGTCAGAGTGGCTAAAATGAACAAATCAGGAAACTATAGATGCTGGCGGGGATGTGGAGGAGCAGGCACCCTCCTACACTGTTGGTGGGAATGCAAACTGGTGCAGCCACTCTGGAAAACGGTGTGGAGGTTCCTCAAAAAAATGAAAATAGAGCTACCCTATGACCCAGCAATAGCCCTGCTAGGAATCTACCCAAGAGACACAGGAATGCTGATGCATAGGAGCACGTGTACCCCAATGTTCACAGCAGCACTTTCGACAATAGCCAAATCATGGAAAGAGACCAAGTGCCCATCAACTGACGAGTGGATAAAGAAGACGTGGTACATATATACAATGGACTATTACGTGGCAATGAGAAAAAATGAAATCTGGCCATGTGTAGCAACATGGATGGAACTGGAGGGTATTATGTTAAGTGAAATAGTCAGAAAAAGACAGATACCATATGTTTCCACGAATAGGTGGACTTTGTGAGACTAAGCAAAAACCAGGGGGAGGGGAAGAGGGGAAAGGAAAAAAAGACACAGAGAGGGAGGGAGATAAAACATAAGAGACTCTCAAAGACTAAGAACAAACTGAGGGTGAGGGAGATGAGGGAGGGGGGAGAGGGGGTGACGGGCATTAAAAAGGGCACATGTTGGGATGAACACTGGGTGTTATATGTAAACCAATTTGAAAATAAACTATTATAAAATTAAAAATAAATAAATAAAAACAGATAATTCATAAAACAAACAAACAAACAACAAACAAAAAAACAAAGGTCACTTCGGCTCCTGGATGGAGAATAAGACCACCGGGGGCAAGCGAGGGCGAGCCATGCAATTATCCTCGGCTGTAGTCCTGAGTCTTTCCTCATCAAGCCCACTTATAAGTTGGTAGGAGTTTCCTTGAACCGGAAAGGTGTGACCAGGGGTAGGGGTGGCTTGGGGTGTCTCGTGGGAGGCCACGCTTCGGGTCAAGGTTGAGGAGATGTGACGGTCTCTGGATATGCTGGATGGGCAGCGGACTGCGTAACTAGCCACGACAGCCGTCACAGCAGGAAGGCGGGAGACAGTGAACATCGTAGTATCTGGCGTGTACTTAGAACAAACCCGGTTATTTGCGTCTCTCTGTGTTTGTCCATCCCGTTGTTTCAGTTTTGCAAGCATTTCCTTACGTGTTAACTGAAGGAAGAACTATTCGTGCCTATTCTTGGTCTCTGATTAGTTATTAAAGACTTATTAATAATAATAGTAGTTAACGAGTTCTAGCTGTGAACTTGGGCTTATTCAATTCTTGTAACACCCCTATTAAGTCAGCCGGATTCTTTTTTATTTTTTCATTTTTTTAAGTGTTTACTTATTTTTTAGAGAGAGAGAGAGACAGAGACAGAGTGTGAGCAGGGGAGGGGCAGACAGAGAGGGAGACACAGAATCCGAAGCCCACCCCAGGCTCCCACCTGTCAGCACAGAGCCCGACGCGGGGCCTTGAACCCACACACTGGGAGATCATGACCTGAGCTGAAGTCGGACGCTTAACCGACTGAGCCCCCCAGGCGCCCCAGTCAGCCAGATTCTTACTCCCCTTTTACAGATGGGGACGTCGGGGCTTTGGAGGTTAAGAAACTTGCTGAAGGTCACAAAGCTGATAACGTGGCCGAGCTGGAGCCCGATGCGAGTCCTCCGTGACTATAAATGGTCCTCACCAGTGTCTGTTATCCCCAGTACAGTGTTACATGCTGCGGAGATTAGAGAGAAGACACAGCCCCCACCCTGAAGAAGCTTACAGATTTGGGGAGCGTGGAGACACAGACGTAAGGAACAGCAGGAATTGCAATACCAGTAAAATGAAACAAACACTCGGTGAAGGGCCAGCGGCGCAACAAGAGGAAGAAGACCTAAGCTCTTCCTGGGGGCCCCAGAGCCACCGCAAGGGGTGTTAGCGCTGGGTCCGAAGGCTAAGCAGGGTTTCCCATAGGTGACAGGAGGAAAGGCATTTCAGGTGAGCTGCCGGCCCCAGGCTGGGAGGTGGAAATCCCTAAGGCCAGGGTCCGCGCACTGGCTCTCCCCCTCACCCCCCTGTGTCTTTCCCCTTGGCTCTTGCGTCCTGGGACTCAGGGTCTGCTTGGTTCACTGAGGTCAGTGGTCTGTTCCCTGGATGAGCCTGCGGGTTAGAGACCACAGGCAGAGGCTCCTCGGCATAGCCTCTCGGGTCAGCACTCACAAAGCACCCCCCGGGGGTGCTGACCGTCCAGCGCATTCATTCCTTGACTAGGCACTTCCTGGGCAGGCTTGGGCCCCTACTGTGTGCTAGCTTCAGAGGTACAGCGAGGACGAACACCCGGACCCCACCCGTCAGGAGCTCTCTGGCTGCCTGTGGTCGGGCCTCCCTCTGCGACCCCCTTGCCTTGTGATCTTGGGCCGGGCTCCTACCTTCCTACCTTAGTTCCCTCCTCTGACAAACGGAAGTGTACCTAATACTGCTGAACTGTCCACTTTGAAATGGCTAACATGGCATATATTATGTCAGATGTATTTTGCCCCAATAAAAATTGTGTTGTTACATTGTTTTTAAAAAGCGAAATAAAAAAGGTCTATTTAACGTACAGGTACAGTCATACAACGGCACAAAATATATACTAGGTTTAAGTGGTAGCACCGAGGGATGGTTCTGGGGTCTCAGGGTGAAAGTGTTTCTTTTTTGTGTGTGTGTGTAAATTAAACAAAATATTTATGTATTTTCAAGAGAGTGAGAGAGAGGGGGAGGGGCAGAGAGAGAGGGAGACGGAGGATCCGAAACGGGCTCTGCGCTGACAGCAGACAGCCTGATACGGGGCTCGAACCCACAAACCGTGAGATCACGACCTGAGCCGAAGTCGGACGCCCAACCACCCGACTGAGACCCCCAGGCGCCCCAATGGCGGGTCTTGAAGGAGCCTGAAAAGATGAACAGTATTTTATCACTGATTCAGAGGAACAGCATTCCAGACAGAGGGCACGGCACTTGTGAGGGCACGGCCGTGAAACAGCACGCGTGACCTTGGAAATGTCTGAGTGACGCTTGCTGGGCTCTGACCACATGAGGGAGACAGGAGCGGGGGAGGAGGACAGTGCACGCTGAAGCCCGGGGGTAGGTCCACAGAAGGCCGGATGGAGGAGACTCAGCTCCCCGTTGAGACAACCCTTTCCTGCAGCGTCCAAATGGGGTGACTAAGGGCCACCCTCCTAGAATAAATTTGTTTGAATGAATCAGAGTCAGACTTGCTAAAAATTACTTTTTAATTAAAATGCCTCTATACACAGGGACCGTTAAAGGAGAAAAAGAATAATTATTCTAAGGGAAGCAGAAGGGAATGATTCTAGCAATAACACATCCTGGGCGCTTCCCGTGTGCCCGCCGCCTGCGTGTGTGCTTACACCCATCCTCTGACTCACTCCTGAGAGAGCGCCCTGGGGCGTGAGGTACACGGAGATACGTACGGCTTCGTACAATGAGGAAACTGAGGCTCAGAGAGGTTAGGCGACTTGCCCAGTGTCACTCTGCCAGTCGGTGTCAGAGCTGGAACTCGAACTCAAGCGAGGGTGACTGAGTCCTGCTGCTTTCTTATCTCCTAGGATGGGCGGGGGCTGCCGCTAATTCCGACGGGTAAGGTCCGTTAGTGTTTCTAGTACGTCTTCGTGTTCCTTAGTACTGATTCTGTTCTCCGGCTCATTGATTTCCTTTTCCGTTACACACATGTCCCTTGGACACCCGAGGACCACATCTCGCGACTTCCCAGTGCCTTCTGCGTGAGACGGGAGCGACTGTGGTGACTGCAGAATGCGTTCGCGGAAATTCAGCAGGAAGAGATTTTCTGTTTGGAGGAAGAAGCGTAGCTTCCCAGACAAAGGCCTCCTTTGGGTGATCAAGAGAGACTAGGACAGTATAGGGACAGATTACTGTGGCGTTTGAGAGTGGAGGCTTTGCCTCAATTTGAGTCCTGGCTTAACCCCTCATTCGCTGCGTGCTCCTGGGCTGCTTACTTAACCTCTCTGAATTTCGGTCTTCTCATCTATTTAATGGAGATCATAACAGGACCTGCCTCCTAGGGTGGCAAAGAAGATCCAAAGAGAAAATATGGGAAAGCCCTTGGCACAGAGTCTACGGTAAATGGGGGAGATGGTGTCGATAGAACAGGACATAAAGTGAGCCATGACTGGGATATTTAGATAATCGGAGAGAAAGAGGGAAGTCAAAGTGGATGGAAACGAATGGGGGCAACAGAGCGTGCGGCCATTGTCGGAGGCGTGCGTGACTTTGGCAGCGTCAGAGGAGTCCCGAGGTGTGAGGTTGGTTGAGCAGGGTCACTAGACGTGGCCAGATTAAACGTGACAGGTGTCTGGAGCAGGGCGGGGGATGGTGGCAAAGAAAGTGGCATTTTAGGGAGACTTGTCTGGCAGAGGTCGCACACTGGACGGCAGGGCAAGGACCCCGAGGGCAGGAAGACCAACCAGAAGGTTGGAGTCAGCTGATCATGAGGTCACATGAACTGGGGTCTAAAGCAGGGTCAGCTGAGGGGGAGGAAGAGGCCAGTCAGATCGTGAAGGGAGAAGACAGCAGCGGTTGGTCACAGATGGGAAAGAAGGGGGGTCTTCTAAGTGCAGGCCACGCGACGAGCAGGGAACAGCAGTGTGGTTAGCCCAGGGTCTTAGGAAGTAAATATATTGTAATCGCTCCTGCCCCTTCTCGCTTCCCATGGGGCTTCAGGAGGCCCAGGGATTGGGGGCATGGGGAGAATAGTGACCCCCGACACTTGTATAGCACTTTCTAATTTATATTCTTCCTGTGTTTTTCCATTTGCTCTTTACAAGAAAGGGCCAAGAGGTGGAATCATCCTGCTCCTTTGGGTGTGGGTAAGCAGGGAAAGGACTCACCCCCGGGAAGGGGACAGCCAGCAGGGCCTGAACGAGGATCAAACTGTCCAGGCCGTTTGCACTAGAGCAGGGCTTCCAGGGGTATTTGTATTTGAATAACCTACGAACGACTGCTTTACAAATGGCAAGATGTCTAGATCCCGTAACATCCACACTGGAAAATGACCACAGTGCGTGACGCTAATTACTCTGTTCATTTGAAATTCCCAAATGGGGCGGTCATTCATTCCCCGATTTGTCCATCTATCCATCGATTCCCTCGTCCATTCAATACGTGTTTACTTTTGGCCTCTTTATATGCCAGTTCTCGTGCTAAGCTCTTGAGAATATGGTAGCGCCACGAGAAAGATGTTTGCGGTCCCTGCCTTCAAAGAGATTTAAGGTCTACTCGTAGAAATAGAGCTACCGTATGATCCCGGCACTCCCACTTCCGGGTATAGACCCAAAGGAAAGGAAAACAGGATATCGAAGAGATGTCAGCACCGCCATGGTCACTGCAGTGTTGTTGACAAGAGCCAAGATATGGAAACAACCTAAATGTCCACCAATGGATGAATGGATGACGAAGATGTGGTCTAAAGAAATATATACAATCAATGCAATGTCATTGAACCAGGAGAAAGAAAGAAATCCTGCCATTTTCCATTGGTGACAACGTGATGGTCCTTGAGAGCATATGCTAAGTAAAGGAAAAACAGTCAAGCTCATAGAAATGTTTGTATGAGACCAGGGAAGTGGTTGCCTGGCGGCGGGGGGGGGGATGAGGGCAATAGATGTTCGTAGGAAGGGTTCAAACTACCAAGTTACAAGATAAGTAAGTTCTGAGGATCTAATATAAAATGTGGTGACTACAGTTGATTATACTGTATCATACTTGAAATTTTCTGAGAGTAGAATTTACGTTTTCTCACACGTACACACAAGAGAAATATGTAAGGTGATGGAGATGGTAATTACTAGCTACTAGGAGTCCTTCCACAGGGTATCCCTGTAACAAATGGTAATGACGTATACTTTAAAAATCTTACAGGGGTGCCCGGATGGCTCAGTCCGTTGAGCGTCCAACCTTGACTTCAGGTCACGATCTCCCAGCTTGTGGGTTCAAGCCCTATGTTGGGCTCTGCACTGATAACTCAGAGTGGAGCCTGCTTCGGATTCTCTGTCCCTCTCTCTGCCCCTCTCCTGTTTGTGCTCTGTCTCTGTCTCTCTGAAAAATAAGCAAACATTAAAAAAAATTTAAAGATCTTACAATATTATCTGTCGATAATATGTCAACCAGGCTGAAAAAAGGGGGTCTCTTGGGAGCAGTCCCTGTTTCCCGTGATGCGGAACCAAGGGACAAGAGATGATGCCCTCTCTAAGTCCTTCAGAAACAGCGTCCAGCCCAATGTGCCGACCGAAGGCCCTCTTAGCTAAATGTTGCCCAGAAATTCATTCAGTTGTTTTGCTCTACACGTATTTTTGAGAGCCCTTGAGAAGATGACTCCTAATAGGGTCAAACCACATTTTCTGGGCAAATCCAAGTGCGGTGCTCTGATTCTGTCTTCCTTGGAGAACAGTGACCCTGGGTGTCACGTTCGGTGCTCAGTGCTGCGTGCCCAGCGTCTACCAAGCTGGCCAGCACGGAGAAGCCTCTCGTTCAATCGATAGTTGCCAAATTAGGTGGCCATTGATCCTCAAAGACCAAGGTGCAAATGATTTAATCATGTTTTGCAAACCTTCGAAATCATCAGACGAAAGAATGAAGTGAGCTGGAGTCTTGGTCTGAATTGCCCGCCCGTCTCCGGGTTTAGACCATTTGTTCCTGACACCGCAGTTAGGTTAGTGTGCTTTCCTGCTTCGAGGGACAGAGGCAAGATTTTCGGATCAGATACAAAATCACAGGAATAGGTAAGGTTGCCTCGAACTGGCGGTACACGGACAATGCCATGATGGGCGTAGGCTTGGCTCGGTACTTTACGTTTAAGCCATATCTCCTCGACTCTTAGGGTCACAGAGGTGGGGACACACTATTCATCGTCCCTCACACCTCTCTGGAACAACAGAAACAAAACCCAGCATGGCCACATTAAAATACACTGGGCCATTAAAAGTCCTTTTAATTTCATGCAGAGAAAAGAGTCGTCTTAGACGATGCTGGTGGAACCGTTGTGTGTTCCAGCTTTGCTGGAAAGCAACATGGTAACATCTACTAAAATTTAAAATTCTCCTGTGCTTTGACCTAGCAGTCTAGTCCCTGGACTCCTGGGACTCTATCCAACAGAAATAAAAACACCAGTGTACAAAGATGTGTGTGCAAAAAAACCAAAAAACAAAAAAATGAAACTGGACACAAAACGAAGGCCCATCAGTAGAAGGGTAGTTGCATAAATTATTGTTCATCTACTGTGAAAGGTGCTGGAGCCTTTAAAAAAGAAGAAAGTAGAGCAATAATAATTGTCTTCAGGGGTATGGTTGAGGGAGGAAAATGTGATCCGGGAAAATGTATATAAGAGGATCTAATTTTTGAAAAACAAAATTCTCTCTGTCTCCATCTCTCTCTGTCTCTCTCTCTGGCACATGGAATACATAGCAGCCCCGTGTGTGCGTGCAATCTTATTAGTAGGAGAATGACATGGAAGGATGGATAGTAAGTTACTGCCATAGGCTACCTGGGGGAAGGGACTGGGGACAGGGCTGATGGGAGGGAAGGAAGAGGAGGTGGCAGTGGATAGCCAAGGAACAAAGAAAAAAAATACTTCACTCAAAAAAAAATTCTCTGTAAATAGTATCACACTTAGATATTTGTGTTAAGGTATACATTTGTGGGACAGGGGAAGAGGCATCCTAACTTCAGAAATATTAAAATGTTGGGGAGAGGGGTGTCTGGGTGGCTCAGTTGGTTGAGTGTTGGACTCTTGATCTCGGCTCAGATTGTGAGATCTCAGGTTCGTGAGATGGAGCCTCGAATCGGGCTCCACGCTGGCAGTGTGGAGACTGCTTGGGATTCTCTCTCTCCTTCTGCCTCTCCTCCACTTGCTTTCTCTCTCTTTCTCTCAAAATAAATGAACTTAAAAAAAAATGTTGGGCAGAAGTGTGGTTTTCAAAATTGAAGAGATAGAGTGTTATCTGATTTAATCCTCACTACAATCCTGTAGGCTGAAGCATTGTGTGTGTGTGTGTTTGCGTGTGTGTGTGTGTGTGTGTGCGCGTGCACGCACATGGATCAGAGAGTTGGAAATCTGGCCCCATTGCTCAATAGAGAAGGGAAGAATCTAGACTGTCTGGGTAAGAAGCTCATACCTTTCCCCTCTATGATTATTTGTAAATTTCCAAGTATGTTCAATTCCATTGGCATTTCATTAAAGGAAAGGCATCTGCCATAGTTTGTGGCGCCCTATTTTAAGAATCTGGGTATTGCCGTGTGGACCATGTTCCCTTAGATCTTCTCTCTTTGTGCTTCCCAGTTTCCCCTGGTGGTCTCTGGGGCTGAGAAGTGAAACCACTCACTCCCCTTAATCCCAGTCTCAGAGATGAATTTGGGAAATAGGCAGTAATCAGCAGAGGAAGAAACATACCAGTCCTTCCTTAACTTGTGTTTTTCTTCCTGTGTGCAGTCTGCTCAGGTTGCTGTAACAAAAGGCCATAAACTGGGTCGTTCTTATAACTCAGTTTTTATTTTATTTTATTTGAGAGAGAGAGCGAGAGAGCGCGTGCGTGCACATGAGCCGGGGAGAGGGGCAGAGGAAGAGAGAGAGAAGCTTAAGCAGGTTCCGTGCTGAGCTATCCCACGACCCTGGGATCATGACCTGAGCCAAAATCAAGAGTCGGATGCTCAACTGACCGAGCCGCCCAGGTGTCTCCACCTGGATGGCTTTTAAAATACAGAAATTTTTTAAATTTAAAAATTTTTAAAAATTAAAATTTTACGTTTTTTAAAATTAAAAAAAACTTTTAAAGTTTTTATTTATTTTGAGAGAGAAAGAGCATGAGCAGGGAAGGGGCAGAGAGAGGGAGAGAGAGAGAATCCCAAACAGGCTCCGTACTGTCAGCGTGCATCCGGACACGGGGCTCGATCCCAAGAGCCATGAGATCATGAACTGAGCCAAAATCAAGAGTTGGGTGCTTAACCAGCTGAGCCACCGAAGCGCCCCGAGAGTTAGATTTTTAATGCGTGGATTTGGGGGAGGGGAACATGAACATTTCATCTATAGCACCGTCCTTAGCCCGGAAGGAATGAAGACAGCTGAAAACTCACATTCGTCGGGGCCCCACTCCAGGCGTGAAATGCTTTTTTAGCAGGTGGCTCTTAAAAGGTGGCCATCATTTTGACAAGAAACAAAAGTTATTCCCATTTTGGTTCTATTTGGTTCCTCTATACCCAGCACAGCAGGGGAGACCATTTGGCCCCCTGGGTGTTTGCGGGGCTGTGTTCATGCTGGAGGCCCACCGCCCGCCGCAGGATCCATCCGTCTTCATCCAGTTTAAACAGACAGAGGCAAGGCGTCCCCTGAGCACAGACCGGTGGTTAAATCAGGTGCAAACGCCGTCTGTACAGAGCGGCTCAGCCCCGGGCCCAGGGCGGCCGGGCTGGGTTCCAGGAGCTAAGAGGCCGCTTTCTTAGGGATCAGCTTTGCCTTAGAGCGGGGTTTTGAGATTTCCCAGATGCTTAGCCAGAACTAGGTTAGCTTTATGTATCTTCCTTCTCTACGGAGACTCTTTTCTTTTCTTCTTTTAAACTCACATACCATAAAATTAACCCTTCACCATTTGAATGTGTCTTCCTTCTCTCTGGAGATTTTCTTTTCTTTTCTTTGTTAACTCACGTACCATGAAATAACCCTTCACCATTTGAAATGTACCTGTCAGTGGCATTTAGTAGATTTAGTCTTGTGCAAGCACCACCTCTACACCCTTGCAAGAAACCCTGTACCCGTTCAGCAGCCCCTTCCCACGCCCCCCTTCCCCTAGTCCCTGGCGACTCCTTTTTGTCACTACGGATTTGCCCCTTTTGGGTGTTTTGTAAAATGGAATCGTGCAACATGTAACCTAGCTTCTCTAACTGAGTGTAGTGTTTTTTTGTTTGTTTTTAAAAAATGTTTATGTTTGAGAGAGCCAGTGGGGGAGGGACGCTCTGATGCCTCCTGTAACAAGGACACTAATCCTCTCTGCTCAAGGCCCCGTCCTCATAACCTCCTCGAACCTAATTACCTCCTTGTAGGCCCTGCTTCCAAATACAGTCATATTGGGGGTTACGGCTTTCACGTTGGAATTTTGGGGGACAAGTAAGTCCATAGCAATAGACTTCTTACTCGAGATGGAACAGCATGTTTTAGCATCCTGGTGTCTTGGGGCTGGAAGGAAATTTATGATTTCCCTATGATTTCTCAACCGTGGCCTTAGGGACATTGACATTTGGGGCTGGATCATGCCGTGCTGTGGGGGCTGTCCCGTGCCTTGTAGGATGGCCGGTCAGTAATATTTCTGGCCTCTGCCCACCAGATGCCAATAGTACCACCACCACCCCCTCCTCTGCTGCCCAATTGTGACAACCATAGATGTCTCCAGATGTTGCCAGATGTTCTCTAGAGGGGCAAACTTGTCCCCCATTGAGAAGCACTGATCAGATCTAAGTTTTTTTAGATACAGGTACTCTAGTTTTATGATGCAGGAGAGCCCAAAGAGTCCCATCTCTTACCTTGGCCCCTAGATTTCTGCCCTCTTTTTCTTGAGATGTCTGTTCACACACACAAAGCATTGTCGATAGACACCGTCTCGGATGTGCTGAAGATTAAGCCAAGAGAAACCCGATTATGAGCTCCCCGAAGCATAAAGAAATCTCCCCACGCAAAATGGATTTGATTTTCCTCAAGGCATTCCTGCCTGGGAAGATTTCTGTTTACGACAACCTGCAGTGAAGAAGAAATTGCCGCTTCACTGACAACAAAGAAAATGTTTCAGGTAGGTGAATAGAAATACCCCTTCAAACAACAGCCCTTGACTTTGCTACCAAAATGAGGGGAATTTCGGTCAGCCCGGAGAACACAGACCCCAAGTTTTCTCCTGAACACCGTGTCCAGGGACTGACCATCTTTTCTTTATTAGCACCCCAAAGAGTGCACAGACCGCAATGAAAGGGACCAAGAAAATGGAGCCACTGGGTGACAGATGGTGTCTCCATTCTTGTGAACTGACATGAGCACTTCTTTTAGCTGGGTGAGGGAGGAGACAGAATGCTTGGTTCTTTTAAGGTTCTTAGATGAATTTCCTAGTATATAGAAGTACACTAAGGGGTGCCCGGGTGGCTGGTTAAGCGTCTGCCTCTTGATTTAGGCTCAGGTCATCATGATCTCACAGTTTGTGAGTTCGAGCCCCGTGTCAGGCTCTATGCTGACAGCATGGAGCCTGCTTGGGATTCTCTCTCTCTTCCCTCTTTCTGTCTGCCCGTCCCCGGCCCATGCTCACTCTCTCTCTCTCTCTCTCTTTCTCTCTCTCAAAATAAATAAATAAAAAGTAAAAAAAAAAAGGAAGTCTACTAAGAAATCAAGTATTCCTGATGATTCAGGTGTCTCCTCCTCCTTTTAAGAAAGACAGTGTGTGTTTATGTCTTCTTACATTTATGTTCAGTTGACTCTATTGCTTTTGGAGGGCACAGGATAAAAATTGTTACTTCTGGAAATAGTCTCGTTCTGTGTGATTCTCAACTCTGGCTGCACATTAGAATTCTTCCCTCCCCCCCCAGTAGCTTTTAATGCAGTTAGCCCATTTCCCCCCCTCCCTTTCTAATGGATTAGAAGACCCTACCCCAGAGGGATGGTGATTTTGCCAAGTGCTCAAGCTGGGCAGAAGCCGAAGTACAACGTGGACCCATTTATCCTGTATATCTGAAAGGAGTTAAATAAATGAGTTCCCTTCCTCATAAAGGACTTCCTCTGTCGGACCATGGCGGCCAACACCTGAAAACTCTCAGCAAAATAAATTATTAAATCCTAAATTGCAAATCCGTCATTGCTCTTGGGAGAACAATTCGACCCACGAGTCCTGTTGTCCTAGATCTGCCATCCATTCGGAATACAAAAGATACTATTGCTGTTATGATTAGCAGCCATTATTCAAAAATTCGTCCCGGATAGAGAGATGCGTAACCTGTGTTAGATGGCCCAGCCTCGCCATTAATGTAGCTCCTTTTCTGCAACACAATAAACTGTATTTAGAAAAGATCATTGTCCGCTGGCTGATGATGGGTTTCTCACAGAAACAGCTTGCTACTATGTGACAGTGTGGCTGAACACTGTTGCAGGAGAAATTTCTCGTGGTTCTTTTTTTTTTTTTTTAAGTTTTTATTTATTTCTGAGACAGAGACAGAGCATGAGTGGGGGAGGGGCAGAGAGAGAGGGAGACACAGAATCTGAAGCAGGCTACAGGCTCTGAGCTGTCAGCACAGAGCTTGACGCGGGGCTTGAACCCACAGACCGCGAGATCATGACCTGAGCCGAAGTCAGACGCTCAACCGACTGAGCCACCCAGGCGCCCCTCTCGTGGTTCTAATGGGGTGTGAGGCAAGAGACAAGGTATATTTGAGGGAATATGGAAAAACACTGATGTATCTTTCTCTGTTATTGTTAAAAGATACCTTTCGAAGAGGTAGAATTATGACTCTCCCAATGATATAAAAATAGACACGTTACAGATTTTTATTCTGCTCAATGGGGGCACCAACTCGTAATAACCGATTCCTCAGAATCTGAAGAATAGCCTAATTTATGGATCGGGGCTATTGAATGAAGGGGGTAAACGAAAGTAAAACTGAGGTTTCCCTGAAGGAGAGAGAAGGCAGTTGGATCTCTACCAGCTGGGTGAGGATTTCCATGTGCGTAAGAATTATTTTTGCCTCATTACACCACTCTTACAGAGTTGTAAGACAGCTCAGAGACAAAGGAAAAGACTAGAATCGGGTAATCTGGAGAGGTGACCTCTGGATGCATAAGCTTCCGTGGAAACACTTTTTCTCCCCAGCATGACCTACATGCTCTCCTGAAGAGGAAGCGATGAGAATCCGGGAACCGAACTAACCAGTTTTTCGAGCACAAAGAAAGCTACGAGTTTTCAGGAGCGACAGGGAGGGAAATTGTCCTTCAGAGCAGAAGATGATTCCAAATGAAACCTGGTCTGGTGAAAGTCTGTACTCGAAAACGTGGAGTCCAAGGGGGACTGAAGAATGAGCGAGAACCCGGTCTATTAATTACCCAGAGGTTTATCTCTTGAAGGCACCGAGATGTAACCATCCAGATGTTCAGCTTGCTTGGAGCTGAGCGGGGGTAAATCTTGTAGTTGTCACTTAGCTGCTCTGCAAACTAAAATGATCATATATATATATATATATATATATATATATATATGTATATACATATACATATATATGTAAATATATATATTTGCATATTTTCTTTTTTTTTTTTTTTAAAGATCAGAGCCATTACCGTGTGTCCTGGGGTTGATACCTACCAACCCTGCCTGGTAAGAGATCTTCCTTCCAAAGAAGAGGCTGACAAACACAGGAAATGGCACACACTAGGAATTTAATACGTGTTTGCCAAATCGTATCGAGGTATTTGATTCCTAAGCAACTGAAGAACGTTGCTTCACCTCCCCGGGAGGTAGGGAGACTGGGCAAGATGCTAACAAGCTTCTAAAAATGGCCTTGAGAGAGAAATTACTTTGGCCTCTGTGGGATTGGAATCGGGTCTCTAGATTTACAGTATTTACTCAGCTGCCATTTCTATTATCTAAAAATAAAGCCAAGCAGCTTGAAGTTGACGAGCGAGTCTAAACCCCTTGGTGTTCGATTACTTACTAGCTTAACATACGCGGCTGCGTGGTTATAAAGATCCGGAGACTCCGCGCAGAGGCATATCGGAGGCAGGATTTAAAGATAGAAATCCGCGTAGCCATTTGCCTTTTTGCCGCATTTATAAAATCAGCCATCTGGATGCTCATTGTCCAAGAACATGATCTCTCGTATGACCGTGAGCCTTTCCTCCAAGGCGGCTTTTTCTAAGCTGAGAAACAGCAGCTGTTAGTAGGTTTTCTAAGAAAAAGGGAGGACTCTGGTCAATAAGTTTGGAAATTGCGGGGTGAAATTTAGTGGTGCACGGTTGTTGATGGTGGGGATCCTTAATAGGCTAACGCACCTTGTGGATTTCAAAGGTTCGAAGCTGGTCTCCTGCCCTCGCTTCTGCCGGCTCCGCTGTTGACCAGAATTCTTATCACCCTCCTTTTGGCTTATCTCTCCCTTTCCCCAAAACTTCCCCTTGCCTCTGACTCCGACTACAGATTTCTCTATCATATTTTGCTGGTTGTTCGTATTTATTTTTTACTTGGAGTGTAATACATTCTGCCCGGCCTTCCCCACTTTCCATAATCCGCACTTCTCCCCAGCTCCGTAGACTGACTTCCCTCCGTGCTCCACAGTGTCCCTCTGATCTGGGTGTTGGTCTCCTTCACATCCTCCTCTGCGAAAGGGGGTAATACGTACCTACCGCATGACAATTACTGAGAGCGTTCACTGAAGATAACACCAGTGGGCACTGAGCACAGTGCCCAGCACACAATAAGGGCTTGACCGTAGTAAGTGCTGTTAGTATTGTTGTCGATACTGTCGTTACCCCTTTCTTTGTGACATGTCACCCTCCTTTCTTCTTCTCTGCTGAAGCTTGGTCCTACCTTTCCTTGGTGGCAGGTTCATTGACCTCCCTGCGTCCTTCACTCCTTTTATGTGATATGCACGGCTGACCCCTGCCCCTTATGGAAAGGACACTACAAACGTCGCTCCAAGTTCCCAAGCAGATTATTGTCCCCAACACCCACCTACGGAGAAATACAGGCGGCGTCGAAGGTTGCGGCCTCCAGAAGCCCCCACTCTTCCTAGTCCACTTCCCTCGAAGAATTTCTTCCATTTCCGACCTCCTGTGACGCCCCCCACCTCGGATCCTGGATTTGTCTTAGTTGCAGGGGACTGTCTCGCCCAGTTGACCAGAAACTCCTTTAGAGCGGGGACCCAGCCTAAACTCTGTCTTAATCTCCCTGTAGTGTTTAGGCCGGGGGTTGGCACGGTTTTTCTGTACGGGGCTAGACAGTACCTATTTTAGGCCGTCCTGGCCATACGGTCTCTGTCGAAACGACTCAGCTCTACCGCCGGCGCTGCAAAGCCGCCCCGCGTGGCAATACCTGAATGAACGGGCATGGCCGTGCTCCTTACGGACTTCATTTCTGGACGCCGAAATTTATTTTCATCTTATTTTCCCACGTCATGAACGATAATTCTTCTTCTGATTTTTTTTTCCAAATCGCTTAAAAATGTAGAGGCCATTCTTAGCCCGTGGGCCAGAAAGGAAACCGGCGGTGGGCGGCTTTGGCCTGCGGGCTCGTCAGCCCGTTGCCTAGACAAACGCCAAATACCTGAATGAACAGAGAAGGGGGTCAGATCGCAAGTGATGTTCTGTTTGCTGCGGGAGAAGAAAGTTCTGGCTGCTGTGGCTTTGCGTCCAGGCTTCCATGCTCCCGGTCACCAGCGGCAGGCTTTCTCTCCTAGAACTCGTCCTGTAGCTGAGGAGAGGACACCACTCGGGAGACAAGTCCGTGTGGTTCAGTGTTCCTTTTTTTTCTTATATAAAAAAATTTTTTTTAATGTTTATTTATTTTTGAGAGAGACAGAGAGAGAGTGAGCTAGGGAGGGGCAGAGAGAGGGAGACACAGAATCCGAAGCAGGCTCCAGGCTCCAAGCTGTCAGTGCAAGAGTCCAATGCAGGGCTCGAACTCAACGAACTGCGATTTCATGACCTGAGCTGAAGTCGGAGGCTCAACCTGAGCCACCCAGGCAGCCCCTTATAAAATTTTTTTAAACGTTTATTCATTTTGAGAGACAGAGACAGAGCATGATTGAGGGCGGGGCAGAGAGAGAGAAAGAGGGAGACATAGAATCCGAAGCAGGCTCCAGGCTCTGAGCTGTCAGCGCAGAGCCCAATGCGGGGCTCGAACTCACAAACCATGAGATCATGACCTGAGCCGAAGTTGGTTGGACGCTTAACCAACCGAGCCACCCAGGTGCCCCTAATGTTTATTTTTGAGAGACAGAGACAGAGCTTGAGCAGGGGACGGGCAGAGAGAGAGGGAGACACAGAATCTGAAGCAGGCTCCAGGCTCCTAGCTGTCAGCCCAGAGCTGGACTCGGGGTTCGAACTCACATGTTGCAAGATCATGACCTGAGCTGAAGTCAGACGGTGAACCGACTGAGTCACCCAGGCGCCCCTCAGTATTCCTTTTATAGGTGCTCATCTGGGGGCTTTTCACACACAGGAGATACGGTAATGGACAAGCAACAGAAATCCACTCTGGATAATGCAGAGGTTTCCAGATGCAAGAGCAACCCATTCATCAGTTTAAGGGGTTGCGACCAGAATTTGAACCACGAAATAGAAGAGAAGGGAAGATATAAGAGACTAAGGGTAAATGTTATTTTGTACAATTTTTATTTCACTTACGCTTATGTGTGTATGTAGCTACTACCAGGACCACTCTGTGTATGTCTTACTGTGGATCCCAGTTACGTAAGCCTGCACAGAGGGGCACCTGGGGGGCTCGGTCGCTCAAGCGTCTGACTCTGGCTCAGGTCATGACCTTGAGGTTTGTGAGTTCAAGCCTCGCATCAGGCTCTGTGCTGACAGCTCAGAGGCGGATTCTCTGTCTCCCTGTCTTTACCTCTCCCCCACTTATGTGTGTGATCTCTCTCTCTCAAAGATAAATAAACATTAAAAATAAATAAATACATAAATAAATAAATAAATAAATAAAGAAGCAAGCTTACCTAGCACAGAAACTTAAGTAGAAAAAAAAGGAGTTCACCAGAAACAGGTGAAATCCTCACAGCATAAAGATGGGCTACAGAGACAGGCCTTACAAAGGAGAGGCCCCCCGACACCTATAAAGTTCCAGGTAAAATAAATAAATAAATAAATAATAGATAAATACAAGTCCAGGTGGTAGGAAATTCGAGCTGAGTCGGCCCCCCCCTTTCCCGTTTTCACCCCTGAGCCACAGTGCTCAAGATTCAAATCCCCCAGGAGAGGATGAGAGAAAAACCTCTGAGTTAACCAGAGTCCGTTCTGTTGCTGGAAACCAGCTCCCACCTCCCGTGTGCGAAAACTCCCTCCTCTCGACCCCGTGAACTTTCCCCACACCTCGGTGCCTCCTGCCGCTCCTGACCTTTGCACCCGCTCTCCGGAAGTGGACCCTCCCCAGTGGAGGGACGAGCTCTAGGAGCAAACAGCGGCTGAACGGTGGTTGGGGGAAGCCAACCTGAGGTCAAAGCCGAACGGGTGTGTCGGTACCCGACCCAGGACGAGGGAGGCCGAGGCATGGCGAGAACCACTCAGAGAACCACGAGTGAGGTGTTCTCTCATGGCCGTGCAGTAGAGGCGCAGGACCAGAGACAGGACAGCAGGTGCTTACATCCCTCACCCCCCCCCCGCCCCCGCAGATGCCCCACTAAGGAGTGAGATTGTTTCTCCCCCTCCGAGAAAAATAACTAGCTTTTTTATTCTGCAAAATGTATCCATACATTTTTCAAAACCAGATCACCGGTTTATTAGAAAAGGATAGAACTCAGGCACGGCCGGGGGGCAGAGATGCCAGGGGGAGGGGTGGCGAGTTTCCAGATGCTTCTCTCTCCCTGCTCCTCCAAGTAGTCATCAGCCCGGAAGGGCTCCGACCCCTGTCCTTCCGGGGTTTTATGGGAGCCTCATCACGTAGGCATGGTTGAGTCATAATCTTTTAAATTAAAAAGTACTGAAGACGATCAAAGGACGCAACCATCATTTAGAATAATCCTGCCACCCTCAGCCAACCACTGAGCACAGCCTTGCTCAGATGTCCCTTTGTCCTTCCTCTCCTTCCCCTTTTCACTCCCCTCCCCCCTCCTCCTCTGAACCACGCTTCTCACCAAGAGACGAATCACACTTCCGAATCTGGTCCCTCTCCTGGCACATTTCGCTGTTTTAGGGGACACTCCCCCTCCCTAAGGACAGGAAGTCTTCAGGCAAAGGGCCGCATGCAGCTCAGAGCAGGGTGAGAAGCGGCAGCTCAAGAGAAAATAACGCTTGACAGATTAGACGTAACTCGTATACTTTGAACCAACAGTAAGGAGAACGGGACGCAACGGAGAGTCTAACTTGATCCAAGAAACACACGTTTTGATTCTTTTTGTGCGAATGGCTCGCTGGAAACCGAGATGAAGAAGGCAGAGTTGTTTAGTTCAAGAAGCTCACCTTCTAGGAAGGGGGAGAATGACGCACGGCGGTGGGTGCGCGAGCCAAGTGCTGGCGGGACACCGAGGAAGCAGCCATTAAAATGCAGCTATCGACGCGTTGGTTCTGATCCGTGTTCATTTCAGAACAGGGCGTCCTGTTGTCTTGTATTCTGGCCTCCCCTGGCTCCCTTTCCAGGTCCTCGCTTCGTTCTCAGTTCCCAGGGTGGGGGGCCTCTTCTCCTGGGCGCCTTTGCTTGGGTTCTCCCCTTTCTCACTGGCAAACTCCTCCTTCTCATGCTTTTAGGTCTCAAATAGCAGTGCCCCCCAAAAAGCCTTCCCTGGTCTCCTCCCGCAGGCTCGGTGCCCTTTCATCTTGCCACGGTTTTCTTCCTACCACTCGGTTGCTGTTTCCCCTGAATTCTATTACAGGAGGGAGCATGCCTGTTTTATTTGCTCAGCACTTGGCAAATGCTCAATGAATTTCTACCGAGTGACTAAAAAAAATTGAGTCCAATGTGAGAAGACACTTGTTGAAAAACTTCAACTGAATAAATTTTAAATGTTTTTTTTTTTCAAAGCTTATTTATATATTTTGAGAGAGGGGGAGAGAGAGAGAAAGAGAAATAGAGAGAGAGAGAGAATCCAAGCAAGCTCTGTGCCATCAGCACGGAGCCCGATGCAGGGCCCGAACTCACAAACCTTGAGATCATGACTTGAGCCGAAACCAAGAGTTGGACGCTTACCCCACTGAGCCACCCAGGCGCCCCTCAACTGAATAAATTTTGAAGACCTTACTGGCTTTCGTCAATGGTTCATGAATCGGGCAACATCCAGTCTAGGAGATAGAAGGGCGCTCCGAAGAGCGGTACAAGGCAAGAGACCTTGTAGCCAGAGGGAGCAGGAAGAGGAAAGGTGTGGTCGGTAAGAAATCGGGTTGGTTACGGCGAGGGTGCTGCCTTTCAGGGGATGGCACGGGTTTATCCGGCAGATGAGGTGATTCATCTGATCAGGTAATTCCTGACTGGGTTAAGGTTCCATTTCTGGGAGCGCCGGAACTGTAATTAAGTTAAGTCTTGGGTTGGCGATGTGGGGCTTGGCATCAGCGATTCCACGCGGGGGCTGCTGTCTGGTTTCTAACACACTCTGATGAGAAAAGGGAGCCGAGGCCGGGTGTCCCGATGGAGACGGGCGGCTCTCACTTACCAAAGAGGACGCGAAAGCGGTGTGGGAGGCGGGCTGGACCTGCAACAGCAAAAAAGAACACGAATGGGAAAACGGGTAAATTCGAATCCAGCCTGTGGTTTATTGTTTTTTTTAATGTGTTTAATCCTTATTTATTTTTGGAGAGAGAGAGACAGAGTGTGAGCAGGGGAAGAGGCGGAGAGAGAGGGAGACACAGAATCCGAAGCAGGTTCTAGGCTGTGAGCTGTCAGCCCAGAGCCCGTCACGGGGCTCGAACCCACAAACTGTAAGATCATGACCTGAGCCGAGTCGGACACTCAACTGACTGAGCGAGCCAGGCGCCCCAAGGCTGTGGTTTAAAGGAGTATTGTTCCAATGTTAATCCTTCGCTTTGACAAACACACCACCGTCCTATAAGGTGTTAACATTGAGGGGAATTGGGTGAAGGGGACACGGGAACCCCCTGCACTATGATTGCAATTTTGCTGCAAATCTAAAATTATTCCAAGGTAAAATTTTCACTTTAAGAAGGGAGGGAGAGAGATGAGAAGAAGCAAAGAACTCAGCCTGCAGAGCTGGTCGGTGGGGCAGACGCTCTCTCATTAAAAGAGTGAATATTAATGTCTTTTTCTGACCTGTGTTTAGACCTCCTTCCAGAATGAGTTATCCGTGAAAACTCACGGATTTCTGTTCCTGGCTCTATGATATTCCATCCAGAAAGGCTTCTCCATGGCTAGCAAACTCCCTCAGGTTTGGGGAGTGTGGGGTAACAGACAAGACGCCCCAGGGACCACACGGATCTTTCTCTTCCCTCTCGGGCAGCCACATGCAAGGTGTCACCCACTTTCAAGGCTGGAAACGAACAAACAAACAAGTTTACCATATTCAGCAACATGACGAAAAATACTAAAACTTTTTTACTTCCCATGTGCCAAGTTTTATTACCTGATTTTGTATTTTCAAGAGAAATATCGGGCCTTCCCCCCATTTTTAATCACAGTTTGTTTTTTAACTGTGTATTTATTTTTGAGAGAGAGAGAGAGAGAGAGCGTGAGTGGGGGAGGAGCAGAGAGGGTGGGGGACAGAGGATCCGATCGGGCTCTACGCTGGTAGCAGCAAGCCCAATGCAGGGCTCGAACTCACAAGCCATGAGATCATGAGCAAAGCTAAAGTCAGATGCTCAACTGACTGAGCCACCCAGGTGCCCCTAATCACAGATTTAAAAAACAATTTTTTTAACGTTTATTTATTTCAGAGAGAGAGAGAAAGAGGGAGAGAGAGAATGAGCAGGGGAGGGGCAGAGAGAGAGGGAGACACAGAATCCGAAGCAGGCTCCAGGCTCTGAGCTGTCCGCAGAGTCAATGCGGGGCTCGAACCCACGAAACATGAGATCATGACCTGAGCCAAAGTCAGACACTCAACCTCATGCGCCACCCAGGCACCCCTGAACACGGTTTTTTTAAAGAGAAATGTGAAATTCTCTAAAGCTTAAAGCCTTACTTGATGTTAATCGCATAATGATGAACGCTGTTTTCTCCAATACCCACAGTGCACCGCAGGTCGGTCTAGGCCGTTTGTTAAGGTTGTGATGAGGTTATGGCATCATAGCAGAGGTCATCTAAAATATGTGAAATCCTACACTGACGACCAAATAATTTTCAGTGTCCTAGATGAGGGTCTTTTAGGATCTCAAGAGTGTTTTCAAAGTCCCAAAAAGGGAGCTTCCAAAATTAATTCCTTTCCGTTGCAAATATAAATGCATGTAGTATAATTGTTGAAGTATATTTTGCAAAGTCAAGCTATACCATGATCAAATCATGGTGTCAAAACTTATGATTCGTTCTGTTAATGCCTAGCTGATTTTCTCTTCTAGTTTCTAACCTGTAATCATTACAAGCCTAGCCATGGCCAATAATTAAATATTAACTGCTTTGGTGGAGAGCATTGAAGCCTGAATGTGCTACCAAGTCCTTCTCAAACGAGCCATTGGAAGGGACCAAGAAGAACGGTCAAGTTTTCTCCAGCCCTACTTGCCTTCCATTGGGTCAGTTCCTCTCCCGGGGTACATACTAAAGTCAACTATACCCAGACACCATCTCAATCCAAACACAGATTCTAATCTCTGGGGATATGCAATAGGCTTTGAACCATCAATGACTTTGTGTTAAGCTACAAGATCAAGATCACTGCCCTATTATACTGTGAACACGGGGAGGACTGGGCAGGAAAAATGGAGACCAACACTCAGAAAATGACATTTGGAAGGCCCTTCTTTGAACATAGCAACCATTCACTTAGTGGAGTTTGGTTATAATGAGCATTTTGTGAGAAATCACTCGTGCGGGTTCTGAAACATCAACAATCTCTTGCAACAAAGAGGGCTGGAAACGAATAGGGGAAGACTAGAAAAATGTCATCGGAAAATTACCCAACGAAGGGCGCCCCTAAGGTGTTCAACCATCTTGGTGTGCCTGGGACTGTCCCGAGTTTAGCACTGAAAAGTCCTGTATTCCAGGAAACTCTCAGTCCCGGGCAAACTAGGCTACCTGGTGGCTCTACCACTAACTGTTTTATGGAGATTCCAAGGAATGAGAAGGCGTTTGTTGCCCAATGTGCACACTACCACTGGTTGACCCCTACTTATTCCTGGCGTGAAAAGCCAGGTACTGTGATGCTGAGGGTAACCACTACAAGAACATGGCCTCCGAGGAGAAAACTATGTGCATGACAACCAAATCAATAAAGCAATGCTAATGTTAACTAGGTATCAAGACAGGAAACAACTTTTTTTTTAAGTTTATTTATTTATTTTGAGAGAGAGAGCATAGGAGGGGAGGGGCAGAGAGAGAGAGAGAGAGGGAGAGAGAGACTCCCAAGCAGGTTCTGTGCTACAGCACAGAATCGGATGCTTAACCAACTGAGCTGCTCGAGGGCCCCGGAAACAACTTTAAAGAATGCTCCTTTCATGCGTACTCACCAATAAGGCATTTAACCTGTATACTAAAGCCAGAAGGCTGCTAGGCTGACCTTTTATCCGTGTTCTCAGAAAGGGCCATAGTTAATGTCTGACTGTTCTTTATAGCAATTTCTGGCTAATCGAGTTGACATTTTCCTTTTCTTCAGGCTGCTGAGACTTAAGAGATTGAATTAATTTCGTGGCATTTATTGCAGGGGCTGCATCGATGCTGTCAGTAAGATTTTAAAAAATCTTTTTAAAGTCGTATGTGCTCATTATAAACATTCGAGCGATACGGAATGTAAAAAGTAGAAAGTAAAAGCCATTTCTCGCCCTCAAACTACTACCAGATTCAGTGTATATCCTTCCAGTCTTTTATTGGATGTGTACTAACATATGTATTTTTTTAATGAAAGGAATTATATGTAGTTAACATAGCTTAATTTTCTCATTCAGTATATCATCGCAATTTCCTATGCCAACAATACAGAATTAGCTCTTCCTTTTCGATGATTGCATAATTTTCCAATGTTTGGGTATATCTGACCAGTTCCCTACCAATGGACATTTAAGCCACATAACATTTTTGCTCTCATAAATAATGCACCTCAGTGGCTCATTTGCTTAGGTATCCGACTTCGGCTCAGATCGTGATCTCAAAGTTTGTGGGTTTGAGCCCCACATCGGGCTCTGTGCTGACAAGCTCAGAGCCTGGAGCCTGCTGCAGATTCTGTGTCTCCCTCTCTCTCTGCCCCTGTCTTTCTTTCTCTCTCAAAAATAAAGAAAACATGAAAAAACACAATGCTACAATAAACACCACCCCTTCTTTTTCCTTTTGGGTTTTCACATCTGTCCTATTATTTCTTCTGTATAGATTCTTAAAAGTGGAATTGCCGAGTTAAAGGTGTTCCGCTAGGTCTGGAATGTAAGAGATACACAGTCTGAATTCATTTTGTAGGGTTCATTTTGAGACTAAATTAAAACTTGTTAACAAGGCAGAAAAAAATGTTCCAAGTCAACATGATGTGGTGGGAAAAGTAGCACACTGGAATTCAGAAATCCTTGGTCCCAGTCTTCGTTCCTCGGTAACCTAATTGTTTGACCTCCAACAATTCCCTGAAGTTGTCCCCCACCGTATCGTGTCTCAGGGATCTTCCAAATAATGGCCAGAGTCATCCTGCACAGCGTGAATATGACCCCTATTTAAATCCGTTAGGAATTCACCATTGCCTTACAATACAGCCGGATTCCTCTCCAGCTCCCTGGCAGCCTGCCTTCACATGCCCGGCCATCTTGGATCCAGCGCCATCATCTCCTTGTGTTATTCTCAAGGCTTACAATTTACCATGCCTCCAGGCTGTGGTTCAGATCGTTCCCTCCTTCTGGAATACCTATACCTGGTTCCCACTTCTCTGACCTGCTAACTCCTACTCATTCTTCAATGAGTAGCTTGGGCTTCTTGCCTCCTTGGAAGCATTTCCTGACCCCTACAGGTTGAATGGATGGCTCTTCTTTAGGTTTTTGTGGACATAACGTATTACCCCATGCATCCTCTGTAACGTGGCACTAATCACACTGCATTGTAATGGCTGTCAGTTTTGTCTGGGTCATACCCCTCTCTTGAGGGCAGAAACCATGACCTATTCAACTTTGAGTTCCCAGTGTCTATCACAGTGCCTGACACCTGTAAGTGTTTGATAAATCCTTGTGGAATAAAACAGTTGGCCTGACAAATAAGTGATTAGATACAGCAATACAAAATTCTGTGATTTTATAAGAACTAAAAGTTGAAGGGAACCCCAGAGCAACTGCTAAAGTAATAACTCGAAATAAGATAATAATAAAAAAAACCAAAAGAATTAAAATAGTACATTAGAAAATATCTATTTAACATAAAAGATGTCAGTAAAGGAGAAACTGAAGAAAAAAGACATGAGACATAGAGAAAACAAATAGCAAAATGGCAGGTGTAAATCTAATGACATCAATAACTACATTAAATGTAAATGGATTAAATGTTCCAATCAAAAAGCTGAGATTGTCAGACTGGATTAGGGGGAAGAAGAAGATCCAACTACATGCTGCTTGCAAAAGATACATTTTAGATTCAAAGACACAAACAGGATAAAAAGAAAAAGGTGGAAAAATATATACCAGGTAAACAGAAGACAGCAGGAGTGGGTCTACTAATGTTGAATAAAATAGACCTTAAGACAAAAAAAAAAAAAAAAACACATTACTAGAGACAAAGAGAGGACATTTTATAATGATGAAAGGGTCAATACAATAGGAAGTTACAACATTTATAAACATATATGCATCTAACCACAAAAGTAGAAGGGGAGGGGAGAATGAGTTGTGTGTGTTTTCAGATGCATCCCTTGGAACCTCTCCAGGTTCTATAGCTGGTGGTCTCCTCTTTATTCCATTCTAAGGTATCATTGTGCTCAGGTGCACTGTACTGGTAGCCTTGATGCAGAAAAGAGATCACAGCAGCATCAGTAGGAAGCAGCCTAAGAAAAGAAGCACCATCATTTTTAGGTGGAGCCACGGGGGAAGGCTTGAGAGCCCCTTCTCAACATCAGGACCTCTAGTCTTCAGAATTTCATCCTTTCCTTCTCTCTCAGGTCCCTTTTCCATTGGTTGCTCTCCCTCTTGCCACACCTCACTTCTCAGTAGTTCTGGTCTTGATGCCAGCAACCTTACATTCTCTGCATTGAATTAGCACATTTTCTACTTTAAATCCTGTCCCACTCTGGATAGTACCATCTTCTGGTGTGACAGGGAGCCCCAATTTATTACTTTTTAAATGTTTACTTATTTTTGAGAGAGAGTAGAGGAGAGGCAGCGAGAGAGAAAGAGAGAGAGAGGGAGAGGGAGACAGAGGATCTGAAGCAGGCTCCGCACTGTCAACACAGAGCCCGACATGGGGCCTGAACTCACAAACCTTGAGATCATGACCTGAGCCAGAGTCAAAGTTGGACGCTTCACCGACTGAACCACCCAGGCACCCCAGGAAGCCCTAATTTAAATTATGGCCTTAGGGGCACCTGGGTGGCTCAGTCAGTTAAGCGCCTGACTCCAGCTCAGGTCATGAGCTCACCGTTCGTGAGTTCGAGCCCCACATCGGGCTCTGCACTTACAAAGTATACCCTCTGTTTCAATCTTCTGTCTCTCTCTCTCTTCTCCTCCCCTGTGTGCTCTCTCTCTGTGTCCTCAAAAATAAACATAAAAAAAGAAATTTATAAAAAGACAAAATAAATTATTGCTTTAAAATTCCCCTATCCTTCTCCAACTTCTAAGGAACTTGACTCCCAGGAAGAATTCTCTGAGGGGTGTCCGGATTCTCTGAGTGGGATGTAAATTGGAGAAGTCCAGAGAGGACTAAACAGTTCTACCTAAGAAAAAGAACCTACGAACTACAGGTCAGGGGGTCAGGGTAGGTGACTGGGACCCGGCAGCCAGCTTGGCCAGAGAGGGGTGGGAGGGGGAGTGAAGAGGAGACGCAGAGAAGCATAAACGGCGTGTAAAGGAGAAGAGACGCACGTCGAGAGAATATCCAGAAATTTGGCTCTGAGATGAGTCAGATAACCATTTCCCTATAAAGCTTCAATTAAAGAAAAGATATTGCTTACTACTGGAGCTGGGTTTGTTGTTTTTGTTTCTGATTTGGTTTCAGTGAATTCGTTTTTGATGTTATTATAGGCCCGAACCTGCCTCAGGGTGGCCAAGGGTCGAAGCAGGGGCGGGGCCACGTTGAGACTAGGCGGCCAGTTTGACACATCAAAGGCTGAGCGTTTGCCAGCTCTGTCCGGTTACAGGGCTTCCAGAATGCACGAGACACTGTGCCTGCCCTCAAGGAATTTATGGGCTGACGAGAGAGACAGACACGTTAATACGTAATCATGTAACATGTTAAGTGCTGCTTCTTTTTTTTTTTTTTTTTGGTTTATTTTTTTTATAATAGTTTATTTTCAAATTGGTTTACATATAACACCCAGTGTTCATCCCAACATGTGCCCTCTTTATTAAGTGCTTCTTAAGAGGGAAGAATGAGGGGCGCCTGGGTGGCTCAGTCGGTTAAGCGTCCGACTTCGGCTCAGGTCATGATCTCACAGTTTGTGAGTTCAAGCCCCGCATTGGGCTCCTGTGCTGACAGCTCAGAGCCTGGAGCCTCCTTCCGGTTCTGTGTCTCCCCCTCTCTCTGCCCCTCCCATGCTCATGCTCTATCTCTCAATAATAAATAAAAATGTTAAAAATTAAAAAAAAAAAAAGATAACAGTTACTTCTTATCTTAACTATTCCCGAAGAGATGCCACTGTTGGAGACTCTATGCAGGGAAAGCCACCTACTTCCCCCACCCCCGCTCTCCCCCACCTCATACCCTATCCTCAACCCCCTGCTCCAGCTCCAGCAACCACTGGCATGAGGCTGTTTCATCGAAAACCGGGGTCTTTCGCATGGGGGTATATCCCTGCATCATGGAGCAAACTTGGGGGGTTCTTTCTGGGTGTGCTTTTTAAACAAAATTCAGGTGTAAGACTAGCACAGAGATAACCTAAACTCCTGTATCTACCGTCCAGATCTGTCTAATTCTAGGATCTTTACTTCACATCAATTAAAAAAAAAAAAAAGCAACCCTTAAAAATTTAGCTAAAGATCCCTGGTTAGTCCCCTGCCTTTCTAGAAGTGACCCCTATTGTGAAATAGTTTTATCCTTCTTATCCACATGTTGTGTTTTCATTTATTTATTTATTTATTTATTTATTTATTTATTTTTTAATTTTTGAGAGACAGATAGAGACTGAACATGAGTGAGGGAGGGGCAGAGAGAGAGGGAGACAGAATCCAAAGCAGGTTCCAGGCTCTGATCTATCAGCACAGAGCCTGATGCGGGGCTAGAACTCACGGACCTTGAGATCATGACCTGAGCCGAAGTCGGACGCTTAACCTACTGAGCCACCCAGGCGCCCTGTGTTTTTTTTTTAAAGAGAAAGTTAGAGAGAGAGAGAGAGAGAGAGAGCATGAGCACATATGTGAATGGGGGAGGGGCAGAGGGAGAGAGACAGCCTGGAGTCTAACTTGGGGCTCGATCCCACGACTCTGGGATCATGACCTGAGCTGAAATCGAGTCAGACGCTCAACAGACTGAGCCAGCAGGCGCCCCTCATGTTTGCGTTCCTCCTGCATGATGTGTATATGTGATTTCACACCGCACATATCTTTTTACCACTTGTCTTTGCCACTAAACATTACATTTTCAGGATTTCTGCATGTTGATGCGTGTAGACCAATTCTTTTTTTTTTTCAATTGTTCAGAGTATTTACAGCTTATGAATAGACCACAGATTCTTCAGCCAATGACCTATTGATAATATATGGTTTTTTTGGTGTTTTGTTTTTCTCACCGTTAGCAAACCCTGCCATCATGGCCATCCCGTTATGTCTCTCTGTGGGCCCAGGAGCGAGAGTTCGCCCCGGGTATTTATCTAGAAGAGGAAGTGCTAAGCAGAGAGTACGCACACCTTCGGTTTTAGTAAACACCGTCAAATCGTGATCCGACCGTGACTGTACAAATTTACACCCCTCCCGGGCGGGGCCAAGAAGCCATTTTAAAAATATCCACCCCAGACTGCCATCAGCTATGAAGATTATCAACAGTTTGCCAATCTGATGAGTGGGAAATGGTGTTTGTTGTTTTATTTTTGCATTTTCCTGATTGCCAGTGAGGTTAAACATCTTTTCATACATTTGAATTTCCTCTCAAGGAAGCCTCAGTTTATAGCGTTTTGCTGGTTTGTTGTTGTTGTTTTCCTGTTGTGCTATTTTTAGGGCATTCTTTATGTTTGGTTCCTGATCATAGGTATATTTGTGTGTGATAAGTATCTTCTTTCCGTCTGGCCTATCTTTTTTTTTTTTTTTTTTAACATTTTAGAGATACAGTTGTTAGGAAGTAATCGAGAGATCTCTGTGTAGCTTTCACCTGTTTTCACTCAATAGTAGAATTCTGCATAACTACGGTGTAATATCAAAGGCAGAAAACTGACATCAATACAATCCATTGATGTATTCAGATTTCCTCAGATTTCCATGCACTGTGTGTGTGTATTGGTTTGTGTATATGTGTGTGTGTGCATGTGTGTGTGTGTGTGTGTGTGTGTGTGTGTGTGTGTGTATTACAACTACACCATTTGGGGCACCTGAGTGGCTCAGTAGGTTAAGCCTCTGACTTTGGCTCAGGTCATGATCTCACGGTTCGTGAGTCTGAGCCCTGTGTCAGGCTCTCTGATATCAGCACAGAGCCTGCTTTGGATCCTCTGTCCCCTTCTCTCTCTCTGCCCCTCCCCTGCTGGTTTCTCTGTCTCTCTCTGTCTCTCTCTCTCTCTCTCATGCTGTCTCTCTCTCTCTCGAAAATAAACATAAGAGACTCTCAAAGACTAAGAACAAACTGAGGGTGAGGGAGATGAGGGAGAGGGGGAGAGTGGGTGACGGGCATTGAAGAGGGCACGTGTTGGGATGAACACTGGGTGTTATATGTAAACCAATTTGAAAATAAATTATTTAAATAATAAATAAAGAAACATTTAAATAAATAAATAAATAAATAAATAAATAAATAAATTTTACTCTTCTTTTTAAAATTTCCTTTGAGACTTCTTTTTTGAAGCGAGGATTATTTAGAAGTATGTTGTTTAATTTCCAAGCGTTGGGAGATTTTTCTCGTTCAATTCCATTATGGTCAGAGAATATATTGTATATATATTGTATATATATTGTATTATTTCAATAACAAACATCAATTTCGCTTAAGAATGTTCTTGATGAGGAGTGCCTGGGTGGCTTAGTCAGTTAAGCGTCTGACTTAAGCTCAGGGCATGATCTTGCAGTTCATGAGTTTGAGCCCTGTGTCGGGCTCTGTGCTTGACAGTTCAGAGCCTGGAACCTGCTTTTGCTTCTGTGTCTCCCCCTCTTTCTGCCCCTACCCTGCTTGTGCTCTCTCAAAAATAAGTAAATATTTAAAAAGAATGAAAAAAAGAATGTTCTTGATGAAACTGTAAAAATTATGAATTTTTTGGACTCTTGACCCTTGAGTGACATGTCTCTTAAATATTCTGGTGATGGAATGAGAAGTACGTATAAAGCACTTTTGTGTATTCGGAAGGAAAAGCACTGCAACTGTACTAAACTAGCTGCTTTTTATTTTTTATTTAAAAAAAATTTTTTTTAATGTTTATTTCTTTTTGAGAGGCAGAGAGAGGCTGGAGGAGGAGCAGAGTGAGGGAGACAGAGGATCTGAGGCAGGCTCTGCACTGACAGCAGAGAGCCTGACACAGGGCTCAAACTCACGAACCGCGAGATCATGACCTGAGCTGTAGTAGGGCGCTTAACCGACGGAGCCACCCAGACGCCCCTGAACTCCCTGCTTTTTATTTTTTGCTTTTTTTTTTTTTGTATAGAATGCCATTTTTACATCAAAGAGTAACTGACTATTTTCAAGGCTTGGGTGTTTGCCAGACTGTTTCGCAAAAGTGAATGAAGCGAGCCTGTCACTTTAAGGGAAACAACTGACGGTATTTGTTGCCGGTGATAAAACTTGAGCTTTCAGTAGATGATTAAGATTTTGGAAAACTTGAAATCTGTTCCCATGAGTTTGACAGCTTCCCAGTACAAGATTTTTCTGATGAGGTTGGTAGTAATGAGAATTAATGTGATTTTTGTGATGAAAGGCGTCAAAATTTAGGGATTAGTGTAACTCAATTAACTAATATTTTCTTTTTTTAAAATGTTTATTTATTTTTGAAAGAGAGAGAGAGAGAGAGAGAGAGAGAGAGAGAGCGCGCGCACAAGTTGAGAAGGGGCAGCGAGAGAGGGAGACACAGAATCCAAAGCAGGATCCAGGCTCCGAGCCCGAGCCCGACGCGGGGCTCGAACTGGTAGACTGCGGGATCATGACCTGAGCCAAAGTTGAATGCTTAAGTGACTGAGCCATCCAGGTGCCCCAATGAACCAGTATTTTCTAAGTGACCCATCTATGATGTTCCTAAATTATGCCCGGTTAAAAGAACTCTTCATAGAGTGAGACAGACCAGTGGATTTTCCCGTAACAGAATATAAAAAGTTCATTGCTAATAGTTTCAGATTCCACATTGCAACTACCCTTGAAGATACTACTTGCGTTCTGGTGTAGTGGAAAACAAGATTATCCTCAATAATCTGAGAAGGCTATGGAAGCTACAACAGCCAAATGATGGAAGCAGCCCAAGTGTCCATTGGTAGATGAATGGATAAAGAGGTATTATGCTAAGAGAGTATTATACTAAGTGAAATAAGTCAGTCGGAGAAAGACAAATACCACATGATTTCACCTGTATATGGAATTTGAGAGAAAAAAAAAAAACAAGAGAGCAAAGGGGAAAAAAATGAGAAGGGGGCAAACCAAAAACAGACCCTTACCTAAAGAGGACAGACTGACGGTTACCCGAGGGGAGGTGGGCGGGGGGAATGGGTGGAACAGGTGATGGGGATTACGGGGTGCTCTTGTGATGAGCACTGGGTGTTGTATGGCAGTGTTGAATCACTGTAATGTACACCAGAAACTAATATTACCCTGGATGTTAACCACCGGGAATTGAAATGAAAAAGACTTTTTAGAAAGGCTATTAAAATACTCCTCTCTTTGCTAACCGCATTATCTGTGTGAGCTGGATTTTCTTTATGTATTCCAACCAAAACAATATGACACAACAGACTGAATGGAGAAGCAGTTGTGAAAAATTCAGCTAGACATCAAAGACGTTTGCAAAATGCGAAACAATGCCACGCATTGAGGTTTTTTTGTTTTGGAAAATAGAAGGTTTTTTAATTAAAAATATGTTATTTATGTTAACTTATAATGGGTCTGTAGCAATTATTTTTATTTTTATTTATTTATTTTTATTATTATAATAGTTTATTTTCAAATTGGTTTACATATAACACCCAGTGTTCATCCCAACACGTGCCCTCTTTAATATCTGTCACCCCCTCTCCCCCCTCCCTCACCTCCCTCACCTCCCTCACCCTCAGATTGTTCTTAGTCTTTGAGAGTCTCTTATGTTTTATCTCCCTCCCTCTCTGTGTCTTTTTTTCCTTTCCCCTCTAGCCCTCCCCCTGGTTTTTGCTTAGTCTCACAAAGTCCACCTATTCGTGGAAACATATGGTATCTGTCTTTTTCTGACTGACTTATTTCACTTAACATAATACCCTCCAGTTCCATCCATGTTGCTACACATGGCCAGATTTCATTTTTTCTCATTGCCACGTAGCAGTCCATTGTATATATGTGCCACAACTTCTTTATCCATTCGTCAGTTGATGGGCACTTGGTCTGCTTCCATGATTTGGCTATTGTCGAAAGTGCTGCTATGAACATTGGGGTACGCGTACCCCTATGCATCAGCATTCCTGTGTCTCTTGGGTAGATTCCTAGCAGTGCTATGTAGCAATTATTTTTAAATGAATTAGTAAATATTTCTAAACATTCTGTTTGAATTTATTATACAATAAATATTGATAGGTATATAAACCAAAGTTCTTTGGGTCCTCAATTATTATTTTAAACGTTGAGAACTTTTGATGTATGGCTTGAAACAGGGATATAATTTTACTTTATTTTTTTCTCATGTGAATAACCAGTCCCCCAGGTACTGGGGAATAGTCTACTCTGTCTCTACTGATTTATGACATAAATAAATGTCCTGCCTTCAGCACATTTCCGCATGCATGTATGCTTAGACTCTTTTTTGTTATGTTTTTCTGTTTGTCCATCCATATGTCAATTCCGTGCTATCTTAATTACTATTGCATATACTATCTTGCTATCTTGCATTTCTGATGCAAGTCTTGCCACCCATGACCATGGTATATATTTCCATTTATTTGGGTCTTCTCTTTATGGTTTTCGATAAACTTTTATCACTTTCTATGTGAACAATCACACAATCTGCAAACTAACACTATTTTGTTTGTTTCTATTTCTCATGCTTTTTTTTTTCTCATCTTATGCATTGGCTCAGCCCTCAAGTGTAATGTTAACATTGGTGATGTTGCATTTCATCAAATGCCATGACTTACTGAATCTTAATTCCTGGTGATGAAGATGGGGTCTGTAATAGGTTGTTAAGGTGTGCTATTAAGGTTAGGTAGCATGGTGATAAGGGAGTCTAGTAGGTGGTTAAGAGTGTGGCTTTGGGAGTCAGATGGTCTGACTTTTTCTAACTCTGGGACCTTGGTAATCATTTGCTTTCTTACATCTTTGGATACTTTATCTGTAAAAACAGAATAAAAATAGAAACTTAGGATGTTTTTATGAAAATGATGTAAAATTAACATTAGCTTTTGTTTTGACCCTCTCTGTCTTAGAGAGGGTAATTAGACTATTACTGAATTCCCACTTGACCGGTGGTGGGTTTTGTCAAGACAATCAAGTGCATTTTACTGCTCTTTCCCTTAGGTCATCCATAGAATGATGTCTCCTATCTTATGTTGAAGTTCAAGGTAGTAAGTGTGCCTATTCTATAATATTAATCTTTTTTAGAGGCTCCTTGAAAGGAATAAAAATATTGGGATAAAGCAAACTTAAGATACTTTTTCCCAGACACATAGCACAGTTGTCTATTAAATCTTGAAAAGTCAACATCAACTTGAAAGACTGAATTCGGAAATTCACTTGGCCTTCTGGAAAGGCCCGTTGGCAATATTCAACAGTATTTTAAATGAACCTATCCTTTTTACCCAGGAATTTCTCTTTTAGGGATCTGTGTTATGCACACATTTGCATGAAACTCTCCATAGTGGAATTTCATTAAGGCATTGTGTCTAGTAATGGAAATGTGGGAACGACCCGAGTGTCCATCAGTAGGGAAGTGATTACACTTTGGTAGAGCTTTAGAGCAAAAAATACTGTGTGGCTGTATGGAAAAGACTGTAGTAGGTCTATTTCAAAAATCAAGGAAAAGGTCTTTAAGACATGTCATTAAGTGAAACAACAAGTTGCAGAATACATCAAGTGCATTCCCATTTCTGTAAAAAACACAACCGAGAACTCCACACGCATGCATGTATGTGTGCCTGCCCAACTCTCACCAAGGGTTGGTTACCTCAGGGAGTGGCGTGGGACTAGAGAAGAGGTGTCAAGAGAAGGCTTTCCGGGCCTTTTTAAAAATATGCTTCGAGACTGTTTGAATTTTCCACAAAGAGAATTAATTTATGTATCGCTTGTGTAATTCTAAAACATCGCTGGGTGATGAGCCTGGGTGGCTCAGTTGGTTAAGCATCCGACTTCGGCTCAGGTCATGGTCTCACGGTTTGTGAGTTCGAGCCCCACATCGGGCTCTGTGCTGACAGCTCAGAGCCTGGAGCCTGCTTCGGATTCTGTGTCTCCATCCCTCTCTGTCCCTCCCCTGCTCACACTCTGTCTCTCTCTGTCTCAAAAATAAATAAACTTTAAAATAAATAAATAAATAAATAAATAAATAATAAAACATCATTGGGACCCTGAACCAGACAGACCTTCTGTCAGAGACAGAGAGGTTTCCTTTCAGGACAGAATCCATTGCCATTGATATTGGCAAGATGCCTACAGCTCCCCATCCTGCACCAAATGGCAGAGTGACCTTGAGTAGGAACCAGACTTGAGAGAAAGGGAGGAAAAGCTAGGCGCCAATCGTAGGGACTGCCCAGGGGTATGGGATGATGCTGAGACCACACCTTCTCTATGTCTAAGAGAAAAAGCCTCTGCCCAGCATATAGACTCAGTTGGATGTCTCATGTCAATAACCCAAAACAGGAGTCCATGAGGTGAGCAGAGATGCCTAGAGCTGGAAGTAGGGCATGAGAAGACAGCTTGGTGGCCACCAGAATCATCCACTGGGTGACTTTGAACTCTGTCACCTTCTATGGGGCAACCCCTCCTCCAGAGGGCAGCCCAGAGTTAGGGGGGCTGATCCTGGAAGAAGCTAGCTGCTCTCTACGCAGAACAGCATGGAGCTGCTTCGAGCTCACATTTCAAGGGCACTTGTGGAAGCAGCCCATGACTCACTGCTACCCCGGTATTCCACGTGGAGGAGGGTAGCCCCAGCAGGGAGCATAGAGAGGTGACTTCTGGGGGCTGTGAGGTAGGAGTGCCCTATGTTTAAAACAAAACTCAAGAAACAAAAAAGGAACTACGGGATTTTAAAATAGCTCTTGTTGCCTGTGTTCCTAGTTAAAAAAAAATTAATACGTGTGCAGAATAGGAACTGTAGTTACAGTGATTTTCTTGGGCATTTATCTTGTGCTTTAAATTTTACCTACATCATCTCAGGGATCTTTATAACACTTGGATGAGAGAAGTCCTATTACGACGTCCATTTTACAGATGCGAAAACCGAGGAAAAATATAAAACACACAGAAGAATATCACCCACCATTCCACCTTCCTAAGTTAACCAACATCTCGATGCCTGTTTTCTTTCCAGTAATTTTTCCTATATTTTTTCCCTAACGTGACTCATCGATGACTGTTCACTTTTCCATATCCCACCTTTTTTTTTTTTTTTTTTTAACTTGGGACTGTATGTTGCCATCACATTTCCAACTCACGAAGTATTCTTCAACACGTTGATTTTAACCAGCCCCTCCAGCTGAACATTTGACATTTCCAATTTTTCGCTGTTAGAGAGAATGCTGTCTTGAGTGTATATCTTAGTGGGCTGAACTTCATGGAGTATTCTTCCGTGAAAACCTTAGAAGGATAAGTTCTTTTTTTTTCATTGAGGTATTGTTAACATATGACATAATATTAGTTTCGGGTGCACGGCATAATGACCCAGGATTGGTATATATTGCGAAATGATCTACACGCTAAGTTGCATGTTTGTCACCATGCATAGTTACACATTTTTGTTGTTGTGATGAGAACTTTTTAAGATCTACTCTCTTAGCAACTTGCAAATGTACCGTATGGTATTAACTATACTCACCAGGCTGTATATCATGTCCCCAGGGCTTATGTCTTTTGTAACTCGATGTTTGTACCTGAGGAGCCCTTTTACCCATTTTGGATTAATTAATTAAAATGTTTTAAATGTTTATTTATTTTTGAGAGAGAGACAGAGAGAGAGACAGAGAGAGACAGAGCGTGAGAGGGGGAGGGGCAGAGAGAGACACACACACAGAATCCAAAGCAGGCTCCAAGCTCTGAGCTGTCAGCACAGAGCCCGACGCGGGGCTCAAACTCATGAACAGCAAAATCATGACCTGAGCCAAAGTTGGACGCTTAACTGATTGAGCCACCCAGGCACCCCATTAATTAATTTTTTAAAGTTTATTTATTTATTTTGAAAGAGGCAGAGACAGCACAAGTGGAGGAGGGGCAGAGAGAGAGGGAGAGAGAGAATCCCAAGCAGGCTCCGTACCATCAGCACAGAGCCTGACACGGGGCTCGAACCCATGAAACGGCAAGATCATGACCCAAGCCGAAACCAAGAGTCAGGTACCTGACGGACCGAGCTACCCAGGCACCCCTTGGATAAATTAATTTAAAGGGGGAATTCTGAGCGTACACATTCTTCCCCCTGTAGAAGATGGCTCAGCCCAGCTCAGGGCGAGACAAGCCTGACTTTGATCTCAGCTCTCTGCTACACACCAGCTCTGCAGCCTTAGCGCATTTCCCTTTCTGGGCCTCCCTTCCCCATCTATCAAATAGGGCAATGTACTATTTCCTTCTTGGAAGCCTTGCCCTGAGCATACCCGATGTCTAGAAAATGTCTTTCACCCTCTTCCTGCCTGCTGGCCTCCATGGAATGAGCCCCGAACCATCCGTCAGGATCCGGATCCAATACCACCGCCTCCACGAAATCTTGGTATCTTTCTGGCTAGGATTATATCTTTTCCCCCTTCTTCTTTTCTTAGTGTTGCTTTTACAGTGAAGCAAAAGTCACACAGCATAAAGTTAACCATTACACAGTGTATCGTTCAGAGTATTTAGTAGATCCACGATGGTCATGCAGCTGTCACCCCTTCTTCGTTGCAAACCATTTGCAAACCTCGAAAGGAAACCCATCACTTGCACTACCCCCCTGCCCTGCGCTACTCTTTCCGTCTCTGTGGGTCTGCCTGTTATTTCCCAGGAGTGGAGTCATACAATACGTGTGCCTTTGGTGTTTGGCTTCCTTTACCATATTCGCTTTTCCGACATTGGAAATATATTTTCTCCTTGCTTTTCCTCTTTTGCCTCGTGAATGTCTCTCTTCTCCTTGGCCCCAGGACATTGTTGCGTGTGTTCCCCCCTCCCCGCCCCCCGCCGCCAGCCCTTGACATCCGACGAGTGGTCCTCCTCAAAGGAAGCCATGAATGCTCTTTGCTGAACTGATTGGAAGTGCAGCCCTGAGCAAGTCCCCTGCCTTGGTGGCTGAAGACTTCAGGGAAGACACGGCACCACGACAAGTCATTACTCACTGCAGATTGATTCAGAGCAGCCTGGGTGGCTTTGGCAACACGGGCGGGATCCCTCTGGGGCGCTCTTGCAGTAATGCCTACTGCTGGTCTGACCGAACATCGGGGAAATAACTTCAGGGCCCCCAATTTAGAGAGAGCTAAAGATGATCTCTTCCTTGGGCAAAGTAGAGACCCTGTCCTAGCAAGAGTATGTTCCTTCCCAGCTCATGTCCTTTCAATGGCTCCCTACTGCCCTTACCCTGGCTGCCATGAGATGACGGATCGTGCGGGTTCAAGACTGGAACCATGTGGTTCTAGCAATTGCTCGATGATGGGGCAGTGAGATGGTGTGAAGTGGATGGACTTGGGAGATGCTTTGGAAGTATGGCTAACAGGCCTGCAAGATAAGGACGGGAGAGGCACCTCCAGCCTTGTCTCTTGCCAGTTCCTAGCCCAAATCCTCAACTCTCTTCCCTTTTTCTTGCTGCTTGATCTTTACATATGGTTCCCTCCTTCTTTCTCCCCCGTTTCCCACTCTCTCTGTGTTCTCCTTTCTTGCACAGCTAGCTCATTCTTTGAGTGTCGGGTGAAAGGTCAGTTCCTCAGGGACACGTTTCTGACCCTTAAACTAGGAAAGGTCTTGATGCTTCTCCCTCCCAAAACACGTGCTTACTTTGCTGTCATAGTTGACTCCATTATTTCTCTTTGAACTCTGTGGGGACGGAGAGTGGGTCTGTCTTGTCACCTCAGTGTCTGGAGCATCGGGCCCGGTGTCTGACATGTAGTAGGCACTCACTAAAGCGTGCGTGCAAGAATGGCCATTGTTGGGGCACCTGGGTGGCTCAGTCGGTTGAGCGTCCGACTTCGGCTCGGGTCATGATCTCGCAGTTCGTGAGTTCGAGCCCTGCGTCGGGCTCTGTGCTGACAGCTCAGAGCCTGGAGCCTGCTTCGGATTCTGTGTCTCCCTCTCTGTCTGCCCCTCCTCGGCTTGTGCTCTGTCTCTCTCTCTCTCACAATACAATTAACATTAAAAAAAATTCAAAGAAAAAAAAAGTGGCCATTGTTACCTTCAACCTCCTGGTCGTCGCCAGGTGTGTGAAATGTGCAAGGCAGGAACTGACCGGCCCTGCGGACTGCAGGATGACAGTCGCCACTACTCAGGGCTCTCAGGCCCGAGCAAGGAAACGAACCGAACTGGCTTAAGATAAATAAAGAGATTATTGGCTCACGAATGAACGGAGTTGCCTTTAGGCATGGCTAGATCCAGGGGTTCGAAAATGGATCCGTTCAGTGCTGGATCAACAGGACTCAGTCTTTTCACCTGCTCTTTATTCTGCACCTGCCAGCGTTGGCTTCACTCTCAGACAGGTGCTTCCCACGTGGTGACGCCAGCACCTCTGAGCTTCGTTACCCATCAGCTAGTGACCCCAGCAGGGACAGAGTCGTCTTCTCTAGGAGTTTCACTAGAAGTCCGGGGACCGGCTCTCATTGTTCCGACTGGGGTAATTTGCCAACTTGAACCAATTACTATGGCAGGAGAGAAGGAGAAGAAGGTGGTGGAAGATTTCGACTGGCCAGGTTCTGGATCACATGCCTCGTCTCCCAAAGGAAAATCAGGAAATGGATGCTGGCTGGGGCAAAAGGAAGACCTCATTCAAAGGGCACCGAGCTTGCAGAGGCGAACTCGGAGGCCAGAGGCCTGATTCTGACCTGCCGTCAGTTAGCAAATCTTCTGGCCATTCAGGCCCTCACACTGTTCATCTACACAAGGGACCATCCCAATTATTTGAAGGCCAATTACTACCAGCCATGGGAACCCATCGCTCTCTTTTTCCATCCTACTTGCTTAATTTCTGCAGAAAAGCGTTTGGATTCTGTCTGAACCATTGCTACTTATGAGAAAATGTGACTTATGAGAAAATATGACTTATGAGGAAATTACGCAGGCAGGTGACGTCCAGTCCGGTCATTTCGGTAATTGGTTCTGAGACACCGTTTTTCTCCCCCAGCTCCGTCCCCAGTATAAACTGCCATTTCTGACCGTTCCACTGAAGGAAAATGGGGCAGGAGATTTGTTTCCTTCCCCGGAAAAGAGAAGGGAGGGAAACAAACATCCACCAGAAACCCTAAACCAATTTGCCGACGCCCAGATTACCCATTTTAGGCATATGCAACTAGTCTCCCCACCCGCAAACCAGCAATTCTTGGGAGCTGGCCTAGTTAGCACACAACCGAGGGAATAATTAGAAACCCAGAAACCCCATTATTTGAGCGGCCTGTGCTGATGATTCGGAGGAATATAAAAATTGGAAGACTGTTCTGCCCTTAATCGGGCTGCGTTTGAGGGTCCTTTTGGTGGTAGGGAATCGAAACCCGTTAGATTCACACAAAGGAGATATTGTTCTAGGAGTGTGGGGTGGTGTTATTTAGGATTCCCCAGAGAAACCTGAAACCCAACAGGAGATCTGTCTGTGTATCTATGTATCTATCTACGTATCTAGGTATTTATGTATCCATCTATCCATCTAGGTATCTCTCTCTCCATCTAATCCATCTATAGATAGATATGCTTTATTAGGAAGAATTGGTTCATGCAGTTATGGAGGCTGGGAATTCTCACGATCTGCGGTCTGCCTAGCTGGAGACCCAAGAGAGCCCGTGGTGGAATTCAGTCTGAGTCCAGAGGAAGGCCTGAGAACCAGAGGCGCTGATGGTATGACTGCTAGTTCTAGGGCAGGAGAAGATGAGAGCGGCTGTCCCGGCTTAGTCAGTGAGGAAGGGGAGAATAACAGGTGCGTTCCTCTTTTTTCTGCCCTTTGTTCTATTTAGCCCGTCAACGAATTAGATGCGGCCCTACCCACCCCCGGAGGGCGATCTACTGTTGACGCTTGAACAACACGGGTTTCAACCGTGCAGGTCCACTTGTGAGGACGTTTTTCAGTAAATGCAGCACAGTACTGCAAATGCATTCTCCCTTCCTTGTGATTCTCTTAATAATATTTTCTTTTTTTGTAGCATACTTTATGGTCAGAATACAGTACATGATACATATAACATACGAAACACATGTTAATTGTTTCTGTTGCAGGTGAAGCTTCCAGTCAACAGGAGGCTATTAGTTAAGTTTTGGTGGGGAGTCAAAGTGATACGTGCATTTTTGGCTAGGCAGGGGAGACATCGCCCCAAGCCCTGTGTTTTTCTGGGGTCCACTGTGTTGTGCGACTAATTAAATTCCAAACTACAGTGAGATCTTGTTACCTTCACCTCTTTTAAATAAAGCTGAGATATATAGTATTGTCCAGTTTAGGGGGCCAGGTTACTGGGCTTTGAATCCTGGACTCTGTATTTGCTGGCTGCATGTGACCTTAGGCAAATTACTTAGTCTGCTTCTATGTCTTAGTTTTCTCATTTATTAAATACCTACCTGATATGTTCATCGGGACCATTAAATGTGTTAATGTAAATAAGACTTGGGTCACCGGGGGGGGGCTTAGTCAGTTAAGCGTCGACTTCAGCTCAGGTCACGATCTCACCATTCATGAGTTTGAGCCCCACGTCGGGCTCTGTGCTGACAGCTCGGAGCCCGGAGCCTGCTTCTGTGTCTCCCTCGCTGTCTCTGCCCCTCTCCCACTCCCACACTCCTACTCTGTCTCTCTTTCTCTCAAACATAAATAAACATTAAAAACGATATTAAGAAAATGCTCAGAAGTCTCCCTGGCAAATAGTAAAGGCTTAATAAATAATAGTTATGGTTCTTATTGTAAAGTTTATTTCAACTATGGCTTAGATTATTTATCAGATAATGAAAACAATAGTGCTAGAAAGAGGAGTTTTGTGATTATGGAAAAATAGGACTAAATAACCATTACACAGTTGAATGTATCGTTGCTGTTGTCTTTGGGATTATAATTTAAATTCTCTATATAAATTCAGTTTATAACCTTAAAACCTGAATAAGGATTCCTTCTAAACAAATTTATAGAAATAATTAGTTATTCTGCTCATTTTGCCTGGCAAGAAAGACCAGTTGGTTTTTACCAAGTTCATCAGCATAATAAGTTTGGAAATTCAAACCTTTAATATCCTGGTTTATAAAAGACAAGTTACAGAATCGCTTTTCCTAGGTGTCTAAAGGACCTTTTGGACAGGGTTTTCCAAACCTTTTCCGAAAGGGCTAATAGTAAATATTGGTGTCTTTGAAGCCATATGGTCTCTCTCCCAACCATCCAACTGTGTGGAAGCAGCCACGGACAATACATAAACAAGTGAGCGTGGCTATGTTCCAATAAAGCTTTATTTATGGACACTGAAATTTCAATTTTGTAGAGTTTTCGCTTGTCACGATCTATTTCTTTTCTTTTGATTCCACCCCCCCCCACCAATTTAAAAAAAAAATGTAAAAGCCATTTTTAGCTCACAGGCTACACAAAACCAGCAGTGGGCCGCAAGTGGCCCGCGGGCTGTAGTGGACAGACCCCGCCTGAGGAGATGGCGTGCGGGCATTCTGGCTGAAGGCAGGCGGGAGACACCAGGGCCGCCCAGGGATCCACAGCTCTGCTCCCCCAGGGTACTTTACCTCCCCCCCCCCCCCCACATTTCTCTTAAAAGGACGTGGAGTGTTTGTATGACTCTCTTGGTTGTACACAACACCACCAGGGCTGTTTTAGCAAAAAGGGGAGGCGCTAGGTTATATTTCTCTAGAGGTGGTTGATCCAGGGTTTCAAAGTACCTCATGTGTTTCTCTCCATCTCTTGGTTCTTCCCCCTTCCATGAAGGCTTTGCTCTCAAGATCCATGCGATGGCAGGTTCACGCCCCGCAGGAAACTGGGCCGAATTTCTCTTCCTGCAAGAGTTCACACAGAAGCGCCAGGCCTGATTGCTTGTGTTTTGTTTTCGTGCCCCATGCCCACTCGAACCAGCCCCAGTGGCTGGGGGAAAGGACTGCTCCACAAGCCCCTGCCTGTTGGCTTCCCAATGGAAATAGGGGTCCTATTACCAAAGAAAGGCGGGTGGACGCAGGGAGGCAAACTCAGCAGGTGTCCACTCCACATCAGAGACATCATGCTGTGGCATTTAGACTCTCAATGCCCTGAACAAAAGGAGCGGAGGAACCCCCCCCTCCCCACCCCCCCCCCCCGCCCCCCCCCCCGCCCCCCGCAGCAGGGAAGTGCCCTTCTCACCCCCTCCGCTCCAGGGCATTGCTTGTCTCCCCTTCGGCAAAATCCTTTTTGCAGATTCCACCTTCTCTTGGGCAGACCTTCTGGGCACGGCAAACCTGGACCCACAGAAAGGTTTATTTTTCATTTTCCGAGCCATCCAGTGGCCTAGACACCTAGCCCTCAGTCGATTGAAACTCTCTTTAGGGGAAGCGGTGACTTGAATAGCTAACAGCCTGGCTCAGCCACTCATCCCTCTCGGTAAAGACAGGCAGAGCCGAACTCTCCAGCGGGGCTCAAAATAGCCCTTCCCTGACGTGGGCTCGCCATGATTCATACTGGACTTTTCCAGGCTCACGGGCGTCGTTGACAGTTTATTCAGCTCTCTCCACGCCACGGAGTTTAGCTTTTCCTACCATTGCCCAAATACCTTTTACCGCCTCAAGTTTCCCTACGGTACCCTTCGTTCTCACCCCGTTTTTCTTTTACTCCCTGCAGAAGACCCATTCCAGATTTGGCATCTCTTTCTCCAACTCTTGCCAAACCCAGACTGTGGCCCTCAGTTACTGGCACCCACGTTAAGAGGCGCCAAGCAGGGGTAGGGGAAGAAAATAATTCGTTTTCCTCTGTCCAAATTCAGGTCCCGGGCTGAGGCCGTGTAATTTAGACTGGCGAAAGATAGGTTATCAAGAGAGAAACGAGCAGAGGTTTAGTGACATGTTGCACCGCACATGTACGAGGAAGCAGCCGGTGATAGGTAACTAACTCACGGAAGTGATTAGAATTTGCGCTTATAAGGGGCACCTGGGTGGCGCAGTCAATTAAGCGTCCGACTCTTGGTTTTCAGCTCAGGTCATGATCTCACCGTTCATGGGTTTGAGCACCGTGTCGGGCTTTGCATACTGACCCCGGAGGCATAGGGAGCCTGCTTGGGATTCTCTCTCTCCCTCCCTCCCTGTCCCCCTTCCCCACCTCTAAATAAATAAATAAATAAACTTAAAGAAAAAAAGAATTGGGGCTTATATAGCATCTTAACAAAAGAGCAATAAATTTTTAGAGAAACGACAAGGCAAAGGCAAAGGACTTTGAGCTTCCAGGCGGCACACTGTGGGAAGCTAAATGTGTGGGGCAAACGAATGGTAGATAAGGGCTAATTTTTAGCAGTTTGTTTGGGAGATTTGTCTGGCGCCGATAAGGGTCTAGAGTTCTCTCTACTGATGAACCTCTGCCCTTCCTGATTGCGTGGGGAAGGAGACACCTTTATAGATTTCTGTCCGGCTTTTAGGAAGGTAGGGGAAGAGCAGAGAGCTTTCTTTGTTTCTAGTTTGTTTGCTTTTTTTCTCAGATGCCTCCAGCTCAAAATAATTGTTCGGCCCAAGTGGCGAATTTGGGGATGGCATGTTTTGCTAGCCTTCACGGGGAACCTTCTGGACGCACTGCAGGGCTCACTGGGGCCTGGGCTGGTGTGTCAGACCCCCCACCTTTGTATGCGCGCCCCCAAAACACTGTGCCTCCTTGCCAGTCAGCCCTGTCCTTGGAACAGGATGGGGGGCCGACAGCCCCCAGGCTGTCCCTTGCTCAGCAAACATCCTGAGATCGGGCGGGGGGTGGGCTGTGGCTGGATGGGGAAGAGCAGCAGACGCCTGCGTAACTGCATTTGCGGGGACCGCCTTTGCTTTATTTCACCGCGTCCAGTGGTCGCTTGCCATGGCCAGGCCTTTACGAGGCATTTAATCCTCAGCGGGCCTCTGAGGCCATAGAAGGAGCTGCTCTAGCTACTGCCGTGAGTGCCCCCTCCACAGCGCGCTCTCTTACAGGAGACAGCAACCCTTAAAAACACCATTAGGTCTCTGGGTGCCTGGGTGGCTCAGTCGGTTAAGCGACAGACTCTTGGTTTCGGCTCAGGCCGTGATCTCATGGTGTCGTGGGTTCGAGCCCCATTTGGGGCTCTGTGCTGGTGGTACAGAGCCTGCTTGGGATTCTCTCTCCCTCTCTCTCTGCCACTCCCCTACCCGCACTGTCTCTGTCTCTCTCAAAATACATAAATAAAAAACTAAAAAATTAAAAAAAAAAAAAAAGCCACCACCAGACCTCATCACTGACCCCACTAACAGCCTTCTGTGGGTCAACTGCTGGGATTCAAACCCCGATTTTCCGCCGTGACCTCCCCGCCTTGCATCCTCTGGTCCCTTCCTGTCTGTGCATCCCAGAGCACGGCTTGTGAGTCTTGCAGCATTGCTGGGGAGCCGGCCCGCGCCACACCTTCAGGTCTAGCCGGGGCGCTCCAGAACTCTGGGCTTTTGCTCCGGGGCCTGTGATGCTCTTCATCTTTTGATGCGAGTAATATTTCTCTTCTGATTGTGATAAAATACCATAGTCCACTCTCGAGGAAGTGCATATAACTTCCCACCCAGTAATCGTGGGCTTTGCTTAGTGACTTCCTTCTGAAGAAGACAGTATGGGAAGGAGTGGGGTGGAGGGAGGAGAGTCACTTGGCAGTGGGGGAACCTGACAAACACTGCTCAGCTGGGTGACCGGGGTCGGTATCAGCACTGACGAGTCCTCTTGAGAACCTGTGCCCTTGGTGAAGGTGATGCGACTGGCCCGTTCCTTCTGTGGTCTTTCTCTCTCAAACCCACAGCCCCAGTATAATGATCAGAAAATATCAGACAAATCGGAATTGAAGGGCGTTCTGATGAGTACCCTCCACGCTGTCAAGGTCATCCTCCAAAACAAGGAAAACCATCACGGCCAAGGGAGCCGAAGGAGACATGCCCACTAAATGTCGTGTGGTTACCCTGGATGGAATCAGGAATAGAAAAAGCACATTAGGTAAACACTAAGGAAATCTGAACAAAGTATGGACTTTAGTTAATTAAAAAAAAATCTTTGAGTGGCACTTGGGTGGCTCAGTCCGTTAAGCATCTGACTTTGGCTCAGGTCATGATCTTGCAGTTTGTGGGTTCGAGAGCCCTGCTGTGGGCTCTGTGCTGACAGCTCAGAGTCTGGAACCTGCTTCAGATTCTGTGTCTCCCTGTCTCTCTTCCCCTGCCCTGCTCACTCTCTCTCTCTCTCTCTCTCAAAACTAAATAAACATTAAAAAAAAATCCTTGAGTAGTTCCAATTCTGAAGCTCTTGCCTTTGTCATCAGTCTCCCTGTTGGAGCATGCCTTACTTATTATGCTGGACTTCCCATGTAGCAATTTCCTGTGATCCAACTTTGCCTCTGGCTTCCCCGCCTGCCATCTGTGTTGGTGAACACTGACCTTGGCCCACCCATGCTCACATGGAATCCTTGCACTGGCTCCCCTTGGCTGGTGCTCTCAGACTCCTCAAACCACACCCGAATCACCCCATTCATACGACGGTTTATTCCATGCTATATTCCCCTGTCTTGAATTTTCTGAATGAAAATAATATTCTCCAAGCGGTTTATCTCTAAGTTTCCAGCCGGTGAGGGATGAAATGAGCCACATGATTGCCAGACTAGGCAATTTTTAAAAACTGAAATATTACTTTCGACAGTCCCAATTACTTTTCCTCCAGATTCCAATCATTTTAGCCCCACCAAGCATGGCTCTCAGCAGCACCATCTGGTTCTCTACCCATCCTTGCGTGACCCTCGCCCTTCACTTACTTCTGAATCGGTTTGTAAATTGCAAGTGTTAGGGAGTCTTAGTAGAGGCGCATGAATCACGGCTCAGGATAGATTCATAATTGTCTATATTCATGAAATCATTCTGAGATTGCAGGGCTGGAGGATATATTTTTTTAAATGAACTGGGAATAATAGAATGAACCTGCAGAAGTGCTGAGAAACATTTGTTGTTTATGCGATTTTAATTGGACAATCATCCTATTGTTTATTACAAGGTTATCGATTTCCACAGTTTTAATTTGACATCCGTAATGATTCCCTCTGAATTAGTGAGAAACTCAAAGAAACTCAGCAACTAACCCAAGCTAACCCACTGCTGCATCTGTGCGGTAGGAGAATGAGCTCGAGCTAGCTCGATTAAAGGCTCTTTGTTCTTGCACTCCACTCAGGGCTGGGAGAAATATGACAGAGCTGTTCGGTGACTCATTGAAGGTCACTTAGAAGTGTTGGAGGGAGGACGCCAAGGAATGAAGAATGACATTACACATTGCTACATAATCTGCCAGAACTCATGTGTTAGCATCTCAAAGCCCCACCTTGATGGTGACACACATTATTGAGATGAAAACCTTTCTAAAAATCCTCCTTTGAAACCGTAGTTCCAGTCTGTGTGGAGATATTGTGAACATTCACAAGGGGGATAAGCCTTTGCCTTGAAGAGGGAGTTTGATTTTTTTGGAACTACCAAAAGTCATTCTGAGCCAGATTGTGCAAATAAAGTGGGTAATTAGACCATGTGAATATAAAAATGTGAATTTACATGTGTTAAACTACTTTTCTTCAATGGCTCATAAGTGATTTGAAAACAGTTATCAAAAAGTTTGTTTATTAATACCTCTCCTTAACCCAGAAAGGATTTAATAAGAGCCTCAGAAAAGCCTTAACAGGCTTGAAGAACGTTGGTATTATTAGAATCATAAAGTGTTCCAAGATGATTCCTTGAAGGATAATGTTCTAGAATATTTGTTTTTAAAAAAGAAATGGTTTCCATCACTGTAACATCACTCCTCCACCCCAGGCCTAGTGCTTGTTTTGTGGGTGATGTAGGTGGGACACATGGCTTTTGGGGCTTCTCATCCTTAAGAAGGCATGAGATGGAATGGTGTATGAGGCGAGATATTCCCAATGAACAGAGTTCTGGGGAGGGTGGTAAAGGCGACAGGGGTTCCTAAGGGGCTGGTCTCCTGTGTCCTTTCCCATCCTTAGCTCCAGCTGTGATGGATTCTAAGGTGTGTGCTTTCTCTTTTTTGATGATGATGGTGATAGTGGTGGTGACTGTGATGACGGTGGTGGTGTTGGTGGTGATGGTGATGGTGATAGTGATGGTCACTGTGATGGTGATGATGATAGTGATGATGATGGTGATGCTGGTGGTGATGATAGTGGTGGTCATGGTGATGGTGATGGTGATGATGATGGTAATGGTGGTGGTGATAGTGATGGTCACTGTGATAGTGATGATGATGGTGATGGTGGTGGGGATGTGAATATGGTGGTGATGATGATGGTGATGGTGTTGGTGATGGTGGTGGTCATGGTGATGATGATGTGATGGTGATTGTGATGATGGTGGTGATGACAGCAATGGTGATGATGTTGATGATAGTGAATGATAATTGACACTTATCAAGACCTAACTTGGTCTTTTTGATGTACTAGCCTAGCCTTACAATCTCTGACTCAACCCTCACTATAGCCAATGAGTAGTTTCTATTCTTGTCCCAACTCAACAAATGATGGATGCTGAGGGTGGGTAAGGTTGGATAACCCACTTACCAACTGTGCAAATAGTTATTATGGGATGAACAAATATTGCAAGCAACTATTGTTAGTCCCACTTTACAATTGAGGAAGCTCAGAGAATTTAAATAACTTGTCCAGGGGCACATGCCAGTAAGGGGCAGAGCCCACATTCCAACTTGAGCCAGGCTCTCGGTTAAGTGGTGCTGTACCATGGCTGCTGGCACTGAGCTGGGTGACATGGACAATGCCCAGTTGGCAAGAGGGAATTCTCACTGCTTTGATGTCCCACATCCTTCACAGAATCGAGGTTCCTCCCTACAGACCAGAGTTTCTACCCTCGAGGGTGATAATGATCCCATTCTAGGACCCTCCACGGTAGGTCTCTTTGGCCTTCTCTATCATGTATACTGGGAGAGACTGAATAATGGCACCTTCAAGATGTCCACAGCCTAATCCATGGAACCTGTGCATATGTTACCTTCTATAGCAAACAAGAAGTAAGATGTTCCTAGGAGCACTCCTGAAAAAGCGGATCTAAACCACTGATTGTCAGCCTGGGATAATTTTGTCCTGAAGGGGATATCTGCAAATGTCTGAAGACATTTGGGGTTGGTAGGAGTGAGCTACGGGCATCTAGTGGGTAGAAGACAAGGATACTGCTAAGCATCCTACAATGCATGGGACGGCCCCGTCAGCAAAGAATGGTCTGGCCTTACATGTCAGTAGTGCCGAGGGTGAGAAACTCGGGTCCAGGGAAAGAGCTTAGAGGCTACTGAGTGAAAGTGAGATAAAAACCTTGCCTTAGCTTCTGTCCCTGAGCTTTCAGAATGAGCCTTCGATATTCTCACATTCTGCTTCCTTACCCCCAGTTTACAGATAAGGACACTGAGGCTTGCTTTAAGCCTTAAGGTTTACTTTAGCCTTAAGGTTAAGCCATTTGCCCAAGATCGACAGTGAGAAAGGGCAGAGCCAAGATTTATATATACCCAAGTCAGCTGGACTCGGGGGCTTTTTCTTAACCCCAGTGCTGAGTGCACTGTCTCCTAATTACTTTTGTGATCTTGGACGAGTCAGACGTGGCTGAGAAACTACAAACTCAGAGAAGCTAGAAAATGTGCCCAAAGTCACTGCAGAGAATAATAACCAAGGTCAAGATTTGGAGGCGAGTCAGCTTTCTCAGCTGCACATCCTTCCTTGCAGGGAGATCGCTGAGTATAAGGAGTACATTCTGGAAGGCACGGCACCCCAGGAGGGGTGATTGCCCACAGGAGCCAGCGGCACCTCCTTCACAAGGCAGGCTGGGGGGTGGGGGGGGGAGCAGCCAAGAGCATTTGAACTAAAAGCAGTTACTTCATCTTCTTGGGAAATGATGAGTCATTAAAAGCAACCGGCTGTTTCCTATTATATTCACGTTAGAGCAAGAAGGGGAGATGCTTGGTGCATCCCATAACGCAACATTTGGGGGCTGAAATGAGCTTCTCTCCTACATGAATGATTGATGACAGTAAAAGGCCGGGGTGTCCCCAGGAGCCCTAGGAATGCATCGGGATGTTCTCTGCACGGTAATGGGGCTCAGATATATTTCCCTGGTATCCAAAGACTGTTGGGTCGGAGGCCGTGCCTGTGCACACCCGGTGCCGAGCTAAGACACTGGCCCCTGACAGAGGGCTGGTGGGAGCCCTCTGGACCCTGCTTCCAGGCAGGCAGAGGTGGAGGACTGCAGTCTTACCTAGAGGGACAGAGGAATGGGCCAAATGCGAGCTGTTGTTCTCCAGATGTGATGACCCTCATTCCGTTTCCTTCCCCCCGTGAGTCTGGCTTCTTCCAGGGGAACGACATAGGGTGATGGTCAGGATGATACTGTGTCCTTTATCCTGCCAGGCACGGCACCAAGAACTTTATTTTACCTCCGTGGCAGTGGCTCCGTGAGGTGGGAGGTATGGTCCCATTTTACAGAAGAGGAAACGGAGTTTAGGAAGATTAAGTGATGTTTCCAGATCACACACTTCGTGGTAGATTCGAGACTTGAACCTGAATCTGTCCAAATCTGTCTTCAGGGGTGAGCGGATGGTGAGCTAATGACCTTCTTCCCTGACATGTAAGCCCTTTTCTGGAAGCTCGACTTGACGAGGGCCCGGGTTTCATCTATCTTCTTCTATCCCTGTTGCTTAGAGCAGTATCCGGCACAAAGTGGGTTTTGAATGCATATTTATTAAAGGAATAATAAGAACACATATTACAGAGAAAGTTCTAGAGAGAATTTGCTACGTGCCTGGCACTTACATACATTACCTACGAAATGGGTGTGATTGTCCTTACACTGCAGATGAAGAAACTGAGGCCCAGAGTCATCAATGGATGGGACCAAGGTCAGCAGAGGAGCCAGCACTGAGATCCCAAAGCCCATGCCCATAATTGCACCCTTCACTTGCCCTCTTCAGGGGCTGCCTGGTTCCCTTGGCACCTGCATCCACCAACTCTTTTTCTTTGCTCCTTGTTTCTTTATTGTTTTTTTAAAGTTTGTTTATTTATTCTGAGAGAGACTGCATGCAAGAGCGAGCAGGGGAGGGGCAGAGAGAGAGAGAATCCTAAGCACGCTCGGTGCTGTCAGTGCAGAGCCCAAAGCGGGGCTGGATCCCATGAACTATGAGATCACAACCTGAGCCAAAACCAAGAGTCGAATGCTTAGCTGACTGAGCCACCAAGGCGCCCCCTTTGTTTATTTATTTAAAATTTTTTAATGTTTACTTATTTTTGAGAGACAGAGAGACAGAGTACGAGCGGGGGAGGGGCAGAGAGAGAGAGGGAGACACAGAATCCAAAGCAGGCTCCAGGCTCTGAGCTGTCGGCACAGAGCCCGATGCGGGGCTCGAACTCACAAACCGTGAGATCATGACCTGAGCCGAAGTCGGCCGCTTAACCGTCTGAGCCACCCAGGCGCCCCTAAATCTACCTGGAGTAGGTAACACCCGCTCAATTCAAACAATATAGCTAGTAGCAATGCACCAACATCTGCATCTTGGTATGTTAGCAGTGGTGGGAACTAGGTGAAGGGTACATGGGAAGTCTCTGTGGTATACTTGTAACTTCTCTATAAACCTAAAATTATTCCCAAATGGGAAGTTTATTTAAAAATTCAAACAAGGGGGTGGCACCTGGGTAGCTCAGTAAGCTAAGCATCCAACTTTGGCTCAGGTCATGATCTCACAGTTCATGAGTTCGAGCCCCGTGTCAGGCTCTCTGCTGCCAGCTCAGAGCCTGGAGACGGCTTCAGATTCTATGTTTCCCTGTCTCTTTGACCCTCCCCTGCTCGTGCTCTGTCTCTCGTCTCTTGAAAATAAACGTTAAAAAATATTTTTTTAATTCAAACAATGGAAAAGGACATATTAGGTGGAAGGTGAGCCTCCTAACACCGACCCCTCCCAGTTGCCCACAGACAACTACCATGACCCTTCTCTCACGTGTCCTTCTGTGGATGTCCGAAGGATGCTAGACACCTCAGAAACGTTTGTTGGGGCCTAAACGAATAGGTCCACTCATGTAATTGCCTCTATGATAGGAGCTGGGTTGAAATAATGACTCAGAATGGCTGATGCATCTTTGGGTGAGAAATTTGACACATGGTTGAGAATTTTCCTGCAGGCTTCTGTTCTCATTTAAATTTCCAGGGACAACATCGGAGTTTGGGCCCATTGCTGTTTGTCAAGGGACCCTCAGAACTGCATCCTGTTGAGTCAGGTCACACCCTGTCGGACACATATGAACTTGACTGAGTGACCTCCAATGCCCTTCCAACCCAAAGGGCTGGAATTCCATTCTACGACCACTTTTCCTGGGGTGGGGTGGGGTGACAAGGGTACCCCTAGTGGTACTCAGATGCTTCTATCATCAAACAACATCGAATTACATTGTGGGAAAATCACTCCTTCCCCCCTCCCCCCCATTATCAAACTTTATGATTACCAAAAAGAAAACCTCAGTTTGGTGGTTTGCCTCTCTAGCACTTGTGAGCTTTCTAGGACTTGCTAATCCACCTTGTTAAGAAGGAAAAATTTGGCTTCGATCTGAGCATTTAGTCAGAATTTAATAACATTGCTTTGTTTCCATTGGAATTATTTTTATGGCTCCTTCCCAATTATGCTAAGTGATAGTGACTTATTCTTTATGGATATGATATGAAATTTCCATTAAGGAGTTTATTTAAGTAAAAAAAAGTCAACCTAAAGAAATATTGAGTAAGTGATAGTATAGAGAGTGTCCTTCCTCGGGTAGCTTTAACAAAATACCATAGACTGGTTTTCAACACCCAATGGTTGTTTCGATCTCATGGTTCTGGATGCTTGGGAGTCTAAGATCAAGGCACGGACACATCTGGTGTTTAGTGAGAACCCCTTCCTGGTGAGAACCCCTTCCTGGCTGTCTTCTCACTGTGTCCTTGCATGGGGAAGAACAGAGAGAGAGGAAGCAAGCTCTGATGTCTCTTCTTCTAAGGACACTAATCCCATCATGGGCCCTCACTCGAATGACCTCATCTAGCCCTAATTACCTCCCGAAGGCCTCATCTCCTAATGCCATCACACGAGGGTTTAGGACTTCGGCCTATGCATTTGGGGGGTGGGACACACATACTGAGGCCACAGCAGGCAGTACATGGCTGTGGTGGATTCTGTGCAGTGATTGAGGTTTTCAGAAATGCTCTTCGATAGCCCTTTTGTCTACAGCATGGGCTTTGAACTCAGAAAGACCCGGGTCTGAGTTCCGACTCTAGGACTCACTGATTCAGTGACTGTGGCCAATTACCTCCGATCTCTCTGAGCCTCACTTATTTGTCTATAAAGGAAGGCAATAATGGTAGTATCTCCCTGCTGAGGCATTTAGGTACGTGATAACACAGCACCACACTGACAAGAAATGTTCCATGTGAGTGACCTCTGGGGGTGTGTACCAAATGTGTGAAAGTTACAAAGCAGAAACAAGAGGAGGGATTGTCCAGGAGACCCTGGGCTTACATCCCTACTTGGACCCGTGGTTCGGGAAGACTTCTCTGTTCCCCAGTTTCACCGGGGAACGGTCTGTTACGGTTTCACCGCTTCCTGCCTATACTGAAACAATAAGCTTCTAAGAGATTGCCAGCCCTCATCTACCATCACCACTTGCCACCACCCTGTCCCAGGAGAGCTTTAAATTTTCAAGGTATGTAATGAGACCTGTTGGTGCGTCCCAGTCATGCCCAGTGCTCAGCTCTTGTTTGCTTGTGAGGCAGTGCTCGAATGAGGGCATGCGTTTCCCCGGTGTGGTGGCATTTGGGGATAAAAGATGGATTTAGCTGCCTCATCCCCCAGAAGTGACTCAGCTCCGGGGAGCTCAGTGACGTCAGTGGCAGTTAGAGCCCTGGGGACTTCCATGCCTTAGTGCGTTGCTCTCTTTACGCAGCAGCCTTGTGACCGCCATCTTCTCTAGGCAGCCGGAAACGCTCTTCCGTCTTTTTCCAGGATTTGTCCGCCTCATGGGTGCGCCCATCCACAGCTGTTGGATGCCTGCCTTCTAGCAGGAAAATGTCAAGAAAGTTTCCATCATGCTAGTTCTGTCATGCAAGCTCAGTCTAAAAAGAAGGTGCTTTATGTATGACTTTCATTTATTTATGACTCAAACCTGTGTTTCTCAGAGTCTGGTGTGAAGACCTCCTGCATGAGGTCCCTGGACACAATGCCTCAACCTGGTCTTACTTTCTTTTTTTCTTTTCAAAATTTTATTTAAATTCTAGTTAGTTAACATACACTGCAATATTGGTTTCGGGAGTAGAATTCAGTGATTCATCACTTACATTCAACACCCAGTGCTCATCACAAGTGCCCTCCTTAATGCCCATCCCTCATCTAGCCCATTCGCCACCCACCTCCTTCCATCAACCCTCAGTTTGTTCTCTATCATTAAGAGATTCTTATGGTTTGTTTCCCTCTCTCTTTTCCCCCCCTTCCCATATGTTCATCTGTTTTGTTTCTTAAATTCCACATGTGAGTGAAATCATATGGTATTTGCCTTTCTCTGACTTACTTCACTTAGCATAATACACTCTACCTCCATCCACGTCATTGCAAATGGCAAGATTTCACTTTTTGATGGCTGAGTAATATTCCATTGTGTGTGTGTGTGTGTGTGTGTGTGTGTGTGTGTGTGTGTGTACATCACATCTTCTTTATCCATTCATCAGTCGATGGACATTTGAGCTCTCTCCAAAGTTTGGCTATTGTTGATAATGCTGCTATAAACATTGGGGTGCATTTGCCCCTTGGAATCTGTATTTTTGTATCCTTTGGGTAAATGCCTAGTACTGCAATTGCTGGATCACAAGGTAGTTCTATTTTTAACTTTTGAGGAACCTCCATACTGTTTTCCACAGAGGCTGCACCCAGTTTGCATTCGCACCAACAGTGAAAGAGGTTCCCCTTTCTCCATATCCTGGCTAATACCTGTTGTTTTCTGTGTTTTTAATGGTAGCCATTCTGACAGGCGTGAGGTGGTATCTCACTGTAGTTTTGATTTATAGTTCCCTGATGATGAGTGATGTTGAGCATCTTTGCATGTGTCTGCTAGCCATCCAGTTGTCTTCTCTGGGAATATGTCTATCCATGTCTTCTGCCCATTTCTTAACTGGATTATTTGTTTTTTGGGTGTTGAGTTTGATAAGTTCTTTATAGGTTTTGGATATTAACCCTTTATCACATATATCATTTGCAGATATCTTCTCCCATTCCCTAGGCTGCATTTTGGTTTTGTTAATTGTTTCCTTCACTGTGCAGAAGCTTTTTATCTTGAAATCCTAGTAGTTCATGTTTGCTTTGTTTCCCTTGCCTCCAGAGACATGTCTAGTAAGAAGTTGCTCCAGTCAAGGTCAAAGAGGTTGCTTCCTGTGTTCTTCTCTAGGATTTTGATGGTTTCCTGTCTCACGTTCAGGTCTTTCATCCATTTTGAATTTATTTTTATGTATGGTGTAAGAAAGTGGTCCAGTTTCAATCTACTGCACATAGCTGTCCAATTTTCCCAACACCATTTGTTGAAGAAATTGTCTTTTTTCCATTGGTATTCTTTTCTGCTTTGTTGAAGATTCGTTGACCATATAGCTGTGGGTTCATTTCTGGGTTTTCTGTTCCACTGATGTAGGTGTCTGTTTTTGTGTTAGTACCATACTGTCTTGATGACTACAGCTTTGTAGTATAGCTTGAAGTAACCCGGTCTTATCCTAATCACTGGGGGTAGAAACAGAGACTCTGCCTTTTTAACAAGCTGCCCAGATAATCACCATGCCTGCTAACACGTGAGAATAGCTATTCCCTATTTACACATTTAGAATATGCTCAGTTTTCTCTATTGTCAAATGATGATGATACTTCTTAAGAGGGGAGGTAGTTCTTAAATGAATGTGGTTATTACAACAAGGGCTCTGGAGTAGGACAGATCTGACTTTAAATTTCAGCTTTTCTGTTTATTCCTTTCTTGAGCCTCAACTTGCTCCTCTGTGAAATGAGGGTACTAAATAGGGCTGTTTTAAGAATCAAATAAGGTAATTCGATCCTGGCATATGTTAACTATTCAAAAAATGTTAGCGCTTATTTTTACTGGGTAAACTTGTTTTGTTTATTTATTTGCTTGTTTGTTTTAAACCTTTGAACTGGGAGGGGTGCCTGGAAGGCTCAGTTGGTTAAGCATCTTATGTGGGCTCAGGTCATGATCTCATGGTCCGTGAGTTCGAGCCATACTGGGCTCTGTATTGACAATGTGGAGTCTGCTTGGGATTCTCTCTCTCTCTCTCTCTCTCTTTCTCTCTCTCTCTGCCCCTCCTCCACTCATGCTTTCTCTCTCTCAAAAATAAATAAGTAAATCTTTAAACTGGGGAAATTATAGCATCTACCATCTAGGGCAGGGATTGGCAAACTTTTTCTGTGAAGGGCCAGGCAATAAATATTTGAGACTTTATGGACCATGTGGTCTTTGTCACAACTACAAAGTTCTGCTGTGGTAGTGTGAAAGCAGCCATAAATAATGCCTAAATGAGCATGACCAGTGTTCCAATAAAACTTTACTTGCACAATCAGGCAGGGGGCCAGATTTGGCCTGTGGCCATAGTTGCTAACCCCTCACCCAGGTGCTGTGAAGATGAAAAGAGATGAGGCCTATCATGAGTCAAGCACAGTGCCTGGCACAGAGCACTCGCCATAAATAAGCCTTCTAACTATCTTTTATTTGATGTGAGGTCTAGGCTTCATTCGTTTCTCCAGGGGAAGGAAAGGCTTCACTCGTTTCTCCAGGGGAAGGAAAGGCTTTTCAACACATGTATCAGCCCCATTCTCTGCCCCAGGTCAATGCTAAAAGTTCATCTCAGCACCTGGAGCTCAATGTTCATCTCAGCACCTGGAATTTGGTAAAATGTCAATCCATGGGATGTGATTAAATCTTTGTCCCATGTTTCTCCCCAGGGTGTGCTGCTGTTTTCAGCATCTGCCCCATGGAAATCAGGTTGCCCATGTGAACCACGATCTGAGAAATGAGGATACTTCTGTCTGCTGGGTCCCATCCATAGATGCATTTAGCCCTTGCCCAGAGGCTGTATAAGGTGGTTTGGAGAGAGAGAAAAATTGAGCACTGGGTTTGCATTCTGTCTCTACAATGTTCTGATTGTGTGATGTTGGCCAAGTCACTTCCTTCTCTAAGCCTCAGATTCATCAGGTATAACGCAGGGATTAAATGAGATCATATGAAGTTTCAGCCACAGCATAGAACATGGTAGCTATTTAACCCCATTTTGTAAAGGAAGAAAGAGATGCTAAGAAGTAAAGGGCCCATTCAAGGTCACACAGCCCATGATTGGCTTCAGACCAAGGCTCTCTAACTTTGCTCCTCCCCCTGGCTGCTTCCTGGGACCCCGGCTGCTTCCAGCTAGGGCTGGCTCCTTGTGCAGTGACCAGAGCTCTCTGAGAGGTTGACTTGGCTGTTGGGGGACCTTGCGAGCTATTTAACTTTGGTGGGCTAAATAGTGACCTCCCCAAATTCACATCCACTCAGAACCTCAGAATGTGACCTTATTTGGAAATAGGATCTTTTCAGAAAAGGACAGAGAAGGACACACAGAGCAACAGAGAAGAAGGCCACGTGAAAACGGAGGCAGAGGTTGGAATAATGCTGCCACAAGGCAAGGACTGCCGGGAGTCACCAGGATCTGGAAGAGGCAAAGAGGGACCGTCCCCAGAGCCTCTGGAGACAGCACATCCTTACTGACACCTTGATTTGGGACTTCTGGCCTCCAGAACTGAGAAAGAAAGTCCTGTTGCTTTAAGTCACTGACTTTGTGCTGATCTGTTGCAGCAGCCATGGGAAACTAAGACACTGCCCTTGACTCTCAGATGTAGATGGACACTGGGAGCTGGATTCAGAGCACCTGTGTCCAAAAAGGGCAGCCGTGATGGGGTTAAAGCGCCTGCGTTCTGGAGGCAGACAAGGGCTCAGCTCCTTAGTCAGCTCTGGGCTTTGTTTCCTTGTTTGTTCAACAGAGAACATGTTGATCCTGTGGGCTTATGATGAGGATTAGAAGCGATGGCATGGCAGAGCGGGCTGGTGGTAATAACAAAGGAAATCATAACCATGCACGGAGACTGACATGCTTTGATTAATTCCATCCTCACAACTGCCCTGGGTGGTGGGGGTCCCTTATTGTCCTTGCATTGCAGATGAGGAAACTGAGTCACGAGACATTAACTACCTCTCCAGGGCCACATGGCTCTTGAGGGGCAGAGCTGGGACACAAGCTCTGGCCACCTGACTCCAGAATGCCCCCTACTCCCTGCTCCCCACAACCCTGTATTATCCTGAGCCCAGAGTCCCTGCTCCCCCAAGCTGGTCCTCTAGCCTAGTTGGAGCCCAGTACATTAATATTAATATTTTTTATCCTGTCTCTTCCTTCCTTCTTCCTTCCTCAAGTCGGTACTCATTGCTCCAGCCTCAGGAGCCATCTGGGTCTGGAGTCAGGGGCAATAGGACCCTAAATCGGATTCCAGGGGGCTTGAGATCATGACTCAGCTCGTCACATGGACAATTCTTAAAATTTCTCCTTAGACATCTGTCCCTCTTCTCAAGTCCCAGTCCTGAGACACCTCTTCTCCTCCCCCTCCCTCTCTCCTCTTTCTCATGCTCTTGCCCTCCCTCCTCTCTGTCTCCCCTTCTACCCCCATTTCAGCACCAGCCCAGCTGGACAGCGGACAGGACAGCGGGATGGTCTTTGGGACCCGCTGTGCTTTGAGGGCTGGGAGAGAGGATAATGAATACCCTCGATTTAACATTTCCTCCCTCAGCCCACCTCCCCATCATCCACTGTGCACTGACCTCCTCCCCGACTCAATGCCTCGCACTGTCCATGCTATGAAATCTAGGAGCTCTCGGAAAATATAAGGAGAAACAGACGCTGCTCCATGAAGCCGACCTACAGCTGTGAGGCTGTGATGCAACATTTCTTCGCCCTAATTTATTGGTCCTTCCCCTTGCCTTAGTCCTCATTTATCTCATACAAATTACGAATTATCTCAAAGAGGGCTAGGGAGGCCATTCATTTCAAGCTGAGAATCAGCTACGGGTAATTGGCTTTCCTCCTGGATTCTTCAGCAAAATGGGGGGTCCTGATGGGTGGAGAGGAGGCTTACAGAACAGATGTGTTAGGGGGTAGGTGACTGAAAGGGATGGCAATTTACCCCAAATCTGACATCTAGCAGAGAACCCAGGATCAGGAGTTTCCCACAAGTGACAAGGCAGTCGTGCGGGCTTCTGTGAGTGGGCAACATTCTGAGATCCAGCTGGCAGGAGTTGACTTCAGGGAAGTCTGTAGATCACAATAGGGCCAGGGCTCCAGGTCGTAGGAGGGAGACAGGTAGAGAGAAGGCAGCTTTCCGAACCCTTGACTTGGAGGTAAGGAAAAAGACAAATGCGGGGCAGCAGAACCAAGGTGCCAGGTGTAGAAGGAACGAGCAGATATAGGCCATGTGGAATTGGCTTCACTAAAGCAAGAATATCTCCTCGCCTGGATCTTTGTCTGTACCTGTGAAAGACCTTAGGATCTGTATCCTTTAAAACCTAACCATTTACTCTGGCAATGTGGCCTAAAGATACCTCCTGGGTGCAGGTAAAGATTGAGCTTAGAGAATGCTCATTACAGGGCTGTTTGTGGTGGGGAAAATGAAAAACTACCTAAGTGCCTGGGGGTTGGTGGAGTGATTCACGATACAGCCACAAATAGAAGGCCACCCAGCCTCTCACACTGCTGGCTGGGGAAGAACATCCAAGGGTGTGTGAAAATGCTCACAAATTGTTCAATGAAAAGAACAGGTAATAAAACGTGAGACCCTAACTTTATATTACAAAAACCAGACCGGTATAATGATGGATATGTATGTACATAATAGTGTCTGGGTGTATGAACATTTTTAACTATTAACATTTTAGTGAACATTTTTCCAGTTTTTTAAAAGAAAGATATGTATTCATTATATATTGCAAGTTAGTACCCTTAACAAGTCTTTAAAATTTTTTTTTAATGTTTTATTTATTTTTGAGAGAGAGAGAAAGAGAAGGCGCGGCAGAGAGGGAGACACAGAATCTGAAGCAGGTTTTAGGTTCTGACCCATCAGCAGAGAGCCTGATGCAGGGCTCAAATCCACAAATTGTGAGATCATAACCTGAGCCAAAGTCGAACACTTAACCGACTGAGCCCCCCAGATGCCCCTGTACCCTTAACAACTCTTAAACAACATCAATTTTATCATCTGGTAACCACCATTTTACTCTGTTTTCTAGAAGTTTGACTTTTTTAGATTCCACATATAAGTCATCATACAGTACTTATCTTTCTCTGACTTTTCTCACTTAGCATAGTGTGCTCAAGGTCCATCCCTGCTGTCACAAAGGACATCCTCCTTCATCGTGGCTCAATAATATTCCATTGTATATATACTACCTCCCTTTTTTTTATCCATTCACCCACTGATAGGCATTTAGGTTATTTCTTATCTTTGCTATTGTGAAATACATGTATGTATGTATGTGTATATACAATATTATGCATAGAAAACACATAAAAAACCATATATGTTACCCTATATATGCACACCAACATATATAATATATATAATTATGTAAATTACATATATATATATTGGAAGAATTTACACCAAAATGTTAATAGCAATATATGTGCTAATACATACATATATATGTATATATATATGTAAGTATACACATGCATACATATTGTTAAGGACTGAATCTTTACGTCCCCCCTGAATTCATGTGTTGAGGCCTTAACGACCAGGGTGGCTGATTTGGAGAGAAAGCCTTTGAGGAACTGACTGAGGTTAAATTAAGCCACAGGGCTGGGGCCCTGAGCTGATGGGATTAGCGTCCTTATGAGAAGAGACACCAGAGAGCGCTCTGCCTGTGTGTGTGCAAAGAAGAGGCGGTGTGATCACACAGGGAGAAGGTGACCACGTACAAGCCTGGGACAGGACTCTTGCTAGAAACTGATGCTGCCAGACCTTGAACTGGGATCTCTAGCCTCCAGCACTGTGAGAAAACAAATGTCTGTTGCTTAAGCCCCAGCCTCTGGTATTTTGTTATGGTATTGAGTGAACGAATACACACGCGTATATGGATATATATGTGCATATGTATGTAGTCTCTTTTTATATATATGATAATACACACAGTTTTAAAATATATGGTTTTATACATAGTGCCATAAATATAATTCTAATTATAAATATGAAACAGGAGGAATGTCCATCAAAATGTGGATAGTGGTTCTCTCTGGGCAGTGGAGTCATGGACGACTTGATTTTGTTCTTTTTTGCTTACCTCTTACCTGAATTTTCTACAACAAACCTGCATTACTTCATATTACTATGAGTTACGTTAGTTAGTGTTCTTGTAAGATAATAAGAGCATTGCTGTAAAATAATTATTATAAAATGACTTTCTGCCTAACATTGGCCGTGGTCTTGAGGCTGGGACAGGAACCAATGGCTGGAGTCGAGGAGAGCAGAGATTCAGGAGTTGGGACCCGGCAGGGACTGTCAGGGCCATATATTTAACCTTGAACAGGTTCCGTGAGCCAACAGAGCCTCCTCTTGCTCATGATAGGGTTCACATGGAAAACGTGTTTTCCAGTTTCCAAAGGGTTTGCTTATAAACACACACGTGCGTCCTCGAAAAGTGTCAAGGACGCTGGGGCAAGGCTGCCGCCTGGAATGGGGACAGGGGCTGTCCCAAGAAAATTCCTGAAAACCGGCGTGGCCTTGGGGTCTTGACGCCCGCGTTTCGTGTCTCCTGCGCAGGTCAGCTGGACATCGTCTCCATGGCAGAGACAGCCATGATGCCGGAGGAGATCGAGCTGGAGATGGCGAAGATTCAGCGTCTCCGGGAAGTCTTGGTCCGACGGGAGTCTGAGCTCAGGTTTATGTGAGTGCCTCGGGGAGGCGGCCGAGAAGAGGAAGGGGTGTGGAGGGCAGGACACCCAGAGAAACTGACATTTGCTATTTATCACTGCGGGCTGGGCGCCGGGATAAAGGCATTATGAACATTTAAAAAGTCTTATTTGATTCTCACTGCTGCCTAGAGAAGCAGCTATCAGAGTCTTCCATGTTAAACGAGACCCTGAAGTTGGGGTGGAATTCAAGCTAGTCTGACTCCAAAGCACAAGCTCTTTGTATGTTTCCTTTTGAGAAGAGGAGAGGGATGAGAGAGAGACAGACAGACAGACAGAGATGGGGCCCAGAGGTGGTACCTGAGCCCATGTCGTTAAGAGCACACACTCTGGGTTCAGATAGTTCTAAGATCCAAAGAAGCTGGGAGAGCTTGGCCAGCTTCTCTCTGGGCTTCGTTTCTCTGATTTGTGAAATGGGGGGAGCCGATAAGACCTCTCTCCTGGGGTCACTGGCGGCCTCAGAGTCATACGATTTGACCCAACCTCCACCGGAGGGAGGTATGCATGCATTCCACCCATTCTTTCACTGACTTCCCTGAGGCCAGTTAGGGGATGATCCCTCTTGCAGATGAGTGAGACGGAGGCTCAGAGGAGTTAACCTGCTCAGGGCCTCCCAGCTAGGAAACAGAGCAATCAGGGTTCAGACCCGGCTCTTCCTGCTTTCAAAACCCATATTCTCCTCATAGGACCTCTGCATAGACTGCGTCACGTGACCTTCTCTCCCGCCCCACGAGACGGACTGCCATAGTAACAGCTGCCGTGTATTCGGCTCTCCGCGTGGGCCAACAGGCGCGAGAAGCCCGTATCCCTTCTCACAGGGGCCCTGAGAGCCCTTATGCTACGAATAAGAAACCACTTCCCTTTGATCTGGGAATGAGCTAAACCAGCACATGAGTGTTAAGACACAGTTCCTCCCTCATCATGTATTTTGGGGTTTGGTTTGTCAGAAGAACTTGAGGAAGGATTGGTTGTGTGGGAGGAGAGCAAAGATCACGTGATTCCAACCACTGAGGCAGCCAGGACTGGACGTGAGTTTCAGGGGCTTGTGGGGCAGCCAAGCACGGACAGGGTGGCAGGAAGTTCTGTGTCTTCGCCATATGTGGGAGACCACGGAACTAGACAGAGGTTCTCGGGGCTCGCCCACAGAGCAGCACTTGCTGGATTCGAGTAACGGGTGTAGTCGCCCCATGTGCGCGAGTAGACGCACTGCAGGAATCCCAGTCCGGGCTCTGGGGAAAGCTGAAATCTGCACGCTGTTTTCCCTTGTGGATGGCGTCAGGACGAAGGGAAAAGCCAGCTCTCAAACTTCTGGCAGAAAAGTATGGAAGGATTGAGAATTCAGTGGCGACAGGAGGTTTGAGATCGCCACAGTCTGTAAGTTCTACAGGCGTACCTTAGAGGGACTGGGGGTCCAGTTCCAGACCCCCTGCAATAAAGCGAGTACGGCTATACAGCGAGTACGATGAAATTTTTGGCTTCGCACTGCGTATAAAAGTTATGGCTATCCTATACTGTTGTCTATCAAGTGTGCAATAGTGTTATGTCTCAAAAACAAACAACGTGCATGCCTTCGCTTGAAAAAATACTTTTTTTTTTTTTTTTTTGACAAAAAATGCTAGCCATAGTCTGGGCTTTCAGTGAGCTGTAAGCCTTTTGCTGGTAGAGGGTCTTGCCTCGATGTTGACAGCTGCTGCCTGATCGGGGTGGTGGCTGCTGAAAGTGGGGGTGGCTCTGGCAGTTTCTTAAAATAAAACAACAATTGGGGCGCTTGGGTGGCTCAGTTGGTTAGGTATCTGACTCACCATATGCCGTCAGCACAGAAGCCACTTGGGATCCTCTCCCTCCCTCTCTCTCTGCCCCTCCTCTGCTTGCTCTCTCTCCCTCTCTCTCTCTCTCTCAAAAAGAAACATTTAAAACAAAAAACCTTTAAAAATAAATAAATAAAATAAGACAACAGTGAAGTTAGCCGCATCGCTGGACTCTTCCTTTCACGAACAATTTCTCTGTAGCGTGTGATGCCCCTTGCTGGCATTTCCCCCACGGGAGAACTGCTTTCGAATTTGGAGTCCATTCTCCCAAAGCTCGCCACGGCTTTATCCATGAAGTGTATGGAATATTCTAAATCCTTCGTTGTCATTTCGACCATCTGCACGGCACCCTCACCGGGAGTAGATTCCACCTCAAGAAACCACTTTCCTTGCTCGTCTCTGAGGAGCCACTCCTCATCTGTTCACGTTTTATCCAGAGCCCGTACCGATTTCAGTCCAATCTTCAGGCGCCGCTTCTGCTGCTAGTTTTCTTGCTGTGTCTACCACACCTGCAGTGACTTCCTCCTCTGAAGTCCTGAACCTTCAAGTTGTAAAAAATACGCTATCTGCAAAGCGTCATAAAATGAAACACAGTAAAAAGGAGGTGTGCCTGTACTACTGAGTAGGTGCAAATTAAAAGTCTTCTTTCCTCCGTTTTATTTTTAATCCCGATTCAGAAAAATGACGTATGTTTGGAGTAATTGTTTTATCATATAAATTTTTTTAATGTTTATTTTTGATAGAGACAGAGCGTGAGTGGGAGAGGGACAGAAAGAGAGAAAGAGACAGAATCTGAAGCAGACTCCAGGCTCCAAGCTGTCAGTGCAGAGCTCGACACAGGGCTCGAACCCACGAACTGTGAGGTCATGACCTGAGCTGAAGTCAGATGCTTAACTGATTGAGCCACCCGGGTGCCCCAGTAATGATTTTTATTAATTCTGATGGATACTTTTATGACTGTTCTTCTATTACTTAATATATAACCTCTAATCAGGATGTACTGTCCACTGGAATTAAATTAGCGCCCTGGTCTTGCTTTCACATCTTTTTTCTATTTTTATACTTCCAATTTTTACTTCTTTATGTTTGCAGTGAGGATCATGCTTATATTTGATTCTAAAACTATAATTAAGCTTCTGTTCTCATATATAGATAGTTTTTAACATTAAAAGCACACTACTGGGCCTCATATTCTTATGGAACCAGCATACTACAGAATTAAATTTGATTTTATCCCGTTTAAAAAAATACCCCACATGACTGACGCTTATAATATCCTTCTCCTGTTTTAAAAGAAAGAAGACAGAAAACATATGAGTTCTAGAAAGTATGAATAGCTCCATCAGCCTGCAGGTGCTCAAGAGGGACCAGAGGTTGCTTTTGCTGCTACAGGAACATTGGCTGTCACTTCTCATCGACTGACCTTTGCATTGGGTGCACGCACGCACGCGCACACACACACACACACACACACACACACGGTATCCCAGCATCTGGCACACGCCAGGCACACAGCGAGTACACAATGACAAGAATGGCTCGCATTGAAGCTCTAGCTCTGGGCCAAGCACTGCGCAAACATCTTGACTTGTGACCTCACTGAGTTTTCCCATCATGCCCACTTAGGAACAAGTGTCAACCGTAGACACTCGAAAGCAGCTATGCTCACCAACGCATCAGTAGATACTCGAATGAATCATGTTATTCAAGGATACGGAAGGATGTCAGTGTAGCCAGGACAGAAGAGGGGAGGGGCCGGCTTCCGGGCCTCCGGGGAGTCTTGCTAATTTAAGCCTACAGACCCTAGTGGATGATGCTGATGGCTCCCCCCAGACCCTGGTATAGTACATTACCTTGCCCGGAGGTGCACCCACCCTGTCAATCACAGACGCACGTGATGGACCCAGGATGGACAGGAGAGAGATCAGTGCCCACTCGGACCTGCACAGTCACCTCACCCATCATCCTGTGGCCTCCCAGGCCAGCAGGCCATGCAGGGGCCATTCTTGAATTCAGTTTCCTGGCTATTTCTCAGAGCCAGGCCCTGACACAGTCATAGGGGCCCTATTCTTGGGTCCCATTTATTTATTTATTTATTTATTTATTTATTTATTTAGTGAGTCTGTGAATGGGGGAGGGGCAGAGAGAGAATCCCACGCACTGTCAGTTGCAGAGCCTGACGCGGGGCTTGAACCCACCAACCATGAGCTCATAACCTGAGATGAAATCAAGAGTCGGATGCTTAACTAACTGAGTCACCCGGGTGCCCCTCTTGTGTCCCTTTTAGAGAAGAGAAAATCAGAGGTTAAAAATTTTGCCCCAGGTTGCATGAGCTATGAGGTAGCCAAGCTAGGATGCAGTGGTTCCAGGGCACTGATGAAGTGAGCAAGTGGGGAAACAGACGAAGGTATATATAGAGTATGTGCCATGAGGGTAGGAATCTTCGCTTCCTCCTCACTGTTCTGTCCTCTCAGCATCTTGAACAGCACTTGGCACTTATTCGGCCAATTAACAGTCGTTGAATGTGCAATCAATTATTCTTTCACACTCCATCCTTACCTCAGCAACTTCCCTACACACACACACACACACGCGCGCGCGCCCTTGGCACAGGATAAGAGGGAAAGAGATTTTCAGACCTAACTAAGCATTTGCAGGCTCAGGTGGGGAAGCTCTGAGTGACAGGAATGTGACAGTCATGGACTGAAACAGTACCAGTGATTGTAGCTGTAATAACCAGGATGAGATTGGTTTTGTCACACCTGCTCCAAAGTAATCAAGTTAATACCCCTCCGCTCCTGGGGAGACCGTGGGAGTCAGACCATATTGCAAGGCTGAAGGTGTCTTCTCACTTTTCTTGTCTCCTGCTACGTTGATGATTTTAAGAAAAGGTCCAAAGGCCGCTGCCCCCAACACCTCCAGCGTTTGGCATTTTTCTTTCCATGTTCTTGTCTTGCTGGTTCAGCAATCCTCTTGCAGGTTGGTGAGCGGGGAGAAGAGGGAGATTTACCCCATCCCCGACGAACTAGCATGGACTCATGAGAAGTGACCCAGGGGTCTTCCTGGCTCTCCCACGTCCTCCGTCTATGACCTTGGGTACACGACAGAGCACAAAAGAAGTGCCGTTTACTCTTTCTTTCCTTTCTTCTTTGCCCGGTGCTTCGGAATGCAAATTCAAACTACCGATAGGACGCCCACAATCCCGTAATCTCACAATCCCACGGTGGGGTGGGTCTTGTTCCGCCATCTTGAACTAAGCGTGGTAGGAGGAGGAAGGATTCCGCTGAGGCGGGCTCAGTAAACAAGCCTCGCACCGGACTTTCCCCTACTCTTTCCTTGGAGATACGTGGTTTATTTGAAGCCTAGAACGATGAGCTCTCACTTAGGTGGTCAGGTTTGCAAGTCACCCTGCTAGGAATTTGCTGTAGGGCCCTATAAGCATTCTCAGGGACCCCGGCAGTCCACGTTTCTCGAACCCTTCCTGTGGGCCGGCCCTGGGCACGCATTATCACGTAAGCTACGAAAAGCGCTCGCTAATGGAAGGATGAATCGGGAGCCGCCCCTTGTTCGCCTCGACTAAGGTCAGGTTCAGGGTAGGGCTCTGAGTGACCCAGGCGGGCGCAGCGCGTCTTCCCTCGCTGTCTTCCTTAGCCTGTCCTCCGGCTTGCAGGCTGCTGCGTGGTCGTTGGAGCTCTCCCTCCTGAAGTGTGGTGATTTTATGAGCTTCATCTGAATGAGTCAGTAAACCCCTCAGTGTCACGAAGACGCCTCTGTAATAGGTGGCAAATGTCCTGGAGATAAAGCTGGAAGTCCGCTTCGTTCTCTCCTTGATCCTCTGAGCCGCCCACCTCCCGTCCCTCCCGCTGCGGCCCCACGGCCACGCCGCTCCCTACCCTGCCCTGCAGAGGCTGCCGACAGCCTCAGGCTCCTTTTCTCACCTCTAATTCCAAGCGCTGAATCACGCCATCAGCTCGGCAGATTTCTGCAGCCCGAGCTCGCTCGCCTGCCTCAGCACGTCGGAGTCCTCTGTACCATCCCGGCCCTGCTGTTTATCTGGGTTCCAGATAATTAAGAATCTTCCGCCTCTGAGCAGGGGCAGGGGGTGGTTATCTTCATTTTACACCCGCTTGCTGGATTTTCATAAAAGGGGTAGCGTGCTCTCGCAGCTTGCTCTGGGCACTGGCGGCTTTTAATCAGGGAGCCTCAGAACTGCAACGGGCAGGGGAGTGGGGGGTGTGGAGGACGGAGACCAGGAGCAGAGCCCTTGCGACTCGGAATTTGCAGAGCCTGGGCTTGGACCCCAGTCACTTCATTTTATTAAGAAGTACCCAGGGGCGCCTGGGTGGCTCAGTCGGTTAAGTGTCCGGCTTCGGCTCAGGTCATGATCTCGTGGTTTGTGGGTTCAAGCCCCGTGTCAGGCTCTGTGCTGACAGCTCAGAGCCTGGAGCCTGCTTCGGATTCTGTGTCTCCCTCTCTCTCTGCCCCTCCCCCTCCCTAGCTCGCTCTCTCTTTCTCCCTCTCTCTCTCTCTCTCAAAAAAGAATAAAATAAATAAACATTACAAAAATGTGTGAGGAAGTGCCCAGCACTGTGAAGAGGTCAAGCCCTCCAATCTGGCAGGTGCTGCGGCTGGGAGGGTAGGAAGTGCATAGGAGTTGTAAATAGCCAGCTTTTTGAATACTTGCTCTGCTGGATAGTGTTTGAAATATCTTATGCGCCTTGATTCATTTAATCCTCACTACAACCATATAGACAGATAACGTCCTCCCTCCCCCGCTATTTCCATCTTATAGAAGAGGTAACCGATGCACAGAGAGGTCGAGTAACTTCCCTAGGGTTGCACAGTGTCCATGAATAGCAGATAATGGTATGTCCCGGTGTCCATCTCAACCATCAGGCTGTGGGTGGGGCCTGTCCCCTGGCTTTGGACCCCAGTTCTACTTTTTACCAACTGTGTGGCCTGGAGTAAGTTTTTCAGCCTTGTTCCCGCCTCGGTTTCCCCCTCTGTACAATGGGGCATTGACCCTTCCCTGGTAGCACTGTAGCAAGGACGCGTGTGAAAATGGGTGGCTCCTCCTAGGAAATAAGCAAATCGAAATCCCCTTCCTCCTTTTCACTGTGAGCCCGGCATCTGGAGGGAGAGTGAGGGACCAGGGCTGCTTCGTCATCTCCGGAGAATACTCAGAAAACACTGCCCGCCCCTAGTTGCTGCAGAGCCGCTCTCCGCCATTAAGACAGACCAACTCTCCCCTGGGGCCTTGACTTTACTGCCACTGTTATTTTTAAACATGTCGTATACACCTGCATTTTTATTTTGTCTTTAATGAGCTGATAATTCTGAAGTCTGTTAGGAAAAGCTTCAAGCCAAGGGCGAAATGCAGCATGTGTGTTTATGTAAGGTGACACATCTTAGCCACATTCGGAGGCCTGCGTCATGCTGGCTGCACTTTGGGTTTTAAATAGCATTTCCGAAGAACAGGTCACCACCGTTGCCAGAGCCACCGTACGTATCAGGTGGGAAGAGGTGGGTTCAGATGCAGAAGATCTGAAAAGCGATTTGTCTTGGACACAACGTACAGGAAACTGGGGCGGGAGGAGGGAAAGACAAAGCGGGGTAGGAAACGGCTAGAGAAGAACAGAGAATGTTCCGGGTTGGACCTCCGAGTGCAAGGACCCTGCTGACTTTCTGAGTGTGCTGGGAGGTTGGGGTGAGGGTGGAATGTGGGCTGGAGAAATGGAGAAAGATACATGTCCCCCGCTCGACAAGTTTCTGCTCTTCCAGGCTGCCTCTGGAAAGGACAGTCCTCTCCGGGAGCCCAGACTGCCTTGCCATCAGGGACTTCACTCTCGCGGCTCCACGGACCTCCCCTGAGCCTCCGGAGTTCTGGTGGGCTGGGCGGGAGACCACCCTATCAGGCCCTTGTGATGGTCACTTTTATGTGTCTGCTTGACTGGGCCGTGGAGGGCCAGACACCGGGTCGTACATTATTCTGGGCGAGTCTATGAGGGTATTTCTGGGTGACATGAATGTTCGGATCAGTAGACAGAGTAAGGCAGCCTGCCTTCCCCATGTGGGTGGGCCTCGGCCAATCTGTTGAAGGCCTGAACAGAACAAAAAGGCTGAGTAAGAGGGAACTTTGCCTGCCTTCCCGATGAGCGGGGATATCGATCTTTTCCTCCCTGTGGACTTGAACGAAAAAATCGACTTTTCTTGAGGCTCGAGCCTGCCAGCTTTTGGACTGCAGCGGCACCATCGGCTCTCCCGTGTCTCCACCGTGCTGATGAGGGATCCTGTGAACCACTTCCTTACGATTAGTTAATAGAGAGCCCAATCAATCCATCCATCCACCAATCAATCACATCTCCTATTGCTTCTGTTTCATGGGAGAATCCTGACGAATACAATCTTGTTTATCCTCAGAAGCTTCCATCTGGATGCTTTCTCGAGCTCAAAAAAAAAAAAGACCTAGGCAGTCGGAGACTGATTTTTGTTTTCAAAAGCAGACTCCGTGCCCAGTGTGGTGTCCAGTGCAGGGCTTGAACTCATAACCCTGAGATCGAGACCTAAGCTGAGATCAAGAGTTGGACGCTTAACCCGCTGAGCCACCCGGGTGCCCTGAGACTGACTAAGATAAAGGGATATTGGCTCTAGCACTTTGGAAAACAGCCTAGCATGACCTAGTAAAATGAGCACGTACTGGACTCTGCAGTAACCAGCAGTTTCCTGCCTTGGTATATTCTAGGTTGCTCTGTGTAATTTGGTAGGCACTGGCTTCATGTGGCTCTTTCTTTTTTTTTTTTTAACTGTTTATTTATCTGAGAGAGTCAATGAGGGAGCAAGAGCCAGTGAGTGAGTGCAAGCTGAGGAGGGGCAGAGAGAGAAGGAGAGAGAGAATCCCAAGCAGGCTCCAAGCTGTCGGCATAGAGCCCAAGATAGGGCTTGAACTCACAAACCCTGAGATCATGACCTGAGCCGAAATCAAGAGTCAAATGCTTAACTGACTGAGCCGCCCAAGCACCCCTCATGTGGCTATTTCTGCTTAAATTCATTAAAGTGAAATAAAAAGTACAGTTCTTTAGGAGCCCTACATCATTTCAGGTGCTTGTTAGTCGATTGTAGCTAAAAACTGTCCTATTGGAAAGTACACACACTTCTGTAGAACATCATCATAGCACTGCCCTAAAGAAACTCTCACACGTGAGTGCCTGGACGCACATTCCAGAATGTTCTTATCAGCCTTGTTTGTAAAAGCAACAAACTGGAAATACCTCAAGTGTTTACTGGCAGTGGAAAAGGACAAATCAGGTACAGCCTAATCACGCCATGGAATACTACGCAGCAGTGAAAAATGAGGGATCATTCACCCAGAGGCATCTCAAAAACAAGACTTTCGATCCCGCACACCCAGAAACCTGAACTGAGGATTAACACAACAATCTGCACAACCTGCACCACAGCACTCGGCAGGTACGCGGCTCGGAGAGGTGAACCCGGGGAGAGAGAAGCCGCAGAGGGCAGGGAGGGAGCCGTTCGGCTTGCAGAGAGGACAGAGACCACCCCCACCCCCCCTTAAAAGCAACTGGGGAGAGAGCGGAAAAGTGGAAACAGCCTCAGGGACTGAACTAAAAAGGGATAAAGGAGAAAGGAGAGGGTTTAAATTCCATTAAGAGTCTCTAAACAGGGGATCGCAGAATCTGAAATTCCACAGCTGGATACGTGGTGGAGCTCTGGTGGGAAGGGAGAATCTCCAGGAGGAGAGACTCAAGTCCCCAGAAGGAGAGACTCAAGCCCCCAGGAGGAGAGACTGAAGTCCAGGGGACCTCGGACCACATGGAGAGAGGAGGCTCCCCTGCTGGGAGGACTTCCCACGGGCAAAGGTCCCAGCAGACCCCAGAGAATAACCGCATTCGCTGGTACAGGAACAACAACGTTAGATGTGTGTGGTGACTTACCCTAATCCCCGAAACACTGCTGCTACACGGTCGCGGGAACTTTCTCTGGGGCAGGCTGGCACCCGGCCGCAGTCTCTGGGCATCCCTCCACGTTCTGGGTGCAGCCGGCACCCACCCGGCCATTGCTCGGGGAGACCCTTCCGCAGAGGGGCAGAACGGGTCAAAGCCGCAGTTCCTCAGAAGTAACGGACCGGGAAACAGCCGAATGTGAGATAAAACTCAGAAGGGAGGTGCCGCCTGGCAACCTGACAGCTTGGTGGCGGACAGTGTAAAAGAGGGGAGTGGACGGAAGCCGGAGACAAAGGACTGATGCCTGATTGCTGATCGCGAGAACAGGGTTCTGATACTCAGTAGCTGGGTGACGCCATGTTCACCCCTCCCGCGCATGCGCACACGCACCCGGAAGGGCCACAACAATCTACCCCAGTATGCCAGCAGCGCCGTCTAGTGGAGAAAGGAGCCATTACACTAAGCCCCTCCCAACTGGGCCAAACTTGCTCTTGAGGAACACAAGTCTCTCCATCTGCTTAGTTTATGGACTGTAAAGTGCTTCATAGGTTGACCTCTAGGAGAAAAAGATGTAATTTCAATCGTATTTCGGTCTGTTTCCTGGTCCACCTATTCCATTTTCTTTTTTTTCATTTCTTGAACACAGAAATAGAAAAAAATTATTTTTATTTTCAATTTTTATTAAAAATATTTTCTTCGACTTTTTCTACTATATTTTTTACTTTTTTGTAAATTCTTGAAATTCTGCTTTACTTCATCTTCTCATTTTATTCTATTGCATTGTATTCATTTTTTAATTTTCAAATGTTTTCCTTTTTTTTCTTTTTACCTTTTTTTCTCTAATCTATCAAGCTCCTTTCAACACCCAGACCAAAATACATCTAATCTAGCATGATTTATTTGATCTGTGTGTGTGCGCGTGGTTTTAATTTTTTAATTTTAATTTTTTTTACCGTATTAATTCCATTTCTTCCTTCAAAATGATGAAACAAAGGAATTCACTCCAAAAGAAAGAGCAGGAAGAAAGGACAGCCAGGGACTTAATCAACAAAGATACAAGCCAGATGTGTGAACCAGAATTTAGAGCCACGAGAATAAGAATACTAGCTGGGGTCTAAAATAGATTAGAATCCCTTTCTGTGGAGATAAAAGAAGTAAAAGCTAGTCAGGATGAAATAAAAAATCCTCTAACTGAGCTGCAATCTCAAAATGATGCCATGGCGGCAAGGTTGGATGAGGCAGAGCAGCAAAACAGCGACATAGAGGACAAACTTATGGAGAATAATGAAGCAGAAAAAAAGAGGGACATTAAGGCAAAAGAGCACGATTTGAGAATTAGAGAAATCGGTGACTCATTAAGAAGGAACAACATCAGAATCACAGGGGTCCCAGAAGATGAAGAGCAAGAAAAAGGATTAGAAGAGTTATGTGAGCAAATCATAGCGGAAAACGTTCCTAACCTGGGGAAAGGCACAGACATCAAAATCCAGGAAAGACAGAACTCCCATTAGATTCCACAAAAACCGACCATCAACAAGGCATATCATAGTCAAATTCACAAAATACTCAGGCAAGGAAAAAATCAGGAAAGCAGCAAGGGAAAAAAAGTCCTTAACCTACAAGGGAAGACAGATCAGGTTGCAGCAGACCTATCCACAGAAACATGACAGGCCAGAAAGGAGTGGCAGGATATATTCAATGCAGGCAAGAATTCTTTATCCAGTAAGGCTGTCTGTCATTCAGAATTGAAGGCGAGATAAAAAATTTCCCAGACAAACAAAAATTAAAGGAATCCATGACCACTAAACCAGCCCTGCAAGAAATTTTAAGGGGGACTCTCTGAGGGGAGAAAAGATGTAAAAAAGAAAAAAACCAAAAGCAACAAAGACTAGAAAGGACCAGAGAACACTGCCAGAAACTCCAACTCTACCAGAAACATAATGGCAATAAATTCATATCTTTCAATACTCACTGTAATTGTCAATGGACTAAACGCTCCTATCAAAAGACATAGGGTAACAGAATGGATAAGAAAACAAGATCCATCTATATGCTGTTAACAAGAGACCCACTTTAGACCTAAAGACACCTTCAGATAGAAAGTATGGGGATGGAAAACCATGTATCATGCTAATGGTCACCAAAGGAAAGCCGGAGTAGCCATACTTATCTCAGATGATCTAGACTTTAAAATAAAGACTGTAACAAGAGATGAAGTAGGGCATTATATCATAATTAAGAGATCTATCCACCAAGAAGACCTAACATTTGTAAACATTTATGCTCCAAATATGGAGCACCCAAATATATAAATCAATGAATCACAAACATAAAGAAACTCATTGATAATAACACCATAATAGTAGAGACTTCACCACCCCACTTACAGCAATGGACACATCATCTAAAACTGATTAGCAAGGCAACAATGACTTTGAAAGACACACTGGACCAGATGGACTAAACAGATACATTCAGAGCATTTCATCGTAAAGAAGCAGAATATACATTCTTCTCCAGTGCACACGGAACGTTTTCCAGAATAGATCACATACCGGGACACAACTCAACTCTCAACAAGTACAAAAAGATCGAGATCCTACCGTGCGTATTTTCAGACCACAACACTATGAAACTCAAAATCAACCACAAGAAAAAATTTGGAAAGGTAACAAATACTTGGAGACTAAAGAACATCGTACTAAAGAATGAATGGGCTCACCAAGAAGTTAGAGAGGAAATTAAAAAGTACATGGGAGCCAATGAGAATGATAACACCACAGCCCAAAACCTCTGGGATGCAGCAAAGGCAGTCATAAGAGGAAAGTATATAGCAATTCAGGCTTTTCTAAAGAAGGAAGAAAGGTCTCAGATACACAACCTAACCTTACACCTCAAAGAGCTGGAAAAAGAACAGCAAATAAAACCCCAAACCAGCAGAAGACAGGAAATAATAAAGATGAGAGCAGAAATCTATGCTATCAAAACCCAAAAACATCAAAAACAGAAACAAAAACAGTCGAACAGATCAATGAAACCAAGAAGCTGGTTCTTTGAAAGAATTAACAAAATTGATAAACCACTAGCCAATTTGATCAAAAAGAAAAAGGAAAGGACCCAAAGAAATAAAATCAAGAATGAAAGAGGAGAGATCACAACCAACACAGCAGATATAAAAACAATAATAAGAGAATACCATGAGCAATTATATGCCAAAAAAAATGGGCAATCTGGAAGAAAAGGACAAATTCCTAGACACATATAAACTCCCAAAATCGAAACAGGAAGAAACAGAAACTTTGAACAGACCCATAACCAGCAAAGAAATTGAATCAGGAATCAAAAATCTCCCAAAAAAACAAGAGTCCAGGGCCAGATGGCTTTCCAGGGGAATTCTACCAAACATTTAAGGAAAAGTTAACACCTATTGTCTTGAAGCTGTTCCAAAATATAGAAATGGAATGAAAACTTCCAAACTCTTTCTATGAAGCCACCGTTACCTTGATTCCAAAACCAGACAAAGACCCCACTAAAAAGGAGAACTATAGATCAATCTCCCTGATGAACATGGATGCAAAAATCCTCAACAAGGTATTAGCCAACTGGATCCAACAATACATTAATAAAATTATTCACCACGACCAAGTGGGATTTACACCTGGGATGCAGGGCTGGTTCAATATCTACGAAACAATCAAGGTGATTCATCACATCAATAAAAGAAAGGACAAGAACCACATGATCTCTCAGTAGATGCAGAGTAAGCGTTTGACAAAGTACAGCATCCTTTCTTGATAAAAAAAAAACCTCAAGAAAGTAGGTATAGAAGGATCATACCTCTAGATCATAAAAGCCATATATGAAAGACCCAGTGCTAATATCATCCTCAATGGGGATGAGCTCAATGGGAGAGCTTTCCCCCTAAGGTCAGGAACAAGACAGGGATGTCCACTCTCGCCACTGTTATTCAACACAGTATTGGAAGTCTTAGCCTCAGCTATCAGACAACACAAAGAAATAAAAGGCATCCAAATCAGCCACGAAAAGGCCAGACTTTCCCTCTTCGCAGATGACATGATACTCTGTATGAAAAACCCAAAAGATTTCACCAAAAAACTGCTAGAACCAATCCACGAATTCAGCAAAGTTGCAGGATATAAAATCAATGCACAGAAATCGGTTACATTCCTATACACCAATAATAAAGCAACAGAAAGAGAAATGAAGGAATCGATCCACTTACAATTGCACCAAAAACCATGAAATACCTAGGAATAAATCTAACCAAAGAGGTGAAAAAATCTATACACTGAAAACTATACAAAGCTTATGAAAGAAATCGAAGAAGACACAAAAAAATGGAAAAATATTCCATGCTCCTGGATAGGAAGAGCAAATATTGTTAAAATGTCTATTCTATCCAAAGCAATCTACATATTCATTGCAGTACCTTTCAAAATAACACCAGCATTCTTCACAGAGCTACCACAAACAATCCTAAAATTTGTATGGAACCAGAAAAGACCCCGAATAGCCAAAGCAATCTTGAGAAAGAAAACCAAGGCAGGAGGCATCACAATCTCGGACTTCAAGCTGTATTACAAAGCTGTCATCATCAAGACAGTATGATTCTGGCACAAGAACAGACACTCAGCTCAATGGAACAGAATAGAGAACCCAGAAATGGACTCACAAACGTATGGTCAACTAATCTTTGACAAAGCAGGAAAGAATATCCAATGGAATAAAGACAGTCTCTTCAGCAAGTGGTGCTGGGAAACTGGACAGAGACATGCAGAAAAATGAACCTGGACCACTTTCCTACCCCATACACAAAAACAAACTCAAAATGGACGAAAGACCTAAATGTGAGACAGGAAGCCATCAACATCCTCGAGGAGAAAGCAGGCAAAAACCTCTTTGACTCTTGTAACTTCTTACTTTGACCCAGTAACTTCTTACTCAACACGTCTCCAGAGGCAAGGGACCCCAAAGCAACAATGAACTATTGGGACCTCATCAAGATAAAAACTTCTGCACAGTGAAGGAAACAATCAGCAAAACTAAAAAGGCAACCGAGAGAATGGGAGAAGTTATTTGCAAATGACGTATCAGATAAAGGGTTAGTATCCAAAATCTATAAAGAACTTATCAAACTCAACACCCAAACAACAAATAATCCAGTGAAGAAATGGGCAAAGCCATGAACAGACATTTCTCCAAGGAAGACATCCAGATGGCCAACGGACACATGAAAAAATGCTCAACATCACTCATCATCAGGGAAACACAAATCAAATCCACAATGAGATACCACCTCACACCTGTCAGAAAGGCTAAAATTAACAACTCAGGCAACAACAGATGTTGGCGAGGATGCAGAGAAAGAGGATCTCTTTTGCACTGCTGGTGGGAAGGCAGACTGGGGCAGCCGCTCTGGAAAACAGTATGGAGGTTCCTCAAAAAATTAAAAATAGAACTACCCTATGACCCAGCAAGTGCACTACTAGGTGTTTATCCAACAGACACAGGTGTGCTGTTTCGAAAGGGCACATGCACCCCAATGTTTATAGCAGCACTATCAACAGCAAAAGTATGAAAGAGCCCAAGTGTCCATTGATGGACGAATGGATAAAGAAGAAATGATATGTATATATATGTATATATACACAATGGAGTATTACTTGGCAGTCAAAAAGAATGAAATCTTTCCACTTGCAGCTACGTGGATGGAACTAGAGGGTATCATGCTAAGCGAAATTAGTCAGTCAGAGAAAGACAAATATCACATGACTTCACTCATATGAGGACTTTAAGATACAAAACAGATGAACATAAGGGAAGGGAAGCAAAAGTTATATAAAAACGGGGGGGGGACAAAACATAAGAGACTCTTAAATATGGAGAACAAACAGAGGGTTGCTGGAGGGGTTATGGGAGGGGGGATGGGCTAATCGGTAAGGGGCATTAAGGAATCTACACCTGAAATCATTGTCGCGCTATATGCAAACTAACTTGGATGTAAATTAAAAAAATAAATAAATAAAAATCAAGACCTTCAGCCCAGATTATGTAAAGGAAAAATGTGGAAAACCCCGAACCGTGCAGGCATTCATATACGGATAGCAAATTATAAAAAGAAAAAAGTATTAAGATAAATTCAGTTTAGCGATGCTGGGGTGGCTCAGTTGGTTAAGCAACTCACTCTCAATTTCAGGGTTGTGAGTTCGAGCCCCATGTTGGCCTTGGCACTGGGTGTGAAGCCGACTTAAACAGAAGGTGATAAACTCAGCGTCGTGTTTCCCTCTGAGGGAATGAGCTCCAACAGGGCTTCTGAAGATCCTGTACGGGTTACGACTCGGGCAAGATGATGGAGACATCATCCCCATCTCCCCTCGCAAAACTGAAACCCTGCACTCCTTCAACGATAACCCGCCGGGCTCCCCCAGCCTCTGGCATCCGCTGTCTGCTTTCTGTCGCTATAATTTTGATGACTCTGAGCTCCTCACATGAGTGACATCATACGGTGTTTGCCTTTTTGGACCACACACGCCTTTTTAAAGGAAAAATGCTAAGAAAGGGAAGGAAGTTTATAGTCTCTGATATCTTCGCACCCATCTCTCAGATGCATCAAACCCAACATGTCCAAGTCCAAACTCATGATCCCCGTGCTGGCCCCTAGCCATGTCCCCGCCCAACGTAGCTCTGCAGATGGCCCTGCGCCACCATCTACCCGTGTGGGAACGCCAGATACCAAAGTTAGACGCCATTCTTGTCTCCTTCCAGTTTGCCACCTCGCATATTCAGTCCATCCCCCAATCGAGTCAATTTTACCTTCTAAAATAGTTTTAAAACCGTCCACGTTTCTCCACCGCCATGGCCACCATCCAAGTGCACACTTCCATCTGGGTCTTGGATCTTAAGAGCCTCCCAGCTTCCCACCCTGCTGTCCCGCCCAACACCCCCAGCCAGGATATCACAGCCAGAGGGAGCCTCTCAGAATGCAAATCAGACCACCGCTCCCAGTTTTAAACACTTTCCTGAATTGGTTACTATGATCGAGCTTACGAGGTCCCCCTGGGTCTGTTCCTGCCTCTTCTCCCCTCTGTTCGTCTTCATCTTTTCTCCACCAGCAGCCCCCACGCCTGCTCTGCACCCCACAGGGTGCCTTTCAGACCTCCCCCCCCAAAGTCCGGGTCCGTCCTTCTAGAGCCGCTTTCTGTGCCCTTCCCTCTGCCTGGACCCCTCCTCCCCCCCCCTCTTTGCCTGGTTAACTCCCCCTCTCCCTGCAGGGCTCAGATCCCGGGTTTCATCTGAAAGAAGCTTTCCCAGCACTTGTCGGTCTGTGTCCAGTCTTATCCCCATAACCGTACCCTTTCCTTAGAAATCTTTCCCTCCGGGGCGCCTGGGTGGCTCAGCCGGTTAAGTGTCCGACTTCAGCTCAGGTCACGATCTCCCGGCTTGAGAGTTCAAGCCCTGCATCGGGCTCTCTGCTGTCAGCGCAGAACCCACTGGGGATCTTCTGTCTGCCTCTCTGTCTGCCCCTCCCCTGCTTGTGTGACTCTCTCTCTCTCCCTCTCTCTCAAAAATAAATAATTATTTAAAAAAAGAAAAAGAGGGGCGCCTGGGTGGCTCAGTCGGTTAAGCAGCCGACTTCAGCTCAGGGCATGATCTCACGGTCTGTGAGTTCGAGCCCCGCGTCAGAGCCTGGAGCCTGCTTCGGATTCTGTGTCTCCCTCTCTCTCTGCCCCTCCTCTACTCACGCTCTGTCTCTATGTCTCTCAAAAATAAATAAACGCTAAAAAAAAAAAAAAAAGAAAGAAAAAGAAATCTTTCCCTCCATTAATATCTACACTCATCGGAGTGAGTATGTGTTCAGCATCTTTCCCCAACCAGGTTCCGGGACTGTGTCTGACCCATTTCGAGGGCTCTCCTGGAGCCGGCAAGTCCCGGCAGTAAGAGCTGCCTGGCTCTCTGATGGGTAGACTGTGGATCCAGCTCACAGCATTCCTGCAGAGTGACAGTGCGACACTGTGTACCCAGCTTGCAGTGTAGACGCTGTACTAAGTAGATGGGCTTCCTATAGCTGCTGTGACAAACTGGCACAAAGCTGGCGTCTGAAAACAACACACGTTGATGCTCGGATGGTTCTGGAGGCCAGAGATCTGAAATCGGCTTCCCTGGGCTGAAATCAAGCGTCCGCGGAACCATGGGCCTGGAGGCCACGGGGGAGAATCTTCTTCCTGGGTTTCCCAGTGCCTACACCTGTGCCTCTTGTACTCCTTGGCTGGCGGCCCCTCCCCCCACCGTCGGAGCCAGCAGAAGGCAATCGTTAAACCTCCCTCTGCTGACGTCATCCACCTCCTTCCCTCCCCGCGTCCCATCTCACCCCGTCTCCCTCTTACAAGGAGGCTTGTGGTGACATTTAGAACCCACTCGACCAACCCAGGAATATCCCCCGTCTCGAGACCCTTCGTGTAATCACACCCGCAGAGTCCCTTCTGCCATACGAGGTAACACACTCACAGGTGTGAGCTGGAGTCCCCGCGTGGCAGCGACCACGACAGACAGGGCCGTGGTGAGGCTGAGGGGAGAGGAAGGCGTACTTCACGTGGAGAGCCCACGTCACTTCATCTTGTGCTAAGTTCTCCTTATTTTCTGACATCTCCCAAAGAAACGGCATCTTACGAGACAGAGAGAGAGAGAGAGAGAGAAAGAGAGAGAGCGGAGCCTCAGCAATGCAGGCACAGTGGCCCGACAAGGAGGGGTTTCTCCCTCTCTTTGCTTGTTTCTGGGAAATGGCTGATTTGAGTGGCAGCAGAGGTTGGGAAGTGCTTGTCTGTATCACTTGACGGTGTGGATTGAGGGCTCGGCTCTTTCCTCTGCGCTCAGTACAGAACCAGATAATGGTTGCCTCGGCCGGCCTCATTTCCACGTTCCTACTCAGGTGAGAGCCAGCTTTCTCTTGCTCTTTCCCGGATACGATGCTCGAAGAGACAAGGAAGGCTGCAAACTACGGACAGCTCGGCAGGTGTGTCTTCGTGTTTCAGGTCGACCAGCTTCCTGGCCCCAGTCCCCCAGGAGATGTAACCCGATGTACGTCTTTTGCTGTATTTAATGGGCTGCTATTCATTGAAGGATCAGTGGCGTGAATGTTTTTCTTCTAGAATTTTGACCCACTGTCGGTCTTCCTGTCCTCGGTCCCCTAAACCCCTCAGGGGTTTCGAATTAGATTAAGTCAATCCAGCACACTCTTGGCTGGGTTCTGCCCATGGAAGGGCAGCCTGTATTTTCCTTTCTAGCTGTCCTCACCTCTGACAGGGTGGCTTTCTGATAAAGAGAGACCTATACTCGCTCCGAGTTAGATGATACCCACATTTGAACTCTAGCCCTCCCGCGACAGGCTGTGCAGTCTTGTACAAATCCCTGAAACTCTCTGAGCCTCCGTCGGCTGATCTGTCAAACGGAGATGGCTCCAACATCACACAGGGTGGTTACGCGGACTAAGAGAAGTCATTTATATTAAGTGCCCAGGCCAGCGAGTGCCACAACGTAAGTGCTCATTTAGTGTTACTTTCCTTTCCTTCAGGGAGAAATTGAGTTTGGTAAAGACCAGATATCTGCATTAGCAAGAGCGGGCATCGGGTCCATGCTCTTGGTTCTTAGTAGTACTTTATTTATCTTGCATAGGGGGCATGGGAGACGAGAGGAGATTGGAAAGTAGACTGAAGGCCTCCTCCGTGACAAGGATGTAGACACCTGAGCTGTGTCTTGAAACAGCTGAACGAACGACTGTCATGGGGAAGAGGGAGTCTGTCTCTTCCATGGGCACCCGGAGCCACGAAAGGCACCGGTGAATCAGGTTACTATGTCAGCATGACAGAGACCTCTCCAAACACGCAGAGCTATGAAAAGTTGGAACCGTGGGGAGGGAATGAGTTTCCACACCTGGGGATATTCAAGTGCTTATTTATTTCTTCCTTCATTCAGCCTGCATCTACTGTGTAATTACCACGCGTCAGGTCCCGGGAAGGTAGGACGAACAGTCTAGACGAGGGCTCTGCCCTAACGCAGTCCAAGGGAGGGGATGACAGCTGGGTGATTCCTGCATGCTACACAGAAGCCTCAGATGGGGTGGGGCCGGTGGGTGCCGAGATGCTATGCTCAATTCTTTTTTTTTCTTTCTTTTTTAATTTAAATCCAAGTGAGTTAACATATAGCGTAATAATGATTTCAGGAATACAATTCAGTGGTTCATCGCTTACATACGACACCCAGCGCTCATCCCAACAAGTGCCCTCCTTAATGCCCATCCCCCATTTAGCCCATCCCCCCACCCAACACCCCACCAGCAACCCTCCGTTTGTTCTTTGTTTTTGTTTTGAATTTTTTAATGTTTATTTATTTTTGAGAGAGAGAGGCAGAGCATGAGTTGGGGAGGGGAGGGAGAAAGAGGGAGACACAGAGCCTAAAGCAGGCTCCAGGCTCCAAGCTGTCAGCACACAGACAGCGCTAAGTCATGGGCCTCAAGATCATGACCAGAGCTGAACTTGGATGCTTAACCGAATCACCCAGGCGCCCCTCAGTTTTCTTTGTGTTTGAGTCTCTTATGGTTTGTTTGTCTCCCTGTTTTTATCTTATTTTTGTTTCCCTTCCCTTATTTTGCTTCCCTATGTCCATCTGTTTTGTATCTTAAATTCCACATATGACTAAAATCATACGATATTTATCTTTCTCTGATTGACTTACTTCGCTTAGCATTAGTTCCATCCACGTTACTGCAAATGGCAAGATTTCGTTCCTTTCGATCGCTGAGTAATATTCCATTGTATATACATCTCCCGTCTTTTTTATCCATTCCTAAGTCGATGGACATTTGGTATGCTCAGTTCTTAAGGCTGTCGTTTCTAGTAACTTCTCTAATGTCTCTTGAGCACTTACTTGTGCCAGGCATAGTGCTAAACTTGTTATATCGATCACCTGCCTTCGTCTCCATAGCAACCTGACAAAGCAACTACTACTCAGAGCCGCATGTGACAGACGAGGAAATTGAGTTTCGAGGAAGTCAAGAGACTTGCCCAAGATCGCCCCTCCACGAAGGAGCAGGGTTGGGATTCTAGATGCAGCAGCCTGACCCTAGAACCGGGCTCTGCTGTTCACCTAGTGCCAATCCTTGCCTCTCGGCCCGTCACCTCTCCTTAGAGAACCAGCCCAGGTGTGTGTGTGTGTGGGGGGGGGAGGTCCCTGTCTCTCCTTACTCGCCGTCTCCAGGTCAGAGCTAGATTGGTCCACATGGGCTCAGTCTGGGCCAGTCTCTCTCCTGGGATACAGAGAGACTGGCCCAGTTAGGTGATGGATTTGCAAAGCCGTGACACTAAGTGAGCAGAGAAAGCTGGTCTCTGGAGGGAAGGGGGCCGGCACAGCTGCCTCAGGGCAGTGAACAAGAGAGACCGGCGTCCCTGAAAGCAGAGAATGAACCTGGCCGTGATGTTCCTTTTCCAGTCCCCGAGCAGCTCAGCTGACCTGGGCCTGTCCATAAGATGCCGCATCTTCTTATCCCCCCCGGGGTCCCCTCTCCAGAGCCTTGGAGAAGCGTCTCACCTTTGTGCGGGGCAGCCTGGGCCAATCCCAACGCCATGGCTGGGATGCCTGTGTGTTTCCAGGGTTTCCATTCTCAGCTCCTGGGTTTGGTTTCCTGGGTCCTGGAACCCCATGCACGTGGGTAGGAAACGCAGAGGCCTCACTGGTTTCCATGACAACAGAACATACCAAAGCCCCATGCGACTCCCATAGGTCCTCCGAGGACGAACTGAGCATCTGGAAAGGGCTTGCACTGAAGCTTCCACGGCAATTAAAACCCTCTCTGGCGGGGCGCCTGGGCGGCTCAGTGGGTTAAGCAACCCATTCTTGGTTTTGGCTCTGGTCGTGATCTTGAGGTGCGTGGGTTGGGCATGGAGCCTGCTTGGGATTCTCTCTCTCCCCTCTCTCTGTCCCTCCCCTGCTTGCGTGTGCTCTTTCTCTCTCAAAATAAATAAACATTAAAATCATTTTTTTTAATTAAACAAACAAAGCCACAGTCCACATTCCTGGCTCAAGAGATCCTTTTAGCCATCCTGTACCAGGTGGTTCCTTTTTCTTGGCCTTTCTCCGTGCAGGGGGCCCAGTCTCAACACCTTGCTTGTTCTTCTCTTTCTCAAACCTCTCAGTTCTGAGGAAGACGACTTGCCCTCCCTGTCATATGCAGAGTGGTTTCACCTGTTTCCCAGAAGCCCCGGCACCAAAAGATGCTTGGGCTCAGAAACGCTACCCCAGGGGGTTGTCAAGGTATGATCCTGAGCAAAAGCTCTTTCTTCCCCAAGATAAATCTGGATCCTAGCTGTTAAGGTGCCGACCTTTCTCCCCACATTTTACACCTTCACTAAACCATCTTTCATCAAGTGAGCTTAAGGGGATTTCTCTTCCCACTAGTCCGTGCTGGGATGGCCTGTTAGCTGGGCCGAGAACTCCATTTCCCAGAACCCCTTTCCTCGTCTGGTTCCAGGTTCCAGCTGGGAGATCTGAGAGGCAGACGGGAAGAGCGGTGGTTGCCACCATGTTGGGCCGCCATGTTGGGATGAGGACGTGATCAGCTAGAGAAGGGCCACAGAGGCTCCAGCTCCTCCTACCTCTCCCCCACTTCCCATCCAGCTTGTCATCCCAGCTGCCGGCCCTGCCGACCAACAGTGGCCCTGTGTCTTCTAGAAGCCTGGCGGACAAGGCAACAGCCTCCCACAGACCCCTCCACCTCCCTTCCCTCTGTATCCTTAACCTGACAGCTGGGCTGGCTGGTGACGCCTCTGGTTTTCAACATCCCCTCCCAGACCTTCCTGTCCCCAGCCCCTCCCACGGTTGTGGAAAGTCTAATTCCTACGGTGCATCCTTTGCCCCATAATTCAAGGCGGTTCAGCTTCCATGATGGAGCCCGGACGCATCTGCATCCAGAGCCTTTACAGAAGAAGCAGCCAGAGGCTGGGGGTAGGGAATCACATGGGAATCACCTGGAGAGCTTTAGAGAAAATGCTAACGCCTGGGTTTTCTCCTAGAGTCTGATTTAATTGCTCCAGGGTGCACTGCAGCCATTGCGAATTTTAAAAGCAGTCAGGACGGGGCACCTGGGCAGCTCAGTCGGTTGAGCGTCCGACTCTTGGTTTTGGCTCAGGTCATGATATCATGGTCCGGGAGTTCAAGCCCCACTTTGGGCTCTTTGCTGATGGCGTGGAGCCTGCTTGGGATTCTCTCTCTCTCTCTCTCTCTCTCTCTCTCTGCCCCTTCCCTGCTCACTCTCTGTCTCTCTCAGAATAAGGAAACTTAAAAAAAAAAAAAGCAGTCAGGGTAATTCCCCTCACCCCCACCTCCCCCTGCACAAACGGCCCCTCACCTCTCCCCTGGGTGAAGCAGACAGGACCCTGGTGGCCCTCAGCAGCTGACGGCTGACTCATCTTACTTTCTTTTCCGTTTTTTCTTGATGAAAATTGGTCTCAGCCTGAACGTATAAGACCTGCCCCACGTTGGCATGGCTCCTGGCGTGGCGAGAGGTGCCTCTCTCTCCAATTGCTTAAGAGTCGTGACCGGGATCAGAATGAAATGTATGTTTGTGGTCTCCCGTGGCGTGTGAAAATCCCAGTGCCATCTGTTGTCTTCATCGTCGTGTCTGTTATCAAAATATGCTGATTAAGGCTGTAATTGAGCCCGGTGCTGCAGTTGTCAAGAAAATCACAGCGATTCGCTTTGCTAAAAGCTTATAACCAAAAGCTGAATTTATAATCACTCAGCAACGATTGCTTTCAGCTCGCTCCGTTGCCCACCTGTTCTTGACCTCTAAACACCAACACACGATCTCCCTTTTTGTTTGTATTTTTTAAAAGGGATAAAGCGAGGGGCACCTGGGTGGCTCAGTCGTTTAAGCAGCCGACTTCGGCTCAGGTAGGTCATGATCTCGAGGTCTGTGAGTTCGAGCCCCGCGTCGGGCTCTGTGCTGACGGCTCAGAGCCTGGAGCCTGCTTCGAATTCTGTGTCTCCCTCTCTCTCTGCCCTTCTCCTGCTCACTCTATGTCTCAAAAATAAATAAACATTAAAAAAATAAAAGGGATCAAGCGAGCCACCCGAGAGCTGGGAGATGAGGGAGTTTCTGCATCTTCTGCACCGAAACGCAGAGGGATTTGGGGGTTAGGCTGTGAGATGAGAAAGGTGGTTTCCGGGGCTGGATGGTGCAGAAATCCGCCCCCCACCTTACCACTGACTAACTGCACAAACTCTGAGCCTCGGGTCCCTGCTGTGCGAGACTGATGCCGGAAAACTTCACCCCTGACAGCGCCGGAACGACGAATAGAAGAATAAACTCGTGGAAAGAACTCAGGAGAGAGCCCAGCTCTTGGAAGCGGCTCACGTATCAGCCACGAGAGTGCTTACCAGAGTCTTTCTGTGATTCCCAAGGGAGCTGTGGGAGCTAGAGTGTGGCCCAAGACAAAAAAAAAAGTGTCCATTTATAAAATGAGATGTCAATTTCGGTCTGAAAGCAACACTTCCGAAAACGCCTGAATGAGCTGACGTTTTGGCTTCACCTGAGGTTTCCCCCAAATGGAGTTGGCGGAGCTGTCCCAGGTCATGAGAAGGGCGCTCCGCACCCTCCCGCCCCCAGGAGCTGGTCATTATCCACTATTGTTCCCGTCTCCAGGTGCCCTAGGCCCTCTTCCGCTGGCCTTTCACCTCCTGGAGCGAACTCCACGTGCCACTGGCACAATTTAAAGACGTGTCTCAGCCCGTGATGCGCGCTGATTGAATTCAGGGAGACTTGCCCAGGGCATCGGTCACTGCCTGGAGGAGTCAGCCCTCCGGCCAACTGTCCTCTGCCACCGCTCTGTCTGCTTCTCCCTTCGGGCAGATCGAGCCATCTTGAGAAACTTCGAGAGCTCCTCTCCTCTTGCGGTGCTGGCACGGTTAACGAGGAACGGGACGTGGTCGGGGGTTCTGCGTTGTGGCTGAAGCAGCACTGGACTTGCAGATGGAACCCGGGTCGAAATCTAGGCGTGTGACCTCAGGCGATTCAGTTGGTCCAGTTTTTCCCAAAGTGGGCTACACTCGGGGATGATTTTAGGTGGTAGTTGGGGAAACGTTTGTTAAGAATTTATTTTCATATCTTTCAAGGAAAAATCCTGGTTCCCTATCTATCATGTTAGCTTTATATTAGGGGCACCTGGGTGGCTCAGTTGGTTGAGCATCTGACTCTTTTTTTTTTTACATTTATTTATTTTTGAGAGAGAGAGAGAGACAGAGCATGATCAGGGAGAAGTAGAGAGAGAAGGAGACACAGAATCTGCACCACGCTCCAGGCTCTGAGCTGTCGACACAGAGCCCAGTGCCGTGCTGGAACTCACAAACTGCCAGACCATGACCTGAGTTGAAGTCAGATGCTCAACTGAGTGAGCCATCCAGGCGCCCCCCCCCACCCCCCCAGTATCTGATTCTTGATTTTGGCTCAGGCTGTGGTCTCACAGTCGTGAGATCCATCTGCGTGTTGCGCTGCGCGCTGAGTGTGGAGCCCGCTTGGGATTCTTTCTCTCCCTCTTCCTCTGCCCCTCCCCCACTTGCGCGCTCATGCGCATGCTCACTCTCAAAATAAAAAAATAACCGTTAAAATTTTTTTTCGTATAAAAAAATGAATCGATGAAAAACATTGAAAACGAGCAGAGCGCACATGAGACCTGGCAGTCATCGCCATGGTGATAGACTGATATTTAGGAAGTATCTTAGCCCTGTGGAGCCTTCTTTCCTGCAAGAGGCATACGGATATGGTCTCCGCTGGAGGCTGTGAGGTCGTCAGCACAGCTAGAGGAAGCTTATGAAGCCGGTGAAGGTGAAGAGCTTTATTGGTGTAAGAGCTGGTATCCCAGCTGAGCGGCTCACCCGCCGCGAGATCTTGGGCAAACTGCTTACCTTCTCCGTAACTCCTCTGTTTAGTGTTTGGTGTTTTTGACCAAAGATGTGTCATTTTTCCATACCAGTTCTCTGATGCCGTGACCCCAACTGGGTATCCAACGATTTAACTCAATTTTGACACCATGTACCTTGGAGTTAGGGTCTGATCCCGTAAGTTACAGGGCTATTTCCCACGAGACTGCCCTCACTTCGGATGCTTATCATGAGTCCTGGGCCACGCACACGTCTGTCCAGCCGACTGCAAACTTGGGGTGCCCCTCCGCCTCCCCCCCCCCATTGGATAATTTACTAGATTCACTCACAAAATTTAGGAAAGCACTTTGCTTGTGTTTACCGGCTTATTAGGAAGGGTGCAGGTCAGGAGCAGCCAAATGGAAGCGATGCAGGGGGCACAAGACTAGCGATGGGGGGCTGACGCGGGGCTCCCGTGCCCGCACCCTACCTTCCCAGCCCCGGTGTGTCTACTGACGCAGAAACTCCTTGAATCTCATCGTTCCAAGCGTCTTTTATAACACAGTCTGCATTCCCCTTCCTCTCTTCAGAGGTGGGGGATAGGACTGAAAGTTCCCACCTTCTAATCACACGTTTGGTCTTTGGGGGGACCGGCCCCCACACGATGCTTTCTAGGGGTCACACTCCGATCCGCCTTGTTGGCATAAACTCGGGTGTTTGTGCCTGAGGGGATCATTACGAAAACCAAAAAACACTCCTTCCCCTCCAGAAATTCCCACCAAGGGTCTTAGGAGCTCTGTGCCAGGAAGCAGGGACAAAGACCAAATATATATATATAATAATTCCCCCTTATCCACGGGGATACTTCCCAGACCCCCCTTCCCCCGAGTAGATGCCTGAAATCATGGATAGTACTAAACTCTACATATACTGTGTTTTCTCTTCTAAGTGTATTTTTTTTATTTTGAGAGAGAGTACGCACACAGGAGGGGCAGAGAGAGAGGGAGGGAGAGAATCCCAAGCAGGCTCCACACCGTCAGTGCAGACCACGACGTGGGGCTCCAACTCACGGACCACGAGATCATGACCTGAGCCGAAACCAAGAGTCAGACGCTTAACCAGCCGAGCCACCCCGGCACCCCCATAACTATGTGTGTTCTCAGACGTGCATACCTATGTTAAAGTTTAGCTTATTCATTAGTCACCGTAAGAGGTTAACAGTGGTAGCTAATAATAAAATAGAACGATTATAATATGTGGTCTCTCTTTCAGAATATCCTCCTGTCCTGTGCTCACCTTGCTTCTTGTGATGACGTGAGATGATAAAATGCGCCTGTAATTAGATGAACTGAGGTGTATGATGTAGGCGTTGTGACGTAGCGTTAGGCTGCCGCTAACCTGACAATACGCTAAAAGGAGAATTATCTGGGGGCGCCTGCGTGGCTCAGTCACTTAAGCGTCTGACTCCGGCTCAGGTCACGACCTCACGGTTCGTGAGTTCGAGCCCCGAGTCGGGCTCTGTGCGGACAGCTCGGAGCCTGGAGCCTGCTTCGGATTCTGTGTCTCCCTCTCTCTCTGCCCCTCCCCGGCTTGCACTCTGTTCCTTTCCCTCAAAACTAAATAAACATTTTTTTAAAAAGTGCCTATGAATCCAGCCTCTCAATGCTCTGAGGATGAGCCCTGCCGTCTTACGGTTCCCTCGTGAACGAGCGACATAAATTTTTGACAAGCATTCCTTCCCCCTTTGCGTGAGTCACGTTTTTAAATTTTGAAAATATGCTTCTGCATATTTTCTGCATATGCATAACGCAGAAGCCTAATCATAGCGCCGGGCCCCCGAGCGCTCACGATTGAGTTCAGTGAGCGTTCCCCCAGCACGTTCCGTGCGCCAGGCACCAGGCCGGGCACTGTCGGGGAAGACGGAAATAGGCAGGCCTGGTCTCCTGAGCCAAGGGTTTCATAATTACTTATGGGGAGATAGGAAGTATATAAATTAATTCTTCTGCCGGGAGAACGAGAAAAGCCGCCCCTGGCAGCCAGGAACTGACTCAGCACTCAGAGCTAGGCCAAAGTGGTCTCCTGTTCCATGTATATGCTTCTTTTTATTTTTTAACACAGGTTTTTTTTTTTTTTTTTTAATTTATTTTGAGAGAGAGAGAGAGCAAGCAAGCAGGGAAGGGGCAGAGAGAGAGGGTGAGAGAATCCGAAGCAGGCTCTGCACCGTCAGCCCAGAGCCCGACGTGGGGCTGGACCTCACCAACCGTGAGATCATGACCTGAGCCGAAACCAAGAGTCGGACGCTCAACCACCCGAGCCCCCCCCCACCCCCCCCGGCACCCCTGGAGGGAAATGCTTGTACAGATCACCAACATCAGACAAGGCCATTCTTGAGGCCGCGATAGATCAGGACGAAAGTAGAACGACTTCACGAGTGTGTCTGGAAGCGAATAAGGCGCGAACGTTGTGGAAACCACGCGGATGACCAAACGTCTCCATGTCCTGGCCCACAGGAGTGACCGCTGCTTCCTTGCCACACACGTTGCTGTGTTCTGCTCACGTTATAGGGGGGCGTGATTAAGATAACTTCTGGGAGGATCACCCCCACTTGGTGACAACATACAATCCAGAGTAAACGCCCACTGCCTTCAAACCAGCCCCCAAAGCACCTGAAGGAAGCCCTTGTCTTATAATCGGTCCTTTCTAGCACCTTCTAGGTGACATCTTTCAGTCACGCTAGCCAGGTATCAATCCATACAAGGCAGTAGAGACTCTTTAAAGTGACAGAAGATGGAGAAAATTGTCCCCATCAGGACTTCCCTCAGAGGGAGGATTCCTGGGGGTGGCAGGAGCCACTTGGGGGAGAAGCTTGTTTCCGTCGGGGTTCTTGGCTGCAAGCAACAGAAATCGCCTGTGCCTGACTCAAGCAAAACGAAAACAGGATTGACTGCAAGGCAGATGGCGGGGAGGGGTGCGGCGGGGGGCCTCAGAGAACTGAAGCGAGTCTGAAAGGCAGGCTTGGAAAACGGGAGGAATCAAGGGGGGCTCCGGAGGCTGGCTACAGGACCGATCTGACCAGGATGCCACCGTCCCTGCTGCTGGACACTACGGAGCCCGCCTCACCCCCCTTTCATCGCTGTGTCATTTGCTCGGTGGTCTTGGCAGGACCTTCTGATTGGTGGAGCCTGGGAAAATGAGGGCGGGGAGGAGGTTCCCTCTAGTAACTTCTCTGATGAGAACCGACATAGTGAATAGTTCCCCCAGATGTCAAGTTCGGATACGGAGCAACCCAAATCTGCAATTCTCCTCCAGGAAAGGAGTTAAGACTCCCACCTCCCACACACATTCCAAGGGCCATGGTGTGAATAATAATAGATCACCTCTAAGTGACTTTCTAAGGAGGCTAAGTCTTACCATCTGCAGGGTTTGGGTTTTTGTCTTTTAAGGCAGTTATGTTGAACTGATGTCACGGTTACGTTTCTTGGAGGAATAAAAGAGAGGTTCCTTTCTGCCTTAACCTGAGCACCTGACTCAGACTACCTAGATTAACACCCTGGCTCCACCATTTAAACAAAAAAAATTTTTAACACGTATTTTTGAGAAAGAGAGAGACAGAACATGAGTGGGGGAGGAGCTGAGAGAGAGAGGGAGACACAGAATCTGAAGCAGGCTCTAGGCTCTGAGCCATCAGCACAGAGCCCAATGCGGGGCTCGAACTCACGAACCGTGAGGTCATGACCAGAGCCAAAGCCGGACACTTAACCGACTGAGCCACCCAGGCGCCCCAGGACGCTTGGTGTTTTGATACGACTAGAGCTAAGCCAGATTGTGGACGTGCAATCTAATGCACAGACTACCAGGGATGGGTGGGCAGAGGGGCAAGGGAGCCTTTCCTGGGTTGGGGCTTGCAAATTGTTTCTGAGAGTTTTTTTTCCCTTCCATCCTTAGATGCTCAGTAAGGAATGACCGCTTCGGGCCAACAATCCGGAGGGACCGGGGGATTTATTGGCAAGTTGAATCTACCATAACGAGCCTATTGTCTTTACCAACATTGGGGGGGACAGAGCAACAGAAATGTGGTTTTCTACTTTACACAAAATTGGGGGGACATGTCCATTGCCCGTCTCAAAAAAAAAACATTTAAATGTCAAGGCGGTTTTGCGGGTGAATGGCAAGTATGGGATGGCGCTAAAGTCCTTCCCCAAGAAAGTCCACATCTTGGAACTGCCATTGTTGAAAGCACTTGTTGAAAGAGGTTCCTGACTGCAAGGAGGGGGCAAGAGAGGGGGGGTTCCTGGGACAGAACGGACAACCTGGGGTATCTGGGTCGCCTCTCTAGCCGATTCCTTATAGTGACAATTGTTAGGGGCTCTGGAGCCAGACTGCTTTCTTGCAAATCTTGCCTTCACCCTTTGCCAGCTGTGCCGACTCGGACGAGTTGCTTAACCTCTCTGAGCCTTCTCTAAAGTTAAGAATGCTCATACCTGCCCTACAGATCAAACGAGATAGTGCCAGTTCCAGTTCGTGACTGGGCTCGAGTGAACGCTAGCTGTCGCTAGTACTATATCAGCATGCGCGATGGCCGTGGGGGCGGGGAAGGCAGGTTTGGGAGAGGAGATGGCACCGGCAGGAGCCCGGCAGGGGGCAGAGAACGCAAAGCACAGGAGGGCCCAAACGCCGCGGGGGCTCAGAATGGAAACGGAATTGAGAGCCGAATGCAGAGTCACTTGAAATACAGATGTTTAATTGGATTTCTCTGGGGGTGACTCACCGCCTTTGATAAATGCCGTTGCCCTCCTGAGGTCTCTATCATGGGACTGGAAAATTTTCCACCTGCACCGGCGGGCTCCGGGCCTCGTTTTAATAAAACTCCAGGACTGTGGGCGCCCCCCTGCGCCCGCCTGCCCGCCTCCCTGCCTTCTCTTCATCAAAGGCTTCCCGCGATGCGTCAGGCACAGACAAGGGGCGAGAGCCACAGAGGGAAGAGGCGAAGTCCCGTAAAGGGTACGCAGGTCCCTTTGGGGAGAAGCACAAATCCCCAGCTGGCGACCAGGGGGACGGTCTGTAGTAGGACATGGGGCCTTGGCAGCGTGAATGACGAGCACCTGACCCAGCCTGGGGAAGACTTGATGGGAGCCGAGGCTGCCCATTCCTTCCCGGACACCCCGCGGCTAGGCGTGAGGCCAGAGGGACAAGGGCACGGACGGGCTTCTGCCGTGGCCGCAGCCGCCCAAGGCTGCCGGGTTTGCCTCTGAGGAAAGGGGTGACCCGCGGCAACTTCGAACCAAAACCAAAAAGCTTTCAAAGTCATCCAGACACCATTCACCAAAGCATCTTTCCAGCCAGAGTGGTATCAGATAGGACAGTGCGTATGGTGAAAAAAAAAAAAAAGAATTAAAACAGGGGAGCAAATGAAAGAAAGAACGATCCTCGTCGCATTTCAAACCAAGTCTTTGCCTGTGTACTTGGCAAATTGGATGCTCACATTTGTCAACCATTTTTATGGGATTTATTCTCCGATATCAGCCACGCCTCTCCTGAGCAGCATTTGTAATGCCAGTGTTATGAATTCCGTTATGCGTCCGTCCCCTAATTTAAGCAGTCTGCGGTTACTGGTGGACATTGAGGTTGCTCCCGGTGTTTTGCTATGGCGAACAAGGCTACATCGCACATAATCGTCGCTAAATTTTTATGGTAGCCTTTACGATCTCGTTAGGATGGAATCTTAGAAGTGGAATCAGCAGACTCCAGAGTCAAAATGCTTCCAAGGTCCCAGTTGCCTCCTCCCGCCCTCACGTTTTCCTCGGTTTTCTTCTCCCATCGGTCCACGGGCCATGTTTATTATTTCTCCTTGCGGCTTTTCATCCTGGTCTTCTCGAAGTCCCCCATCGCTGGAAACCTGTCAACGGAGGGCTCTCCAGTGGCAACAAGGAGGGGCGTAGGGGGCTAGGAGATGCCGCCGTTATCCTGACTATTCCGCAATCTGTGGAAGTCTCCCCTCCTCCCCTAGCTGAGAACGCCCCCCCCCCGGATTTAGGAAACAAGGCTGGGGGCGCCTGGGGGGCTCAGTCGGTTCAGTGGCCGACTTCGGCTCAGGTCACGATCTCACGGTTGTGAGTTCGAGCCCCGCATCGGGCTCTGTGCTGCTGGCTCAGAGCCTGAAGCCTGCTTCTGATTCTGTGTCTCCCTCTCTCTCTGCCCTTCCCCTGCTCACACTCTATGTCTCTCAAAAATAAATAAAAAATTAAAAAAAAAAAAAAAAAAGAAACAAGGCGGATGCTGAAACTCTGCTTGCGGGATAATCAGAGAAAACCCGGGACACCGAGGTAGATCTGAATGTCAAATGAGCAACAGGTCATTTTTTTAGAGCAGGTAGCTTCCAAATATTATGTGGCGGCCTCCTTATCCTAAAAACTATTCGATATGTATCTGAAAATCAGATACAATTGGGTGTTTTTTGGCTTGCTAAATCTGGCAACCCTAACCCCTTAGTGTCTGACCTCATCTATTCTCCATTGGCTGTATTTTCTCAAGCAGTCCTCTCGAGAAAATCTCGCAGGCCGGTCGGCAATAACTCGTAATGGTTGTGGAATTGGTCCTTGTAGAGGGAGAAAATTGTATATGGAACTAATGCGCTTTTATTGGCCATTTCGGGTGACTCCTCTTCTCTCTTCCCTCCTCCGCCTCTCTTCTTTTCCTTTAAAAATTTTTTTTTCACATTTATTCATTTTCAAGAGACAGAGAGACAGAGGATGAGCGGGGGAGGGGCAGAGAGAGAGAGGGAGACACAGAATCGGAAGCAGGCTCCAGGCAGTCTGTTGGCCAAGCGTCCACGCGTTGGGCACAGACCAGTTCCTCCCTGGCACGCGGAGGAGAGAGCCGGCTGGACCCATCGTGAAAGCAGCAGGACCCTTGGCGGCTGGCCTGGACTCGTGGTCACTTATGGAAGTGAAAATTGAGTCAGGAAGCCCGGCGCACAGTAGGCTTTTGATACGTGTTTTCTGGATGACCGATTTATTAGACGAATCAGCGAATCAAGCCATAGTGATCAATACTCCCCTCTCTGGGCACTGGCCTCTTCATCCATACAAGGCGAGAGCTCCTTCAGCCTCAGCAACCGGGTTAGTCTCCGATTAACGCGTGGTTCTTTCTGAAGATCAGAACCCCACGGATTTTCTCCGCAGAGAGCCAGCTAGGAAAACTTTGAGACTTCGGCAGGCCCCACAGAATCCGGTCTCTGTCCCAGTTCCTCACCTCTGCAGTGACCGCGACAGCAGCCCCTGACAACACGTGAATGGACGAGCATGGCTTGGCTGTGTTCCGGTCAAACATTATTTATAGACACTGATCTTGGAATTTCATATAATTTTCATGTGTCCGGAAATTTTAGTCTTCTTTTGATTTTTTTTCTGTTTAAAAATGTAAAAACCACTCTTCCCTTGTGATGATGTACCAAAGGAGACCCTGGGCCAGATTTGGCCCGTGGGCCGTCGCTTGTCAAGGCTGCTGAGTGCTGAAGATTCACGAACAAACCCATCTTCCACGAAGTCTCCGGAGCAGCTTAACCAGAAAGTTCAGAACCAGAGGGCCCCTTCTTCTTGAGGTATACACACGGGTCACCGCGTCTACCAGACTGGCTTTCGTAGACACGTTGTCATGCCATGCTATCCCTCTAGAATCTAAGATGGCTCCCACGGTCATCCTTCGGAATCCAGGACCCGCCCACACGTCCTACGTAGGTGGACTTTTCACTGCCACATACTCGAGTCACCACACCTCTGTCTATAGTTAAGCATTGGAGTGAGTTTCCCCATTTGGCGGAGTGCCTGGTACCCTTCTCCCTGACCATCCAGGCTGTGCTCCTATGACACCTCAAGCTGAGAAGACTCCCCGCCCCCAACTACTCTGATCTGTCTTCCCTGAATTCACACCACCATACGGGATGGAACTTTCATATTCCCAGGGGAGAGACTGGGCTGCCTGAATTCAAGTTCCGTCACTTACTCTCTGACCTTGAGCAAGTTCCCAACGTCTTCAGCGGGGTGATAATAATAGTCCCCACCTGAGCGGGTTGCTGTGAGGGTTAATTGAGATGGCTTGTGTAACACGCTTAGCCCAGAGGCTGGCACCAAGAGTAACAAATCATTAACAAATGCCAACTACAATTATACATCTATATTGTCTGACATTTTTACAGGGAGGCCGTATTTAAAGCAAATTTACAAAACACAGGGCGCCTGAGTGGCTCAGCTGGTTAAGCCTCTGACTTTGGCTCAAGTCATGATCTCGTGGCTCGTGAGTTCGAGCCCGGCATCGGACTCTGCACTGACAGTTTCAAGCCTGCCTGGGATTCTCTCTCTCCCTCTCTCTCTCTCTCTCTCTCTGCCCCTCCGCTTGCTCAAACACACACTCTTGCTCTCTCTCAAAATAAATAAATAAACTTAAAAAAATAAAAATAAAGCATACTTAATAACAAAAGATCAGAAATACCCTTCCAGGCCTATGACAAAACTAAACAATGTCGTTGGTAATTTTTTCAGGTGAATTAAAAACTCTTTTTTTTTAACGTTTATTTTTGAGAGACTGAGACAGAGCACGAGCAGGTGAGGGACAGAGAGAGAGACACACATGGAATCTGAGGCAGGGTCCAGGCTCCAGGCTGTCAGCCCAGAGCCGGACGCAGGGCTCAAACCCACAAACGGTAAGATCATGACTTGAGCCGAAGTCAGATGCCTAACCGCCTGAGCCACCCAGGCGCCCCTCAGGTGAATTTTAAATTCACATGTAACACACACAGAAAAGGGCACAGACCCCACACAGTTCACCTTGATGCGTTTTTCAGGGTTAGTAATGGCCTTTGACTCTAAAGAGAGACAATGTAGAAAGCTCTGGAGGAGCGCAGAGTCATCTGTGCTCCAGGGAGGTGACATTCTTTTGGGAACAGAAGGTCACATCTAGGAATGAGGGTCTGGTTATAACCGCAGAAGCCAGTTGTCGCGCAGACCATAAACAAACCACGGGAGCAAACAGGCAGCTTGCTCTTCGGTGATGCGTCAGAAAGACGCCCCTAAGCCCGAGGCGGGCACTTCTCTGTCCCTTGATCCCCAGCAGGTTGCCCAGAGGTGGCTGAGCCCACCTGGGGCTCCCCAGAGATGTCCCAGCACTTTTTATCCCCCGGGGCTAGCCTTGAAGCTCATTAACCCAACAACACTAAACAAATGCCCGTCATCTCAGCGCCTGGCCGGTTTGAGGACATGGAACGGGCACATGAAAGTGAGACTCATTCTTCCACGGTGGAAATGTTGACGAAGATTTTTCAGGCGTGTCTTCCAGCTGACAGCCTGGCCGCCCACCCAGGGTGGAGGGGCGGAAGGAGGTTGCCCTTTCCTGTGCACCTACTAGGTGTGTGCCAAGCCCAGGGCTGCCTGCGCCACGCCCTGAACTTATCTCCACCCCCCCTCCCGGCAAGACAAAGACATTAGTCCTTTTCCGCAGTGAGGGCACCGAGACCCAGAGCAATGAAGGGACCTGCCTGCGAGAGGTTAAGGGAGAGGATTCATGTTCAGAAATGCCAAATAAAAGCTGTGCTGTCTAGTTAACAATGGCCCGGGTTGTGATCTCCCCCCTGGTGACTTCGAGCCCCCGCGTGGGGATCTGTGCTGACAGCTCAGCGCCTGGAGCCTGCTTCCGATTCTGTGTTTCCCTCTCTCTCTGCTCCTCTCCTGTTTGCTCTCTCTCTCTTAAAAAGTGAATAAACATTACAAAAATTTTATTAAGCAATAGGTTTACAACCTCTTGGAAATATGTATGAACCCTGCCCCCGCCCCCGTCCCTCACAGTGGAGTCCCAAACCCTTAGACATTTCACTTCCTGGTTCTTCTTCCCCTCTCCGTTTCCTGGTGTATTTTTTTGCAGGGTTTGCAATGAGCATGCGCCAGAGAACTGAAGTCCCTGTGTTGCCTCAAGAATCATACGTTTGTTCCAATCAGACTTCTTTTTGCCATACGTGGTCATGAGCGACACCCGGTTAAGGCTCTAACCTTTGTAGTGCTCAGCCAATGAGGAATCAGGGGCGGGACTTCCTGTTAGGACATAAGTTGTCTGCTGTAACTACCTCCAGGGCGCCTGTCTGTCCGACACCTGTTCTTGCCAGACCGTTGATTAAAGCCTCGCTTCACTGTGCTCCGAGTCTCCTTATCCCTCTTTTGACTGGGGCAGTGGGCTTATTTCTCACACTGCCCAAGTCGTAGAGTCGGTGAACCGTGGAACTGAGAGACGCACTCCGGTCTGAGTCTAAACATATTATTTCCTCTGTGTGCTAGCAGGACATGGCCCCAGGGATCCGCTTATTGCATACATGAGGAAACGGAGGTCCTGGGGGAGGAATGACTTGCCCAATGTCATTGTGGTATAATAAATATGTCTGGGCTTTGACCCCACTTTCTGATACTAAGCTCCTGAAACTCTTGTACTTTCCCGAGTGATGGGAAGCGCTAGGAGCATCCTTTGTTCTACTATCTGATCTTTCACCAAAGTTTCTGACATGAGACCCTGGTAATATTCTGGGTGATTAGAGGGGCTCCTTGTATGCTCATAAGATGACTGGTGGCTGGGGCCCCTAGATGGCAGGATTGGGGCAGATCACCAGAGAGACTAAAGGAGACGACCTGGAAGCTGATTTAAGAATGGATCATACTAGGGGTGCCAGGGGGGCGGGGCTCAGTCAGTTAAGCTTCTGACTCTTGGTTTCTGCTAAGGTCATGATCTCACGGTTTGTGAGTTCAGACCCCACATCAGGCCCTGCGCTTACAGTGCAGAGCCTGCTTGGGATTCTCTCCCTCCCTCTCTCTGCTCCTCCCCCACTCACTCCTCTCTCACTCAAAATAAATAAGTAAACTTAAAAAAACTTAAAAAAAATTTTTTTAAAGAATTGATCATACTGGGATTGCTGGGTGGCTCAGTTGGTTAAGCGTCCGACTCTTGATTTTGGCCTAAATCATGATCTTACGGTTCATGAGTTCGAGCCCTTTGTCTGGCCTCATTCTGACAGCGAGGGTTCTCTCTCCCTCTCTCTCTGACCCTGCCCCCACTTGCGTGCACTCTCTCTCTCTAAATAAATAAACTTTAAAAAAAAATAAAGTATGATATTGGAGAGCCTGGAGCACTCCTTCCCCATAGACCTTGCTCTGTGTTTTCTCATTGTCAGGCTGTTTGTATCCTTCATAATATCATTTATAATGAACCAGCAAATGTAAATAAATGTTTCCCTGAATTTTATGAGCAGTTCTAGCAAAGTATTGAACCTGAGGACGGGGTCACGGGAACCCCCGACATATGGCCTGTTGGTCAGAAGTACAGGAGTTCTGGGCTTGTGATTGGCCTCTGAAGCAGGGGCCGTCTTATGGGACTGAAGCCCTTAACCTTGGGGTCTGTGCTAAGGCCAGAAAGTGAGTATCAGAAGTGAGCTAAACTGCAGGACAGCCAGTCAGGGTCCACTAAGAATTAGGGAATTGCTCCGTGTGGAAAAAATTGCACACATTTGGTACCAGAAGCGTAGAGTGTGTAGAAAAACAGATTTTTTTTTCTTTTAGTCATAGGAGAGGTTGGTAGTGGGTCTTAGGCTGGGGTCCAGGCTCCTCACCATAGACCCCGTGCCTCATCTCTGGATGTATGTTACTTCTCACCCAACCCGAGAACACCGCCCTATCCACAATTTCTGAAAGAAGGAGCCGATAAAGGATATGTTTAAAAGTCGACCCTTTCCTCTGTCGGTCCGCTTCTCCCTTCACGCTGTGGTCCCTGCTAGGTTCCCATTAGGCTCCGGAGCACGTCGTTCCCAAAGATATTTTGTAAAGCGGCTGCACTATTATTCTGACTGAGAGCTCGATCACCTCTCCCTGCCCCAGAGTTGGTAAGATGACCAGTTTTCTCCATCGTCCCAGCGTGAAGAGCTGGGACACAGAATGACACGGGATGCCTTCTTTTCCCTGTTGCGTTAATCAGGTTCTTGGAGATGCCACACACGCCCCCCGCCCCGCCTCTCTCTCTCTTTCTCTCTCTCTGTCTCTCTCTGGGAATGAGCTGGCAGCAGCAGATTTTCAGGGCTCAACTCTACTCCGGTAGAGAGCTGGACTAATGTATCTTATTCAGAAGTTCCAGTCAAGCTTCACAAAATGCAGGAACCACTGAATCGCTTTCTTGACAATATTATTTAACGGCATTGAAATTCGTCCCGCTATGATGCTTGCAATGAGCAGGGCGGATGTATGTTTTATTAAAAGCATAGGTTCTGCCCACATGTATCGAGGAAGATGCGTTCAGCTGCAAGTAACAGAACATCTGATGAATAGTGTCTTAAATCGAAGGTGCCCAATGGTCCCGGTTTGCCTAGAACTGAGGGGTTTTCTGGGACATCGGAATGTCAGTACTAAAACCGGGACAGTTCCAGGCAAACCGAGACGGTTGGTCACTCTACTTAAATCGTATGGACATTTAATATTTTCTTAACGGGGAGTCCAGATGCAGGAGGTCTGAGAGTCAGCAGGGTGGCTCTTTCCTCGACTTCCCCTTGCCGCTCTCACCGCAGCTAGGCGGCTGCTGCATTAGGACCAGGAGCGGGGTGGAACTCAGGACTCATCTTTCCCAGGAGCCCCGCCCTCCCAAACGGACTTCCTCTTCTGTCTCCCTGGCCGGAAGTAGGTGTCATGGCTACCTCCCTCTGCAACGGAGCCTGGACCAGTAGATGTCCCGCAAAGGCAAATGGGATTCTCATATCTGTTGATGTGGACTGAATTCCCTCTCCCCTCTCAACCTTCACCACCAGATTCGTACGTTGAAGCCCTAATCTCCAAGACGATGGTACTTGTAGGCGGAGCCATTGGGAGGTACTTAGGTCATGGGGGTGGAGCCCCCATGAACGGGAGTAGAGGCCTTATACTAGAGACCCGAGGGAGAGAATGTCTTTCTCCACCATGTGCAAAGATAGCCAGAAGGTGGCCGCCTGCAAACCAGACAGGAGGCCCCCACAAGGAATGGAATTGGCTGACATGTAGATCTCGGACTTCCCAGAACTGTGAGGGATCCGTGTTCGCTGTGTTAGCCCCACAATCTGCGGCGTTTTATTCCAGCAGCCTGAGCTTCCGAAGACAGCTGGCTTCGCTTGGGGGCCGAAGACATTGCTTCCCGAGCGAATCAGGGCTCCGAGAAAAAGATGGAGGGCGAAGGTCAGCTCGGTGGGCCAGGAACCATGTCGGCTGCAGCTCATGGAGCCACTGGGAGAGGGGACACCATGGCGAAGCGGTGGAGAGCACAAGCTCACCCCCCACCTTCCAGGGTGGGGCTTTGGGGCAGGATGCTTGACTTGGCATTTCTTCTTCCGTGAAATGGGGATTAAAAACAACTCCCCTCTCACAGGATGGCTGTTTATACATAGTCCGTGCTGAGGACAATACTTGCCACATAGTAAATGCTCAGTAAATGTTAACCTTTTGTTTCCCTCAATGGTGGACCCCATTCCTCTATCTTCCAGAGTAAGACCTGATTTTATTTAGATAAATAGTCTGATAGACAGCTTGGGGGGGTGAGGGTACAAGCTCCTTTCCCGGCTAGACGTTGGGATTTGCGACCAGGGTCGGCAAGCTGAAGACCAGAGCCGAATTGTTTGGTATGGGGAGTGCTGCTCCTCTGGGGCCAAGGTGTGTGGAAGAGGGAGGGAGAGAAGGAGAAGCGACGGGAGCTGGTAACAAGAGAGAAATGTGAGGACACCCTAGTGTCGTCTAATGAAGACCTGCAGGTGGCTCCCGTGAGAGCTTCGGAAGAACGCCACCCTAACCCGGTCATGGTGGTGGATTCAAAGGTGTCTGAGGGAACTCAAAACCATGCCGACTGCGTTTCGAGATGGACAGAGAGCGAAGGCTAAGGCCTCCCAGGGCCAGAGTTCTGGAATACTTGGGCTACAGAAAGGAAAAAGGACTGGCAGGAGTTACTCAGGGCAGAACAATGGCCTCTGGGTGCACGGGAGGTCAAGGTCATCCAAATTTAGGTTCCTTCTATGTACTCTTTGGACTTTCCAAAAACTCTGCAGCCAGCAGGGGTCTGTTCTACAATCAGATCCGAATTGATTTTAAAACTTTTATAGCGGGCCGCCTGAGGGCCCAGTGGGTTAAGGGTCCGACTCTTGATCGCAGCTCAGGTCATGATCTCGGGGTTCGTGGGTTCGAGCCTCACATCGGGTGCTACACTGACAGCATGGAGCCTGCTTGGGATTCTCTCTCTCTCTCTCAAAATAAATAAATAAAAATTGAAAAACTTTTATATAAATAATTAAATAATATTTAATAATAATTACTAAGCATTATTAAATATTTTAAATGTTATTAAATATATAAAATAATATACATTAAGTACTATAATATTCAATAATGAATAAATAAATATTATTTTTTTTCAAGGTGACACGTTAGCTCCCTTTGTCAAATATTTTCCCTTTTTCTCCCTGCTTCTTTGTCATAGCTAATAATTATAATAGACACCAGTGGCTCGGCATTTTACTCTACGTGTCCCAGGCTCAGCAACTGACATGCAGAATAACCTCGGGAAGCAGGACTGTTATCACACCTGTTTTGAAAATGACGAGAGTGAGGGGCGCCTGGGTGGCTCAGCAGGCTAAGCCTCTGATTCCCAATTTTGGCTCAGGTCATGATCTCCCGGTGTGTGTGTTCGAGCCCCACGTCGGGCTCTGTGCTCACAGCGAGTGGATCCTGCTTGGGATTCTTTCTCTCCCCTCCCCCCCGCCTCTGCTTCTCCCCTGCTCACTCGTGATCTCTCTGTGTCTCTCTCCAAATAAATACACTTTAAAAAAAGAAACAATGAGGAGAGCAAGACTCAGAGACGCTAAGTCGCTGGTGCATGGCCTCCTTGAACTAGAGACGTTTGGTGCCAGTGCTCGTGCCCTGACCCCCGCCTGTCTCGCTTCTGTTCCTTCCTCTGCCTTTCCTTCTTTCATCTCTCGAAAACGATCAGTCTGGTGCCCATCTCGATTCTGTGGTTATAACCCAAGATTTTTCAACGTGAGCGTGATTGACATTTCGGACCGGATAATTCTCCACTGAGAATCCTCCATTGAGACGCTGTCCTGCGCCCTCTTGGATGTTTAACAGCGTCCCTGGACCCTACCCAGTAGATGCCAGCAGCAGTCGCTACACACACCCAGTTGTCACAACCATCATGTCTCCAGATGTCGCCTAATATCCCCGGGGACCAAAAGCATCCTCATTAGAGCCGCTGATGCGGGCTGATCGCTGCAGCCGCTGCGGAAGAGGATTCTGGAGCACCTCCAGTTGAACAATGGCCGATAGGAGCCCGTGGAAACTGGCCGTGCCCTTCTGGCTCAGCCCCCACGCTCGCTCGAGGCGGCTGCCACCTGCTAGGACATTTTAGGGCAGCGGCTGACAAATGCTTGGAGGGCCTCTGGCAGCGGGGACATGAGCCTGCGGCTTGGCCGGAAAGCCGGGAGCTGGGATTGAAAGGGGTAAGATGGGCAGGGAGCCCCAAGCTGGTGCGTGGACGGCATTTCTGAAGGGCGACAGGGGACCCACACAAGGGGGCAGAAAGATCAGTGGACCGGCTCCCACTTGCTGCGTTGACTCAGTCGAATGCCCCCCTCTCTCTCATCCTGGGGTAGCAGGAGGATGTGTTCGAACTGGCCGCCCAGCCCCCAGCCCCTCTCTTTACCCTTCTTCAGAGCAAGTGATGTTCTATTATGTGGTCACCCTCTGTCACTTAAATTTGGCTCATGGGGGCAGAGGAGCCTGCTGCATGCTTGGAGCCCGGGACACTTGGAGCTTGGGAGACGCTCAATAAAGACCTACAGAATGAAGGTACAGCCCCTCTGCACCATGCGGGGAAGCGATTTGAAAATACGTCTCAACGGCCGTAGCCCTGTCTAGCACTTTGTAGTCCGGGGTGCCGCATCTGAGAATCCAGGTCCCCCACTCCAAATAATCCAACACGAAGAAAAAGCTTTATGTGAATCCACGCGCATCCAACAGTGGCTAAAATAGCACCCCCCAAAAGACCCGACTTGAAAACCCCACCTAAGTCATCAAGATAAGGGGATAATTAAAGCCGGCCTGGGGCGCCTGGGCGGCTCAGTCGGTTAAGCATCTGACTCTCGATTTCACCTCAGCTCATAATCTCACGGTTCATGGAACTGAGCCCCACATTGGGCTCTGCGCTGACAGCATGGAGTCTGCTTGGGATTCTCTCTCCCTCTTTCTCTCTCTCTCTCTTTCCCTGAGTCCTCCTCCCTCCTTCTCTCTCCCTCTCTCAAAATCAGTAAATAAATAAACATTAAAAAACATTTAGAGCAGCCCTTATAAATCGACTTGCTGAAATTCCAGGTATCCAGTACACACATTATTTATAGTAATATAAGTTAACATTCTAGCACACCTACAGAACTGTTAAACATAATGCGAAATTGTCCCTGCAGCCCGATGGTTGAGGTCATAGGAGTGACCGTCCTTTCACGCTCTCGGTGGGAGTATCAGGCACAATCCCTCTGGAGGGCAATTTGGAAGTTCCTAATTAACATGCAAGGGTTGCTGGGGGGCTCAGTCGTTTAAGCGTCTGACTCTTAATTTTGGCTCAGGTCGGGATCTCACAGGCGTCGGGTCTAGCCCTGCCTGGAGCCCCACATTGGAGTCTGCTTAAGATTCTCTCTCTCTCTGTTTGTCCCTTCCCCACTAGTGCTCACCCACTCTCTAAATAAATAAATAAATAGGCAAGTGTTCACGTCACTCAACCCAGTGACTGCCTTTCTAGGAATTAATTTTTCTAGGAAGTTATGTTTCTAGGAATTTATCCTAGAAGCAACCCAGATGTCGTGTATATGGAAATGGTTATATAAGTCGCCATGTATCGATATAATGGAATACTAGACAGCCATTAAAAATTAAGGGTCCCTGCTAAGCATCTGACTTTGGCTCAGCTCATGATCTCATGGTTTGTGGGTTCACGTAGGGCTCTGTGGTGATGGCTCAGAGCCTGGAGCCTGCTTCGGATCCTGTGTCTCCCTCTCTCTTTGCTCCTTCCCTGCTCACGCTCTGTCTCTCTCTTTCTCAAAAATAAATAAATTAAAAAAAATTTTTTAATGAGATATGCAGGTACTGACATGGACAAATGCCTAAGATATACCGTTAAGTTAAAAACTATTGCAAAATGTGTTTGTATGATAACAGCGGTGTTACAACTCACAGTGTGAGCTTAAACATTTTTTTAAATCTGGAGGAATATATACCGAACTGTTGACAATGTTTTTTTTTTAATTTTTTTTATGTTTATTTATTTTTGAGAGAGAAGGAGAGATAGAGAGTGAGTGGGGGAGGAGCAGAGAGAGAGAGGGAGACACAGAATCCGAAGCAGGCTCCAGGCTCTGAGCCGTCAGCACAGAGCCCGACGTGGGGCTCGAACCCACAGACTGTGAGATCATGACCTGAGCTGAAGTCGGCCGCTCAACCGACTGAGCCACCCAGGCGCCCCGACAATGTTTTTTTTTAATTATTCCTAAAGGATTGAGGGTGATTTTCTCTATATTGTGAATTTCTATAATGCTTAAAAGTGTTAAGCATAGCCGATAAAAGAAAACACGGAACCTGCAGCCAGAGATGGCTCGTATAAGGGAACAGAAGCAAGGACGTGCAGACAGGAAGCGATTTCGTCAAGATGTCACTAACAGCGATCAGCCGTTTCTAAGTGGGGCGATAATAGGCACTTTTGGTTTTTCTTCTTTTGAGGGAAAACGCGTACAAAGAGCATGTGTGGCCTTCACAGAGGCCAACCCCTGCCCCCAAGCCCTCTGTTTAAAGCGGGTGGTGCTCAGGGTGTAGAATGTTCCATCCAGGTAAACTGCTGTGGCGTGGTGTCCTGTCTCCCCAGGATGGACGACATCCAGCTTTGCAGTGACATCGCGGACCTGAAACAGGAGCTGCAGAAGCTGGTCGCCCTCCCAGGTAACCGCGTGAGACTCTGCCCTCGTTAAGGAGCTGCTGGGAGTCCCCCGGCTGGCCCCATCTGTGCCCCTTAGGTCTAGAAGACCGAGTTCGTCTCTTCTCCTCCCGCAGCCTCATTCTTGCAGTGTGGTGCTCCCCACCAGGGAGAGCCAGGTGCAAGTACTAATTCTGGCCCGTTCTTTGACCTTGGGGAAGTCGCTTTATCCAAGACTCAATTTCCCTTCTTCCGAAAATGGGGTAGTAACAGTCTTAGCTCTTAACTCGCTGGGTATAAATCTCATTGTGATACACAGAACCTTTCAAGGCATGAGCCTCGCTTCGTATCTGGCCCAAAGTTAGGAGTCCAGTAAATATATATTTTTTAATGTTTATTTATTTGAGAGAGGGGCAGGGGAGGGGCAGAGAGAGAGAGGGAGACAGAGGATCCGAAGCAAGGTCCGTGCTGACAGCAGAGAGCCCGATGCGGGCTTTGAACTCACGAACCGTGAGATCATGACCTGAGCCGAAGTCGGATGCTTAACCGACTGAGCCACCTAGCACCCCAAAAGCCAAGTAAGTATTAACGATTGTTACTATTACTATTCTGTTTGGGGGCAGGTAGAGTATGGTGTTTCTACAAGCTCTGACTTGGGGGTTCGACCTAGGTCTGTCGATTATTAATGACACGACTTCGAGCAAGCTACTCCACTAAAACTCGATTTCGTCAGCTGTCAACTGGGACAATAGTGGTATCTACTTTGTAGGGTCATTGTGGGATGGACTGAGGGGAAAAACACACGGTGCTAAGCACGGCTCCCGTCCTATGAACAAGGGCTTAATAAATTATCCCTGTCGCCATTGTCAGTAACTGAACACATTCCTACCTGTCCTTGTAACATATATATTAATTCCTTTTAAAATGACGGTAATAAAGTTACTACCTTTCAACCTAAGTACCTTTTTACGAACCATAATTGTCTTTTCTAAATCCACAAATATTTAATGAGAAATGTGGTATTTAAAAAATACACATACCAAGTTTCTTTTACATCTAGTTTAAGATACTATCATATCTGCTTTGGTATGTATTGCGCTGGAAAGCGTTGTTTTGCTTCAGAATATGGCATCAGTCCAGATACACACACACACACACACACACAACACACATTTCTACCATGCCTTCAGGTTGTAGTGGACTTGGCCCCGTTTCCCAAGGGAGCCTGCCCTGCCCATCCAGGCCGGGTCAGATGCAGGACCGAGGGCCTGGCAGGTGCACAGGAAAGGAGTATGGGCGGCAGAGACACAACTCTGTCTCAAGCACCTTGCCTTGGCCTTGGGGAGGAGCAGCACAGGCCAGAGAAGCCCCCCATGGGCCTCTACTTGACTTCGTCTGCCCTGCTGTCAGTCCAGTAAGTCCGCCTCGGCCGTCGTGCTGAGCTAGGCGCTGCGCAGGCGCCGAGGAAGAGCCAGGGATTCGTAAGTCAGCGGGGAAGAGACAGGACCCGGCCCACAGCGGGTACCGGTAAGCAGCCGCTACGATTGAGCAGGAAGCGCATTAGAACGCGTCGTAGAAAGAACAGGACACCGTTCCAAATGCTTTCTCATTAGGAGCGTGTGCGGCTGGGCCATTCTTTGCCGGGGCGGGGGGCGGGGGGCGCTGCCCTGGGCACTGTAGGATGCTAGCAGCAGCCCTGGCCTCTAGGCACTAGATGCCGGGAGCATCTGCCCCGCAGTCCGGACAACTAAAAATAACTCCAGGCGTTGCCAAATACACCCGGGCAGGGAGGTGCGGGAGTGCCGCCTGTCTCAGAACCACGAGAAGCCTGCGATCCGGGTTTGAATCCAGGCTGACCAGCTCAGGGGAACCCGAAGCAGCGACTTCGTTTCTCCGAGCCTTAAATTCCTTGTTCGCAACGTGAGGTCGGTAACGCCACCCTCGAGTGGTGGTCGCGAGCGTGCCGCGAGACGTGAATGGACCGTGTAGGAGCGCTCGATGCGTGCCCGTTCTGCCGGCCGTGTACACAGCGGGTGCCCACCGTCTTCCAGACACCATTCCTCTAAGCGGCACTCACAGCGGCCGGGCCATGTGGGGTGACGGCAAGTGGTGTGGGGCTTCTCTTCTAGGTGATTAAACTGTTCTTTTAAAATGTTATTTATTTATTTATTTATTTATTTATTTATTTATTTATTTATTTATTTATTTATTTATTTTGAGAGAGAGAGAGAGAACACAAGCGCAGGAGGGACAGAGAGAGAGAGGGAGAGAGAATCCCAAGCAGGCTCCATGCTATCAGCCCAGAGCCCGATGTGGGGCTTGATCCCACGACCCCGGGATCATGACCTGAGCCGAAAGTCAAGAGTCAGACGCTTAACCCACTGGAGCCCCCCAGGCGCCTCGATTAAACTCTCCTAAAATTGGCTGTGGTGATGGCTGCATCTCTCCATGGGTGACTCGAATTGGTATGTGAATTATAACGCAATCAAACTGCACCACAGGAAGTTAAATTTCCAACATAAAACAGTAAAACAAGGGAGAAAAACGGCGACAGCCAGGCATCGCCTACTAGAAACTCAATTCAGTTGGCGCGGGCTCTGGCTCTGGCGTTGGTCATGTTTTAAAACCTCACGTGATTACGAGGAGCAGCCAGGGTGAAGAGCCACCAGGGCCAGGTCCGCTGTCTCGCTCTATGTCCCACAGAGAAAACCCACCCAAGCTTAGGGAAGCACACGACGGGCAGTTACTAGAAGGACGAGGGAGGCCTCAGAGCCCCAGGCACTTGTCTTAGCCTCCCGTGGCCGCTGCAACAAATTCCCATCAACTCAGTGGCATAAATCAACATGGGTTTATTCCCTCTTGGTTCTGGAGGACACAAGTCCGCAAGCAAAGCGTCAGCTGGGCCATGCTCCTTCTGAAGGTTCTAGAAGAGAATCGTTCCTTGTCTCTTCCAGCTCTTGGTGGCTGCCTGCCATCTTTGGCGCGCGTCGGCTTGCGGCTGACTCGCTCCTGTCTCTGCTTCTGTCATCCCCTGGCTTCTCCCCTGCACATCTGCGTGTCCTCCCCTCTCCTCACAAGGGCACCGGTCATTGGTTTTAGGGCTCACCCTAATGCGTATGACCTCATCTCAACTAATTACACCTGCAAAGATTCTATTTCTTTTATAAAGTGTTTTTTTTAAATATCTATTTATTTTTGGGAGAGCTCAAGTCAGGGGGGACGGGCAGAGAGAGAGAGGAAGATGGAGGATCCCAAGCAGGCTCTGCACTGACAGGCCGACAGCAGCGAGCCCGATGTGGGGCTCCAACTCACAAACCATGAGTCATGACCTGAGCCAAAGTGGGATACTCAACCGACGGAGCCCCCCACATGCCCCAAAAAACCTATTTCCAAACAGAGTAGATATGACATTTCGGTGGGTGGGAGACCATTCAACCCAATACCAGCATGAAGCTCCACCCATCCTCTCAAGGGTCTGGAACCAGAAACAAGAAAGCTGTTGGAATGCTCCGTCCCTCTCTCTCCATATTAGAATGTCTCTCTCATTCTCTCTCTCTCTCTCTCCATATTAGATTCAGGCCCTATTTACTCCCTCTAGCACATGAGCCGAGCAAGGCCGCTCCTACCTCCCTTCCATGATCTTCCAACACAAAAGTCCAACTCTCAAGGCCTCTGTGTCTTGATTTTCAGCCTCCCAGGAGAAGTCTGATGGGCCTAACGTGGCTTGCCTTCTCTACCTTAGGAAGAAGGATTTCTGAGCCCACTCTTGGCTCCGCGGAACATGTGGGAGCTACTGAGGCAAAGGAGACATGAGTGTGTGGCCACTGGACCAACCAGGGCTACCCCAGGCCACAGGGGCTCCAGTCGGGGCTGTGGCAGCTTCTAGAACACAGGTGGAAATGGGTGGGAGCAAGGGTCTTTGATTCACATAGACCCTGGGGTTCCTGACTAACCAGGACCGGGGCTAGGATGAGGACAGCTGGAGCACAGAAATTCAGTCATCAGGGCAAATAATATATTAATGCGACATTTAAAATACTGAAATCCACACACACACAACCCATGATGAGCAAAATACAAAAAGTTTTTGTTTTTTAATGTTTATTTATTTTCAGAGAGAGAGAACGAGCAGGGGAGGGGCAGAGAGAGACGGCAAGAGAGAATCCTAAGCAGACCCTACACTCACAGCGAGTGCAGACTCAGATGCAGGGCTCGATCCAGGAGACCTTGACCTGAGCCGAAATCAAGAGTCGGATGCTTAACCGACTGAGCCGCCCAGGCGCCCCCTATCATACCGAAAGCTTAAATAAAGACAAGATCGGTACTGATACTGAGTAGGCAGAGTCTGGGGACGTTCGCACCTATAGCGCAGGGGGAGTCCCACGCAAAGAGCACATTCCACCTGAAATGCCATCGCGTGTCCGGCTGAGAAACACAGGTTGACGAGGTCACAGGACCGGTTGGCAACGGAGCCCGGGCAACGCTGGCCTCACTGATTCCCCAGGAAATCGAGTCTTCCCGATCACCTTTAGGCAGAAATTCACACATGAAAGTTTTCTTCCTTCTCCTGAGTTCCTCCTCACCTCTCCTCCGAATCCTTGTTGAGTTTTCTGTGTATTCCCCGGACCAGAGCCAGGTTCTAGCCGGATTAAGCTGAGTGTAGAGGGGGGAAAGCAATGCTCTCGGCAACACATCAATAAAGGCATGAAGGAAAGAGATCACTGAGTGGCCAAGAAAGTCACGCTTCTCCGGACAGAGTCAAATCCTTCACCAGCTCCCCACGGTGGGTGCAGGTGACTGGTTGGGGAGACCGCCTGGGGCCCTCCCCGCCTTGAGGGCCCCTCTGGGACAAACCAAGATGTCTCATCTCACCTCCACTGCCATCGCTGCCACCTCAGAGCTGGGGGATGCCTAGACCTGGCTCAGATGTAAAAATAGTGTCACGTTCATAGGATTGTTAGAAAGGATCAAAGCAGTGGTTCTCAACCAGGGGTGACTTTGCTGCCTAGGGGACAGTGGGCAATGTCTGGAAACATTCTGGGGTGTCACGTCCGGGGTGGGGTACTCCTGGCATCTAGTGGGTAGAGGCCAAGGACGCTGCTCAACACCCTACAGTGCACAGGGCGGCCCTTGGAACACAGGATGATCCCGTCTCAAAACTCGGTAGTGCCGAGGCTGAGAAGCTGAGATGGATTGAACGCTGACGAACCCCTGGGAATACAAATATAACAGCTGCTTATCATTTGCACGCTTATGCTGTGAGATTTGCATTTCCTTCTTTAAGAAAGTATTTATTTCTTTTGTCCCTTGATTCAGTACGTATTAAAGAAGTGGGCATTTAGCCATTAAAACAGCAGTGGTGACGTAAAAATAATAGCTTATGAGAAGAGCAGCCGGCTGTTCACGAGCCCTTGCTACGTACCAGGCAGCGAGCCGGCCATTTTACTTGGTTTCTCTCTCTAAAAAACTTGCTGCAACTTCAAGATTATCTGTGTTGAGAGACTGGCTGCTCAGAGAGGTTGAGGAACATACCCAGAGTCACACAGCTAGGAAGTGGGGCAGCTAGGGCGTCAAGTCAGGCTCGTCTGACTCTACAGTGGGCGCTCACAGCCATGTGGGGGGTGGGGGTTGGGGGGTAGGGAGGTGGGACGACACAGGCCAGGGAGACCAGTTAGGAGGGCACACGTGGTCCAGGAAGACATGGCCTGGGCTGAGGAGGTGGCTGGAGGGGATGATAAGGGAGTCAGAGAGCCGCGGTGGTAAGCACATGATGTTAGGAATCAGGTGTGTGGTGCCAGCAAGCAGGGGGTGAAGCTGGCAAGCTGGCAGTTCCCGTTGGCAAGTAGGTGGGTGATGCTGGCAAGCCAAAGGATCATATCACCAAGCTGAGTGGTGATGCCCGGAGGCAGGTGGGTGGTGCCTGCGGGCAGGTGGGTGGGCCCGGAGGCAGGTGGGTGGGCCCGGAGGCAGGTGGGCGGTGCCTGCGGGCAGGTGGGCGGTGCCTGCGGGCAGGTGGGCGGTGCCTGCGGGCAGGTGGGTGGTGCCTGTAGACCAGCTGCCTCCCACTTTCTGTCTTCTGAAGGCGTCTGAGCAGAGGGAGCCAAAGCAGGGTTGAAGTTTCTGCCCTTCTACTTTTCTCGGTCATCATCTCCAGCCCTGAGTCTTCTGATTTCTCTTTGGCCTTCTACCCTGGGTATCTGGACAGGCCTAATGCCATCAGCGTGGATGATCTCCATCTGCAGTTTGGTTTGCCCTGGCTGCCCAGCAAGGCCCTGCCGCGCCCCAGCCCGAGCCCTCCAGGCCCTCTGCCCTGTGCGGGACCGGACTTGCTGCATCGTTACCCTTCACCCAGTGCTCACCACGGGCCAGGCTCTCCGCTAAGCCGTTCACTTAACGCCACTGCATTTAAGCCCCGCCATGTGTTTTTACAGGAGAGGAGACTGAGGAGGCTTCAGGGGGTCCCCTTGCTTGTTCGAGTCCCCCCAGCGAGTGGCCTGGTAGAGCCAGGATTCTACCCCCGGCCCCTTGGACGCCCGTGCTTCTCAGCAGAGCCGCTCGACTGTTTTCTCTGCTGGTGTTTTCTCCTTCCCAGAAAAAGAAAAGACGAAGCTGCAGAAGCAGCGGGAGGATGAGCTAATCCAGAAGATCCACAAGCTGGTGCAGAAGAGGGACTTCCTGGTGGACGACGCGGAGGTGGAGCGGCTGAGGTGAGTGCGGGCTTCTGTCTCCGCGCGCCGGGCTGCTGGGACGCAGGCTTCGGCTTCCTCCCGAGCCCACCTCCTGCAGCGGGGACTCCCAGCCTGGCCTGACAGGTACAACCTCAGCGAATGCTCCCGAACACTGGCTCCAAATGAACCGCCTGCCTTGTGGCCCGAGGACCCGTTTCCTGTTGGAAGGAAACTGGAATCCAGCTCTAAAAAAGTCTTGCAAGGGCCTGTGGGTCAGTGTTATTCCAGGAGGTGACCGGGCAGGAATGACATCACATAACACGAGGCAGAGCTTCCTACACATTCTCTTCACTGACCTTTCTCCCAAGGCAAACCGTGCACCCAGGTGACTTCCGGAAACTTCCATTGGGTTTCTGCCGAAACCCTGCTCCCCTGTACTGACTTGCTTCCTTCCCTGCCCTCTCCACTTCCCGACTTCGTTCTTTACTCTCCCCTTGGTGGCTCCAGCGCCCCCTTCCTAGCCCTCAGGGTCTCCTGTGTGCAGATGCACCTGCCACTTTATCCGGAAATCTGTGGGCGCTGGAAGCCCTGGTGCGCCTGCAGTCCCTGGCAAGGCCAACATAGAAAAAGCAAGAATGCTGATTCCTGAACATTTTTGTCCTGGAGCGAGGCCTGCACGGGGAGAGGCTCCCAGGGCCTCCTTCAACCCGGAAGGCAACTTCCTCTTTATTGTCTGTGTCCTCCCGGGTCCTCCGAGGCCTGGAACGCACCTTGCCTGGCTCAGCCAAGGTGAGGAATGCTAACTTCGTTCCTGGTGACCCTTGGAGGAGTTCCAGTGACTCGCTTTCTGACGCTGGCCACGTACCTCGTGGGAGCACAGATGTCTAGGGCGACTCAAAGGTACAGGGTCAGGAGGGGTATGACTCAGCTCGCCGAACCCCTCAGCAGGTTCCCTGCTTCTGCTTCTGCACTGGGATCTCACCTTGGTCCCGGGGAGACGGGCCCTCCTCTGTTGATACATGTCTGTGCTTCTGAGCAAGTCCATCAAACACAAAATGCATACGCCACATACGCACAACACACAACTATGCACGCCACCCACACAGGACACAGAGGAACATATATGCCCCAGCAACACACAGCGCACAGCGTACCCGCGCCACCCACAACACGCAACGTATCTGCACAAGTCACACCCAGCACACGGCAAACCCGCACCAGTCAGGAAGCCTGATACAGGGTCTCACACACCGAACCTCCTGCCTCCCTCCCTCGGTTCCTTAATGCTCCCCTTGCTTACATTACTTTTCTTTTGTCTTTACACACCCGTGTCCACAGGGAGCAAGAAGAAGACAAGGAAATGGCGGATTTCCTGAGAATCAAGTTAAAACCTCTAGATAAAGTAACCAAATCTCCAGCCAGTGAGTGCATGCGTTATTCCTCCTCCTTCCTCCATCCAAGAGAAAAGGAGATTTAAAAGAGGTCTGGGAGCCAGAGGGGGAACCACGAAATGCTTTCTAGAGAGCGACCCTGGGCGCAGGACGGCAGCAGGCAGGGCCGGCTTCGTGGGCAGGCCACCTGCCCAGGCCTTGATGCCCGGAAGGGGGCGCCGTGCTCGCTCTCCTGTTTGGCTATTGCTCTCTCGAGACTCCTAATAGTTTGGAAGCAAGCTATTGTCATTTTGCACTGGGTTCTGCAAACCGTGCAGCTGGTCGTGGGAGCAGTGTCCCCTTACCAATCAGAGCCTTGGTGGCTTTTTTAATGTTTATTTTTGAGATACAGAGTGTGAGCAGGGGAGGGGCGTGGAGAGGGAGACAAAGAATCCGAAGCGGGCTCGAGGCTCTGAGCTGTCAGCACAGAGCCCGACTCTGGGGTCGAACCCATGAGCCGCAAGATCATGACCGGAGCCGAAGTCTGATGCTTACCCCACTGAGCCACCCAGGCTCCCCGGCTTCCTTGGTGGGTTTCTTAGAAGGAGTTGTGTGGCCACTGAGGCCAAAAGGTGGGGGCCGAGGCTCAGGGAGCTCTGGCCTCTGTTGATACTCAGAGGAGAAAGGGTGTGAAATCAGTTTGGGAAATGCTACATATCTGACCCTCTGTTTGGTGCCAGTGTCCATTAGCATACAAAAGTGATAATAGGTCTTGCTCTCAAGGCCCTGTTGTAAGAAACAGATGCCCAATTCAAACTGGCCCTAGCAAAAAGGGGACTGCAGGGGCTGGACGCTGTTAGAAGGCCCTCGCTTTCCTTCCTTTCCTTACCTCTGCCCCTCTTTGCATTTTCTCCTCTATTACACAGGCTTCTTCATGGGGCCCGGATTCCAGAACCAGGGCTTAGCAGCAGCAAGGCAACCCCATCTGTTCTCTCTCCTCGTATCCAAACACATCAATCTCAGGGGAATATTCTGATTTGACCCTTCTTGGATTGTGTTCCCACCTCCCAGGCCATGAGGCTGGGATGCTGGGATTGGCCCGCTCTGCGTTGCGTGCCCACTTCTGTAGCCACAGGGACATGCACTGTTACCAGAGCTGAAGGGACTGGAAATCTTGCTAGGAAGACAAAACCCAAAGGCCGCCACCATCTACTGTGGCTACAAACTCAGTTTTCCCTGACCAGCTATTAATATCCCATGAAACGTGGTTGTGGAGTATGAGGGGATAAAGAAAGGTGCCTTCTGCAGGCCCTTAATATCCCAAGGCACATGGTCCCTGCCAAAACCCAGCATCCTCAGGGGACTCTCTCTTCCATGAAAGGCAAATTAGAAAAACCCCACCTAACAGTGGGTGGAGAAGGAGCAAGGAAACTTGCCTTCTATGCATGGTGATGAATAGCAAAAAGTCTGGCAAGAAATCAAAACACCAACCCTTCACCCCATGCAAGGGGCCAAGTGTCCAAATTTACACCACTCATCTAGTGCTGGGATCCAAAGTTGAAATTTTGAAACTAATATAAAACCAGCGAAGGGGCACCTGGGTGGCTCAGTTAAGTGTCTGACTTTGGCTCAGGTCATGATCTCGCAGTTTGTGAGTTTAAGCCCCACATTGGGCTCTGAGCTGGCAGTGTGGAGCCTGCTTGGGATTCTCTCTCTCCCTCTCTGACTGTCCCTTCCTTACTTGTGTCTTTTCTCTCAAAATAAATAAACTTAAAAAAAACAAACAGTGAATCCTCTGGGATCCCAACATGGCAAATGCAGTACTGCTCAGTAGGGACCCTTCTGCATCCTGCAATCTGTAACTCACAGATAAAACAACCTCCGTGAAGATGAGCTCTCAATAAAAATTTAAAACCCACTCATAACTGATCCACTGTGAGTGCAGTCAGTAGATGTCACCAAGAGAATGTCTGTCCTCCCAAGAACCAGAAATAACAGACTATCTAAAAGAGACAATAAAATAATTATGTGTAAAATAATGAAAGAGATAAAAGAAGGGATAAACCCAAAATGAAATAGCAGGATTGCATGAAAAAAGAATAGGTATATTTGCAAACAATTAGCTTTCTAAACAAAACTATGGTCATGGAAGTAAAAACTCAATGGATTAAACAGAGCTGAAGGGAGAATTCATAAATTGGAAGACAGAGCTGAGGAAAGTATCCAGTATGTAACACAAAGACACAAAGAGATGGAAAATGTCTTCCAAAACATGGGAGATAGAATAAGAAGGTTCAGCTTACTTCTTTTTTTTATTTAAATAATTTATTTTCAAATTGGTTTCCATATAACGCCCAGTGTTCATCCCAACAAGTGCCTTCTTTAATGCCCATCACCCACTCTCCCCCCTCCCTCACCCCCCTCACCCTCAGTTTGTTCTTAGTCTTTGAGAATCTCATATGTTTTGTCTCCCTCCCTCTCTGTGTCTTTTTTCCTTTCCCCTCTTCCCCTCCCCCATGGTTTTGGTCCAGCTTACTTCTAATAGGCATTCCAGAAGGGGCAGTAACAGACAAGAGGTGGAGGTATCTGAAAAGACGATGTATGAGCATTTTCCAGAATTGAAAGACAGAAGCCCTCAGATTGAAACAACTTGGACAAAAGTTCCCATGTATCCGTTCATCGAATACCCTGAATGCCAGACCCTGTGCTAGACATAGCAGAGAACCGAATCAGATAACTGAATAGGCTAAGAGCTAAAGTCTGTGGTTGGAAGCTGAAGACTGAACGCTAGTGGGCCCACGGGGAGGTGGGAACAGTCACTGGCATCATATAAAACACATGCCAGCTCTCCACAACACCTGGTCTGTGGAGCTGGAGAAATGTCTGGCCAGGAGTTGGGATGGGACAGGGGCTGCAGATGGTCAGGGCTCTCTTCATCTCACGTCTTCCTCTTTCCCTCTCTCCCTCCATGCCCCTACCCTGCTGCAGGCTCCCGAGCAGAGAAGAAAGCAGAGCCCCCACCTAGCAAGCCCACCGTGGCCAAGACTGGGCTGGCACTCATCAAGGATTGCTGTGGGGCCACCCAGTGCAATATCATGTAGCCCCCCACGTGGGGTGCCCCCGGGGCCACGGGGACCCCGCCTCCCACCCTCTTGTCTTCATAGCCCCCATTTCACCGGGGCCCAAGAGCTCTCCAAGGCGGAAGGGGTTGAAGGCAAGCCTGTGACTGCCGCCAGGGGCCGTGGGCGTGGCGGGCGGGCCCGGCCGCCCTGTACAGAGTGTAGCAATAGGGAGTCCCTCACCGTCGCATGGCCCTCCCCAGAGCATGCCAAACCCAGGAGTCTGTCTCCCTGTTTATCCAACCACCAGGAAAGGTCCTCCCTTGAAAAAGTATATCTCCACTTCTATCTATCTATATCTAACCCACTGTGCGAATGAACTGGGAGCGGGGCATGATCCCCAGGTGTGTATAGTCATGACTTTTCAACAATCTAGCACCACGTTGGACACATCCCCCATCCGCCCTCCTAGCTCTGCTGTCAGGCCTGCCCCACGTGGGCACAGCTCCCGTCCCCTGTCTGTCCTCCCCCAGGGGCTGTGCTCTGGAGGGCTCCACACAGCCCAGGCATCTTGGCGACAAGAGGGCCCATCCGTAAAGACTGAGCTCTGTGTGGGGTGTTGTGGTTATGTCTCCTGCTTCCTCCCTTCCCGCGTCTGGGCACAGTTCACTTCAGGAGCGTGTTCGCCGGCTCTTGGCTCTTCCTTCCCTTGCAATGTCTGCCCCAGACGTGTGGAGCACGGTGGGGAGGAGGGCCACAGGCTGGAGCACGGCCAGTGCTCGGAAGAGGTAGCAGAGAGCCGGAGGCTCCGACACCAGGCAAGGGCAGATGAGGAGGGGACCCAGAGCAGATGCCGACCCAGGCGCTCTCCACCCACCGGGAGCCACCAGAGGGAGTGCCAGCGGGACACCACTCACCAGCCTAACACACAGACCTCTGGAAACAGCAGCGGCGGCGGGCGGGAGAGGTGGCCTGACCCAACCGTGTCCCATCATCCGGTGGTGTATTTTAACCAGCCTACTAACTCCACCTGTGTAACTTGATGTACGTGTGCTACAGCCAGCTCGGCACAGCCCGTGTGGCCTCTCTGTACGTGTGTGTATGTGTCGTGACCGGCCTGAAGTAGTTAGCGTAACTCGAGGTGTGCAATCATCCATCGGAGAAAATAAAAATGGAAACCACGTACACAGCATTTTTAAAGTTTTTACTTTTCTTCTTGATGGTGGAAGGAACCCATGGACACCGTAAACCATGTTAAAAGTAGAGAAAGTACCGAGACGTTGTTTGCTTTCTGTTTTTGTCTCTCGCAAATTGTCCAGCTACAGATCACGCTGACATTTTGGCAGGCTTCCTTCCAGGCTTTTTTCTTTTCTTTTCTTTTTACTTTTTTAATGCTTTTTTTGTTTCGTTTTGTTCCCCTGATCGGCATCATATTGTACCATTTAGAACCAGTTTTCCTTTTCTCATTTAGCATTATTATCACTATGGTTTTCCCACGGCATTAAAAGCTGTTTGTAACATTAAACACTCTTCATAAATATTCACAATGGCTGCTTAGTAATCCATCTTGTGGCTATGCCTTTTCTCGAACCATTTCCTTCCTACTGGACGTTCAGGCTGCTTCTACTTTTCCAGTCTTATCACGATGTCACAGAGCGCCTGGGTGGCTCAGTTGGTTGGGAGTCCGACTCTTGATTTCGGCTCCAGTCAGGATCCCAGGGTCGTGGGTTCAAGCCCTGCACAGGGCTACACAGTGAGCATGGAGTCTGTTGGAGATTCTCTTTCTCTCTCTCTCTCTCTCCCACTGCCCGTCTCCCTCCGTCTCTTCTCTCTCTTAAAAAAAAAATGTCACGATAAACATTCTGGAGCACAGAGAGAGCTTCCTCTGAATTTCTGAGTTTTCTTTAAGATAAAACTAAAGTTCCTAGATCAGCTTTTCCCAAAAATATTGGTAAGTCAGAAGTTCATCTGAATGTCTCTCAAGTCACAGCAGCTTGGCAGTTGACACCAAGTCTCTCTGACAGAGGACCCCGGAGCCTTGGGTTTCACGGCCCAGTGGGGAACCTGTCCTCAGCCCCTCTCGCCCCCTCGGATGTGCTTCTGCCTCGGTCCAAGCTTCGGCCTGCGCCCCACTTCCTACCAGTCTGACACCGAAGAGGCCGCCTCAGGCTGCTACCTTTTGCCACCACGCTGGCCTCCTTCGCTGCCTTCCACCAAGCATGAAGCCAGACTGTACGAGCTTCCCAGGGCTCCCCTAACATGTGACCTCAACCAGGGTGGCTTCAAACAACCCAGATGTACCCTGTCACAGTTCTGGAAGCCAGAGGTCTGAAACCAAGGTGTTGGCAGGGCCATCCCTCGGGAAGCTCTAGAAGAATTCTTCCTCACGGCTGCCAGCTCCCGGTGGCTCCTGGCAATCCCTCGTGTTCCTTGACTTCATCACAGCAGTCTCTGCCTGTCTTCACGTGGCTTTCTCCTCTGTGTATCTGTGTCCCGCCCTCTTCTTACAAGGTCCACCTGAAACCCGGATGCGTTCCTGTTGATTCTTGCTTAATTACTGCCGCAAAGACCCTGGTTTCAAACAGGTCACATTCTGAGACATGAATTTTGTGTGTGGGGAGGTGGGGGGGATGCTATTCAAGCCACTCTCCAGATGCTTCCCACTCTCGCAATAAAATCCCAGGCTGCCAAGGGCCCCCTAGTCTCGCTTCTTTGTAGAAAACCTGGCTCTGGAAGGCCTGACCTCAGACCAATTAGAAAGCAGTCACTCACTGATCCAACGAGCCGAAGAAGATCGAAACCCTCATAAAACTCCTGCCTCCAGCACATCCCCTGAGCCCCGGGGTGCACCGAACTTACATTCCTGCTATTTCTATTGATTCGTTTTAAACAAACCAGACAAACCAAGAAAAAAACAAAAACAAAAAACCCCACAAAACCCCGTCATTTATTCAGGCTTTCACACAAGAGCAGAAGAAAGTAATAATTCAAGATGCCCCTGGGTCACCAGGGCTGCCTGCAAAGCCAGGAAACCCTGCAAACCCAGACTCACTCGTTCTGGAAGCTGGAGCAGGAAAGAGAACACAGGAGAAGCGTTTACTGAGGGTCACGTGTGCATTTTCTCTCTGGCTCTCACATCAGCCCCAGGGACAGAGGTTCTCATCACTTCCACACACAGAGGAGTCCTTGGCAACGCCCGGGGGTCGTGCGTGGTGGAATCCCCGTTCAACCCAGCCCTCCTCCTGTTGCCTCAAGAGTCCTTTCTTTTCTCATCAGAACTGAAACACATCTCTCCCACTGTCTACCGACCGACCAACCAACCAACCAACCGACCAGCCCTCCATCCGGTCTTCCCCTGCAGCCACTGTCACCCTCTCCCCATCTTCACCATCTTAGGTGTCGAGAACTGCCCGCCACTTTCGCTATTTCCATTTCCTCATCTCCAGTCCGGTCCTCAACCAGTTTTCATCTGGTTTCCGTCAATCTCTTGTCACTGACCCCTCTCACCAGGGATGTCACCACGTGGTCATGAAGGGAACGAAAATTCCTTTTCTTTTCTTTTTTTTTTTTACTGTCTATTTATTTGGGAGGGGGAAGGGGCAGAGAGAGAGACACAGAATCCGAAGCAGGCTCCAGGCCCTGAGCTGTCAGCACGGAGCCCGATGTGGGGCTTGAACCCACGGCCAGATAACTGACCTGAGCCGAAGCCACTCACAAGCCGCAAGGAGAAATCCTTTTCTTTACCCATCCTAGGTTCTTCAGCTGGGGCCCTTTAAGTAAGATTGGCCAAAAACAGGAGACCAAGAGAAGAGGAAGAGTTTATGAACACATGCACTGCACACGTACAGGTGGGAGCACCTGGCAACGAACAATCCAAAGAGGTCCTGAGAATTTGAACTTACCTACCAACTGGACTAAGAGGAAAAGGGGTTTTGGGCTTCCGGTGGGTGGGGAGAAGACCAGGAAAAGTGTGGTAACAAGGGTTGTAAATTTAGTAAGGTTTGTTCCTCTTCTTCTTGTCACTCTTGTCTTGCTGGTGTGGGAGGGGGAGACATCTTTACAAATGGAAATTTCCTTTATGTCCATTATTTAAACGGAGATTTCCTTTACACAAGGAGCACTTTCCCTGCACTTGTTGGTGGCCTTTCTGGGGGTGGCAAATTCGGGCACCCCCAATTTACATCCGGTCCAGGCAGTCAGCCCTCAGGCTAGCTCTCTGGGGCATGTTATGACGGCACCATGCCAACACGCCCCATTCTCTATGATGAGGTTTTGGGGCGATGGTGGGGTGGTCCGGAGCCAACCGCCAAGAAAGAATTCTTGGAGACGTCTTTGGTGCAAAATGGTGGTTTTATGAAAGCACGGGGACAGGACCTGTGGGCAGGAAGAGCTGCATGGGGTCGTGACGGGTAACTCATTATGTACCCTCAGGTTGGGAGGAGGTCGGGGATAGAGTTCAGTCTCTAAGGTATTTTGGAAGCAAGGTTTCCGGGACCCTGGGGGGCTAGCTGTTGCTAGGGAAACGCCATTTATTACTGTTTAGTAAAACCTCGGTCACCAGACCCTTCGGACGTACATCGGGAGGCCGTAAGCTTGGGCTATGATTGTCTGCATCTATCTTGGGGAGTTGAGAAAAAGGAAGTTTCCAAAGGAATTTTTACGTGTGAAAGCAGACTTACAGGATCCTGGGGGCAATCAGGGTGATGTGAAGTCAAGGTTCCCTTTTGCCCCGAGCAAACTGTCATCACTGAGACAGCTGAGCTCCCGGAGAGAGGTCACTCCGCCCGTGTCAAGGACTTGTCAGTGCGCTGGAGGCAGTGAGGGGACTTAATTTCTCATTTGCCTTTGTTTCCCGCGTCACCATGGCCAGCACTGAAACCTACCGTTTCCTTTGTTCTTGGGGGGCCCAGAGTGTCCAAGGAGCATCACACATGACCCACCTGCAGGGGGCCGGGGGGAGGTTAGCCTGTACTTGGCCCTCGGCTTGCCTCATGCTCCCTCATCATCTAGGGGAAACTGCCACCACGCAGGAGGACCTCCCTCCAGTCTCCTTTCCCTCTTTCTGGAGCTCAGCGCCTGGCTCTGGGCAGTCCACCCCGCCCCTCTCCTGGCCTCCATGGCCGTTGCCCCGAATGCTCCCGGGGTCTCTCTTTCACCTCTACCTCTCTCCTGTTCTCAGACTCATTTCCCCAACTGCTTCCTTGGATCTCCATTTGGAACCAGAGGAGGCACCTCAAAGGCGACGTGTCCTAAACCGGAGGTCAGCGAACTGCCCCATCACCTGTTTCTGCAAATCGAGTTTTATTGGCCAGCCAAGAGCGTGTGTGCGTACGGTGTCTCCGGCTGCTTTCGTGCTACGACGGCAGAGTTGAGTCGTTATGACAGAGACCTCGTGGCCTGCAAATCCTACAATATTTACTCTGGCCCTTTAAGGAAAAGTTTGGCCAATCCCCCTGCCCTAAACTGCCTCAGCTTCCTCTGGTGTTTCCCATCTCCAGGACCTGACCTTGACTGTCTGTTCCTCCGCACATCCACGCGACTGCCAAGTCTTGAGCTTCTGCCTCCTGAGTTTCCCTAGAGACTGTCCACACCACAACACCCCCAGTGTAACCACCGTCACCTTTTGCTCCCACACCTGCCCCCCCCGCCTCGGCGTAAAGGCTCGGGCTCGGGTCTGGCTGGTGAAACCTTAGCTGAGACCCAGCACCACCAAGGCCTTTTCCACTTCCAACCTCACTGTTCCTCCAGCTTCACACCGCTGCTCACAGCATCCAACTTGACCCAGAGGTCATGTGACCTTAAGAATTTTGGGAAAGGGGCCCTCGGGATGTCACCATAGGATGGAGGGACTCATGTCATGAATCAGGACAGCTGGGTGAGCGTCATGGGCTGGGGCGAGACGCTCAGGGAAGCTGGCTTGAGGAGCGCTCGTTCCTTTGCCATTCGTTCATGCGTTTAATTCCACCGGTGAGTGTAGCACCCGGCAGGGACCGGGGACCACAGAAGAACCAGACGGGGGTGGTCCTGCCTTCCTGTAACTTGGGTTCCTGGGGGGACACGGACGCCAAACAGGAGGGGAGGGCTAGGCCGTCCCACTGGTCTTAAATCTGAACAAAACCCACCGACCGGCAGGGGTGAAAATCCCAGGGTGAGCCTGGACCACCCCGTGCCCTCTCCACGCCTCAGTGCCCAGCCCTGGGACATGGAGGGAACGGTGGGGCATTCCCGAGACATTAACTACGTGGGATGGGTTTAGAACCAGACACGCGGTAAATACGGCACTAGCGATTCCCTTAGAAAAGTGGGTGCTTACGAGCCACACTGGGAGGTAAAAATCTGTACAATCAGAAGGTGCCCCGAGCCTCGCTGGGGTTCTTGGAGGGCCTGGGGCAGAAAGAGTGACCCGCTGGGTCCTGCCCTCGTGACGCTGACAGGGAGCAGACGTGGGAACAGGTGACAAGAGTTGTTGTAAGCTGCGTGTCACCGGAGGCCCCATTCCCCGTGCTTCTCCAAGACGTCCACACCTTCCGGGGGCTTATGGTCACCCAATCACACGTGCCCCGGACCGTGCCCTCTCTCCCCCCAGCTCTCCGCACCCCTCGCACCCCTTTCCTCCTTTCCTCCCCCCAAGTCCCACGTGGAACTTGCCACCTTTCCCCACTCACCACAGAAGGCAAGCTGCACAGGTCTCGGGACACGAAGCCGACCTTCTAGAACGCTTATGGAGGGGGGCGGGGGTTTCCATCACAGCCACGCACACCCGCGCAGACGGACCGCCCCTTTTCCCACGGGCTTGGCTTCCGGCCACCACAGGGCTCATCTGCGTCCACGGCCTCCCCATCGGCACTTGCCCTGCCGTGTCACCAAAGTAAGTCAGCTCCCTGCCGCCTGCTCGCTGACCTCACTCCGGGCCCCTTGGCATTTCCAGAGACGCGGCTGCACGCTGCCGGCCGGCCCCGGGCCCGCTCCGCCCGCCGAGGTTTATTTCTCTCCCGAGAAGGGGCTTAGGCGGCTCCCTGCTCCTCCTCCCACCGGAGAAGCGGCTGCGGCGGGGTTTGCGTCTCGATGAACAGTCTCGGACTTTCTGTCCCCACCCTCCCCCACCCAGGACAGTAGTAAGCCCAGAAGCGGCGGGACTGTGCAAGTGGGCGGGGTTCTCAGCTTTAGTCCTCGCAGCTTCCTGTTCCCGTTTGTAAACCCCAGTGCCGAGGTGGAGGTCTCTAAGGGCCCTTGCGGCTTTGAAACTTGGCTGCGGGACCCGGACCCCTCTCCTCCCACACCGGGAGCTGGACTGGGTGTCCTTCCTCCTCAGCCCCTCGTTCATCAAATACTCCAGGATCAGCCGGGAGCCTGTGGCTTGCTTCCACCTGACAGAAGTTGGCAAGGACGATGGGAAGCCCCCCCCCTGGGAAGCCCCCCCCTGGGAAGTCCCCCCTCCCCCCCCCCCCCGTTGATGAGGTTACATTCTATGAGGCTCCCTCTTGGCTGACTGGAGGAGGTTCTCCTCCCAGGCTGGATGAACTAAGCTGCCATATTGAGGGAGCCCACGTGGCAGGGGGCTGTGGACGGCCTCCAGGATTTGCAGGTGGCTTCCAGCTGATGGCCAACAAAACCCAGCGCTTTCGTCTGCATGCAGAATGGGGAGGGGGAAGATGGGGGAGGTTGGCGAGGGTCAGGACTCAAGAGTCCATGCACGCGTGCAAAACTCCATCATCCTCCTCACGTAGGGAAGCAAAACAGGGATGACATTCGACCGGGGATGACGAGCTCTCTGTTGAGAGCTTTCTTTCCTGATTCCACTTCTGGGCCACACACCAGATTCAGAGGCTGCTAACACTGAGGGCGGGGCCCCTGCAAGCCCGTGGGCGACTTGTCTGCTCGCACTACACGTGACATCAGAAACTGAGGGAGGGGGCGCCTGGTGGCTCAGTCAGTTAAGCGGCCAACTTCAGCTCAGGTCGTGATCTCGCAGTTCATGAATTCGAGCCCCCCAGTGAGCTCTGGGCTGACAGCTCGGAGCCTGGAGCCTGCTTCGGATTCTGTGTCTCCCTCTCTCTCTGCCCCTCCCCGGCTCGCGCTCCGTCTCTCTCAAAAATAACATATAAAACAATTTTATTTTTTTTTAATTAAAAAAAATTTTTTTTAACGTCCATTTATGTTTGAGAGACATAGAGACAGAGCATGAACAGGCTCCAGGCTCTGAGCCATCAGCACAGAGCCTGATGCGGGGCTCAAACTCACGAACCATGAGATCATGACCTGAGCTGAAGTCGGCCACCCAACCGACTGAGCCACCCAGGCGCCCCTTAAAACAATTTTAAAAAGTAAAAGAAACTGGAGTGCCTGGGTGGCTCAGTTGGTTAAGCGGCCGACTTTGGCTCAGGTCATGGTCCCGCGGTCTGTGAGTTCGAGCTCCGCGTCGGGCTCTGTGCTGATGGCTCAGAGCCTGGAGCCTGCTTCAAATTCTGTGTCTCCCTCTCTTTCTCTCTGTCTCTTCCCCTGCTCACACTCTGTCTCTATGTCTCTCAAAAATAAATAAACATTTAAAAAATTTTTTAAAAAGTAAAAGAAACTCTTGAGGGACAGAGGGTGGGAGGCAGATGTGGGGGTTCTCCCACGCCAGGCCTGCATCTGGAAGGCCTTCAGGCATGGGTGTCAGGAGAGGCCTTCCCGTGGTCAGAAAAGATGGCTCCACCTTGCCGCGACCCCCGCAGCTCCTGGCTGGTTCGCGCTGTGGCGGCTACTTGGTTTTCACCCGTGCATCCTTCCTCCTTCCTCCTCTGTGCTCTGAGTTTCCCCTTTCCAAATCCCTCCTTCCCAGAAAATGGGATTGTTCTCTTCGTCTTGCCGAGGAAAGTACCAGGCCTCTGTTTCTGACTTGAGATCTAAGCTCCTGGCCCCATGCACCTGAAAAGTGACGGCTTCTCTCTTCCCCGCCATTTCCCTAATTTGCTGACCCTGGCCCAGAGGCCACTAGCTGTTTCCTCCTGTTTCCTAGGCCTGCCATCCTCCCCGGGAGAGTCTAGAACTTTCCTGGGGAAGGATTAATGCGGACAGTCTTCTCTGCATCTGTCCTCACAGAGTGGCATTAGGCGACACCGATGCCGTTAGCGTGGCCGCAGCCAGGAGGCCGCCTGGTGGGTATCTCCCGTTTTTCCAGGAGCGGCGGTAAGGCAGCGCAGGGCAGGTGAGAAAGAAACCCGGACCGCGGGCCTGTGGCGCAGGGAGCCAGGGCGCCTGCTCAGGCCCGGCGCCGACGTGCGGCCCGTCCGATCGGCGGTGCGCTCGGAGGTCCGGGAAGCAGCGGGGATGCTTCTGAGCCACGACTCGGCCTCTGCCCGCGCGAAGCGGCTAGAGAGCAGGGAAGGGAAATCCCAGAGCACCGCGCTCCCCACGGCGGTGAGGCGAACAGCTAGGGCGAAGCTTCTGGAGCCGGGTTCTAGGGGTCCACACCCGCCTCCTGTGCACGGAGAGGGGCCTTCGCCCAGCTGGGCGGTCTCCGAAGCCACCACCTCCAGACCACGTGGGAAACACACAAAGAGAGACGCGGGGCCCCGGTGCGAATCACAGTCCAGACCTACCAAACCTCCCTGCCTCACTCCAAAGGGGCACGGGGGCCGCTCAGGGTTTCTGCAAAGACCGGCTACCACGGAAGATGGTCGGAAAGGACTGCGAGGGCTTTTAAGAGCTTTTTAATGTCGAACTTTAAAAAACCGTACTTCGTGAAGAAGCAATTGATCCACACAGTCCAGTGTCTTCTGGGTCCTTTGGGATTCCTGCAAGGGGTCATGGTGGTCTCGTGGGAAGGGCTTCACGGGGCGTGGAGTCTGCAAGAAGTCTTTTCCAAATGGGCTTGTTTAAAAAGCATGCCCATCAGTGACCAAAACCAAGGTGGCCTGCAGACATGGATTTCTCTCACGGGGACAGAGATCCGAAGGGTCATCTCAGGCTTATAACCAAAGGGGGTTTGTGGTTACTGAGATTTGCCCTCCCCCCCACCCCGTGATTATACCTGGACCTCGGCCGGAAACCCTGGACGGTTGGGACCACGGAGCGCCAACAGCTCGGCCACTGTCTGGGGCCGTGTGCCAAATGGAAGGGGCCGCTGAACTGTCAGGCCGGTATACTCTCCCCGACGGAGTTTTCAGAAGGGGTGAGAAGTTGGGGGAACCCAACACGAAGAGAGGGCTGGACTGGCCTCTCATCCCGCCCCTCAGACAAAGACCACGTCAACTCGGGAAACTCCAATTAGATGCTTGCTTTGTAAAGTTTATTGACAACTGTTTGGTCCCAACACACAAAACAGCACTTGAACCACAAATAAAGTGTTCAAACAAAGTAGACAGTTAAGGAAAACATCTCTTCCCCCAAGCCCGATCCAAAACAAACAGTGCACATGGGAAAGGGGGGTCTGGCGAGGACTTCTCGTCTTGGTTTTTGTTTTTTTTTTAAACAGATAAATCTAATCTGGCACATCCTCCCACCCAGAAATAAAGAATTTCATTGCTTAATTCTCATACATCATTTTGTCGCATCATTTAATTAAGCCTCTGGATAAAAAAATAGATCACACTCAGACTGGCCGTTGCGGAGCGCGTTACGGACACACCGAGCTCACACCGTGTTCTCTCATCTTCCAACAGCGGCCGTTAGAGTCACACACGCGTCCCAGGCTGACTGGCGACCCCGGCCAACGGTTCGGTTCGACCAGACTCCCACGACAGCTCACGTCCGCAGGCTCTTCTCTGTCTGTTGCCCGAAGAAGCCGCTCTGAGACTGTCCCTAAGTGACTTGTAATGGTGCAATCCCGCACCTGCGAGCAAAACTGAAGTCCAAGAGTGCAAACTCAGCCTTAAGAAGTCTCAGAATAAGGCAACTGAGGTTCTCAACACCAACTTTATCACACTGTTTAAAAGCTTCTTAAAAAAAAATTGCACGTCTGTATTTGACTTCCTGCCGTCCTATGTCTGTAGAGGAAATGCCTTCGTTCCTGGAGGGTTCGCAGAGGGGCCGTGATGCTTGGAAGGCTTTTCCGGTGCTGCTCCCTCCCGACTGGGGCCGCGTGTGGAGAACTGGGAACCACTGGCTTCGTTTTAAAGATTTTGGGGAACAAAAATCTGACGTGTAAAAATCTCTCTCTAGCCCTTGTTCCGTGGCATTTTATCCAAATGCTGGCTATGACATCAGAGCCCACTTTCTGGCTTTCTAGAAATTACAAAACATGAACAATTCCCCAAAAGAAACCATCTCCGTAGTGGAAGACCTTAAGCCCTCAGGTTCTTTCTGCTCTATGAATGAATCCGCCTTTTTGCCCAACAAATACAACCCATTGTAAATGTCAGGTTTCTCCAGGAGGGGTGAGAGGTCATCGTCACCCGATGCCTCCGCCACCTCGAGGCGAAGGTCATTCCACAGGGCAGTGCTCCCTCCAAGGCTGGCTTTTCCCAAAGGCCAACATCAGACACCACAAAAACCCAAACACGCTTCCAACGACAGCGAGAAGTTAACGGTAAAAGCGGACACTATTAAAAGAACGGAGCCAACACGCATGCGCGCGCACACACACGCACTCACGCAGAAAGCTTCCCAGCTCCCAAAACCAGGTTTAAAATTACAAATACAAGGTTAAGATGATCAACCTTGGCCTTCACACGCATAGATAGAATGCTGTCTCTTCCTAGTGGAAAGAGTATCGATACCACTCCTGTTAGTGCGCCCTGCCTCCTCAGCTCTGATTTGTAATCTATGCATTTCATGCATATTTTAGGAAATCAGACTCTCTTCCCAACATTGCCTCTCGACACACAGCACTGTGTGCTAGAATTCAAATGCTGACTTCAGATTCGTGACACCAAGACCATCTCCTTTTCCTTAACCTAATGCATATCAAACTGGAATGGAACATAAAAGGGAAGCTTAAAACATCCTCGACTTTCTAGAAAGCTCCTACGCGGAACCCTGAAGTGGAAACATTTAAAAATTTTTGTAATGAAGCCACATTTGTCAACTACAGACATAGTTTACAAAAACAACAACAACAACAGAACCCAAACCAAGGCACGCTTACAAGTCACATGGAAGCCAGGAACCTTCCTAGTCAACGTGAAAATACATTCTGACCACCTCGCCGGCCCTTCTGCTCCCGTGTGTGGACACTCAGGCTGTGGAGCAGGCTTTGCTGTGAAGACACACCATGCACTTGACTCCTCCTGTCTGGAAACACCAGCAAGCCAAGGCTCAGAGGCTCCCTTACGCTACATGGAGGATTCCAGCCCAGGCATGGCATGAATGGAGGTAAAACCACTCCCTCCGAGCTGAGTTCTCACCGCTTCCTTCTTACGGAACACCAGTACCTTTCATGATAATTAAGAAAAATTTGGTAAAATACATTAAGAATTCTTTAACAAATGCCAGGTGGTTTGTTTCTTCCCAAATAAACAGGGGAGGAAAAAAGAAAAACAAGTCAGCTCAAGGCTGTGTTCAATGCCAAAGAAACGAAACATCATGGGCTACACCTAAGGACGAAGGAAGGGGCTTCTAGGGGCTCTCAGGCAAACAGAAAAGGCTGTGTTTTTCGAACCCACTTTTGTGTGAAGAATCAGACAGCGTTTCCCCATCCTAATTCTATATTCAAAACGCGAGTCAAAGCTTGGTTATAGGTGCAAAGGAAAAATTGGCTGCCAATTTTACTCTATTTTTGGGTTGCTTTTTGGCTGGGCTTTCCACGGGGTCCTTGCTGAGCAGGGACTCTGAGGTTTCCGAGGAGGGGCAGGGAGGCACCGGGGCGGCTGCTGAGACGCGGGGTGAGCCGGACTCGGAGGCTGGGTGTTTGCTCTTTACTGGTACGGGAATTTCAATGCTCTCTTCTTGGTTTAAAATCATGATTTCTGTAAACACAAAAAAGCAAATCCCTTCAGTTCTAGGACCTGCCAGACATGTTGGTTTTTAGTTTCTCTTTCAGATTATTTCAAGAAAATATCTTAAAAAACTTTTTTTAAGTTTATTTATTTTAAGAGACAGAACAGAGGAGGGGCAGAGAGAGAGAGAGAGAGAGAGAGAGAATGCCAGGCAGGGTCTGTGCAGTCAGCATGGAGCCCGATGAGGGGCTCAAACTCATGAACCATGAGATCATGACCTGAGCGGAAACCAAGAGTCGGATGCTTAACCACCACTGAGCCACCAGGTGCCCCTTAAAAAAATGTTTCAAAAATCCCCCACGGAGCATCATGCTCAGGTCACAATGTATGTATCAGATATGTGGTCACTCTGCGTCACTTAAAGTCAGATATTTTATGAACCGCACCTCGGCTGTCCCTGGAATGACCAAGTTTTAGAGAGCTTCCTTTCTGGCCATAACTCGACGGGCAATGGTTTAGAAACAGGTTTTCCCCACTCTGGGTCCTCTGCCCATTCATCCTGTCAGGCAAAGACCCAGGAGTCGCTGGGGACTGAAGACTCTCACCCCAGCAGGGACGTCAGCGTCACGAAGCCCCAGGCCCTTCCCCCGCCAGAGGAGCGCACTCTGCGTGGACCTAAGGTGGGCAGCGCTAGGGAGAGGGCTGCGGAGTCAGAACCGCCCTCAGACAGCCAGACCCGGAGACGGCCGCTGTTCCCGCAGCGTCTACAGGCCGCTCCCTCTCCGGCTGAGCCCCAAATGCTGGGCCCGCCTCAGGCACGAGGCCGGTTCCGCTTGAGAGACTCCCCCCTGCGCGTGCGAGGGGCTCTTGCACCGAAGGCACTGCGAGGAGAGAGTGCCAGTCGGGATGCAGAGCCCGGCTCCTTCTCAGGCTGACACTCAGTGGAATGGCAGACGCCGCTGCAATTATGTCTGTGTCCCTTGTCACAGGCGCACAGGGAGCTCACGTTTACTACGTGCGCCACGGCCATAACCCCGTGGCAGCGTTATTATCCGTCACACGCCAGCCCTAGCCGTGCTGCCTCGAGGAGGACACTCCCGCCCCTGTCACAGGTCGCGTCCTCCAAAGGCAGAAGCCGGGTGTCCGTTCCCCTCCTACTTTCCAGATCGACAGCCTCAGCTCTTTCGCTGGGCACCGCGAGGTTGTCCCTGGTGTTCCCCTGGAAACAGCATGCAGAGCAGAAGAGAACTCGCTGTGACAGATGAAGGCGACAAGGAAAGGGCCTCCACAGAGCAGGTGGGCCACCCTCTGAGGAGGCCAGGTGATATAGCAGCAAGACAAGAGGCCTGGGGTTCAAATCCCGGCTCGGCGACTTTCCGGTCCAGCAGCGTGCGGCCAGCGTGGTCTCCCGCGGCGGCCCTAACTGCACCCCCCGTCACCTGCCCTGCAAGGCTGTGGTGAGGACGAAGCATGGACATGCCTGTGATCTCAAGCGTGGGGTCGGGCACAAGGGGGACACGCGGGGCCGGCCCAGGTCCGTACTCCATGCGGCCAGCTTCCTGTCCCCTCTCAGATCACCGTGCAGAGCCCAGAGCTCACGTCACAGGTGCCCCCTGCCTCCCCTGCATGGCCTCACGAGGCCCCGGGACGCGGTGCGGTCACTCATCTCTAGGCCGGACCGGGCGGCCACGCGCGGCTGGTGCCAGGCGTGCCCGCGAGCCGCTGCCGGTACGCAGGCGGGGAACACACGCCCAGCAAGCTCCCCGCACGCGGCCGTGGCCTGCTCCACAGCCTGGCTGCGGCACCCCTCCAGAGCCGCCGTCTGTCCCGGCTGGCTGCTCCCCGAGCCGCCCCGGGCTGCGAGCCTAGCTCTGCAGGAGAACAGGGTCCTGAGTAATTACCACCAGTGCGGGTATTTCTGGGCCTGAAAACCCGTGGTCGCTCCCCACCTCCGTCCGACGTTTACCGTACCGGCATCGTTCTTTTAGCCTTTAATCCAGAGAAAAGCCCCCGAACAACACAGTGCATCCTACCAGAAGGCGCTGGAGGGTGTTCCTCAAACTGAATGAGGTCAGCGGACTGGAGGATGACGGGGTCTGGTCTCAGCTGAGGGGACGGCAGGCATGACGGCACGGGCGCACACAGGAGGTCCACAGGGGGAGTCGTTGGTCAGACGGAGGAGCTCCTGCTCAGCCTGATGGGGCCCTGGGCAGAGAAGGCAGGCGAGACTCTACTGAGACTGTGCCCGAGGCTTTCCTTCCCGGCCTTCGAGACGGAAAAGGCCAGGAAGTCCTCAAGATCTCTCGGTTAAAAAGAAAACAAACGCCATGAACAGAAAGGTCCCGGTCACATCTGGTGAGGAAAATGTCACCAGCCAAACTCTCCTGATTTGTATTCTTAGAAATTGTAGTCCCCTAAGGGCCATAGCCAAGAAAAAAAAAAAAAAAAAGACAAAGGGGGTTCCACAGCTGGCTTCCAAGGAGGAGAAAGAAAAATCCTTAGACAGCGTATGAAGTAGTTAAATGAGCAAGAGCAGGAGCTCCGAACCAGAAGAGTGGAACCCCAGTTCCGTCACGCCCCCGCTGAGTGGACTCGGGGGAGTAAGCCCTTTAACCTCCCGGAACTCGGGTTCCTCGTTTGCGGACTGGAGGCAACTTGTGACAGCTGAGGGCAAGAGCTCCCTCGGGAGCTCTCTAAAGTGTAACACGCCGCACGCCTGAGGCCTCCGACACACACAGACCGCAGTAACACTTCTAAGTAGCCACTTACAGGGTCATATCAAGATTGAAGGCTCACACACCACAACTAACCCAAAACTCTTACAATAAAGTTAAAAATTGCTATAGAGCTCAAACCAGCCAGTTTCCAGCCACAGAGAAAATTCCACGTAAAATAAAATCTAAGTGAACCGATGTCGTTTTTAGTATTAGTATCCAGTCTCTCCCAGGGAGGCCCTGTGACAAAGACTGTCCTTGATCCAACATTAGCCAGCCCTTTGAGCCCTTCTCCATAGGCCTTGACCTTGGCCTTCCATGTCCGTCTGGTACTTCCCAAGTCGGCTCTGAGCAAGAAAGGGAGTTTTGTGAGAACCCGCACCCCTGCTCTCTGAACAAGGTCTCCGTGCCTCCACCCCTCCCTCTGCTCCTGGACTCATCCCACTTTCATTTTAAGTGTATTTTTGAGAGAGGGAGAGAGAGCGAGCGAGTGAGCAAGGGGAGGAGCGGAGAGGGAGAGAGAGAATCCCAAGCAGGCTCCGCACTGCCAGCGCAGAGGCCAACACTGGCTCCAACTCAGGAACCATGAGATCACGACCTGGGCGGAAATCAACAGTCGGACACTTAACTGACTGAGCCGCCCGGGCGCCCCGCCTTGTATTCAGAGCTGAGTTCGAGCTCCCTCCCCTAGTGCGGCAGAGTTGACGCTACTGCAATAGTCTTAAAACACCATTTTAACAAGCGTCTGAGTGACTCTGTCCTTGAACATCTGAGCTGGGCTGACGTACTGTCACTACAGGGCGCCCACATCCTTTAAGAGCCTTAACCACTAACCATAAAATGCCATCAAGCGCAGGCCAGTTTTTCGGGTACTAAACACCAGACTGCTTTGGAAAAGGTACGAAGACTTTAATGAAGGAGAACAGCCCAGTGTGGTCCTTTTCCAGCCCCACGCCCACCCCCGACTCCCGCCCACTCCCAGCCACTTCTGGAGCCTCGCAAGCTCTGTTCTGGTTTTCCATGCTCACCATCGCCGCCCGCTCCAAGTCGGCGTTCCGGGGCCGTATGAGGCTCGAGCGCCGCCGGGACGCTCTCTGTGGCCGAGGGCTGGTGTTCGTGACTGGCAGGGGAGAGCCCGAGCGAACTCCAACGGCCTGGAGGACCAAGAGCGCCCGTCAGAGGGAGGAGTCAGGGAGACAACCGGGAGTTGTGAAGCGGGGAGGGGACAGGTGCTTACTTACTTTTCATGTCATTTTTTAACACTACAATTCTCTTATGACCATGTCCTTTTATCCAGACCACCTGCACACAAGACATACTACGGGTTAAGTAGTGGAAAAGGAGGAGAAATAAGCCCTAAATCCAGGCAGAATGTGACCTACTGTGTGACCTAAAACACCTTACAAGTTAGAAACTGACGCCAAGAACAGTTTTTCTATACTTCGTCTAGCGTTTGAGGTAAAAGCAGCCGGCAGAAACACACCCTTTACAAGATGTGTCTAAACACGGTGAGACCCAGCTTTAAAACCCACTTTGTGGCTCTTCCAAAGACCATCTCCCAAACACCAGTTCTGGGCTATTAAAGGAGACTGTTCTCACAGGAGAGCCCTATTGTTTCTAGAAACTAAACATACCCCAAGAGGATTCATGGAGATCTCCCAGACCCCCCAAACCAAGCCCCCCGTCCTACTCCTAAAACAGAGTCCTGGCTCCACCTCCTCGGTGGTGAAGGAGCAGAGCGGAGGGCCTCGGCACCCCGCACCGCCCACACGCGTCTGTCACCGAGTGCCCGATCTCAGCCTCGCCGGGTCCTTCACTGCCCCCTCCATCCCCTTCACACAGGTTCGCTCGGGTGTCGCTCCCACCTGGACTCCGGCCACGACGAGGATCCTCCCCAAGCCCCCTCCTCCCCTCCCGCTGCTACGGAACGCAGCAGGGACACTGGTGCTCTCCACACACAAACCCGAGGCTCCCCTGCCCTCCCTCCAGGCCCTTCCTCTCACCCGAGGGGGAGGCCCCCGTACGTGAGCTCCTGCTTCACCGATGGGCCCCTGCCAGGTGTTAGCGCCCTCACAACCTTCCACGCTGCGGGTCGCTGCTCTGCGTCCGCTTATGTGGTCCCTTCTGTCACAGGGTTCACTTCTACACACCCCCGACACGTCGGCCCTGGGATGAACCCCAAGCCCAGGCGTGGGCCCCGCTCGTGGTCCCTGCTCAGTGCACCTGCCAGCGGCTGCACCGGTGACGCTGCCTCGTCACCTGCTCAGGCGCCCTGACCCTCCGCCACCTCATCACCTGGCAGACAGGAATTTCATACAGGCTTGCAGAACGAAGGAGAAACGCTGAAGTCATTCACTTTACGCCCACGACAGGTTTTGCAGAATGCCAGCCACGTCGTCACGCCGGCGGCGTTTCTGCCCGCTGTGCAGGAGAGCCAGCCCGCAGCCGCGCAGGAAGACGCGCTCCAGGAAGCACCCACCTGAGGGATGGCTCCCAAGAGCTCCTCCACGCTGCTGTAGCCATAGGTCTTGGGCTGCAGTGTTTCTCCGACATACTTGCTGTAGGCCATGGAAAACTCGTGCAGGAAAAGCTGCTGGTAGTGGTAAGTGTGAAGCAGAGACCGCACGTTCTTGGCAAACAGATACAGGCTCGTGAGCTTCACGCACTCCTCCGTCTGATCGTTAGTAAACACCTAGTTCCAGAGAAAAACACGGCGTTCGAAACGCTCAGAGTGACTGGCCCTGCCCCCCAGGGGTCGGGGCCTCCAGGTGAGAGTGAAAAGGCAGCAAGTCAACTCGAAAATGGACAAGAGCCAGGGAGGAGGAGGGGTGCAGCCAAAGACCTCCTTGGAGAGAAAGCAGCGCCCTGAGCGACCCTGAGTACTACCCGTGCTCTACGCCAGCAGAGGCTGAGGAAACTGGCCCACCTGGGGTCTCCGACAAGGAGGAGGGGAGAGCTGCATCAGACAGCAGGGACTGCACCCCCTGAACCCCCACTCCCAAAGTGGTGTTCCAAGGAACACGGCTGGAGGACATCAGTCTTCTTGGGGAGCGGGGGCAGCAAGGAGAGAAACCACAAAGCTTTTCTGTCCTTGAGTAAACCAATTCCTTTACCAGACACCTTTCCAGAGTCTTAACGTACACGCACTGAGAATCTCTCTGGGAAGGGATATTTCCCAGCCCTCATTGGCCAGGGAAACAGTGTTCACGTAAGATAGAATTAACAGGGGCGCCTGGGTGGCTCAGTCAGTTAAGCGGCCGACTTCAGCTCAGGTCACAATCTCACAGTCTGTGAGTTCGAGCCCTGAGTCGGGCTCTGTGCTGACGGCTCAGAGCCTGGAATCTGCTTTGGATTCTGTGTCTCCCTCTCTCTCCGCCCTTCCCCTGCTCACGCTCTGTCTCTATGTCTCTCAAAAATAAACATTAAAAAAAAATTTTTTTTTAAATTTTAGAAAAGAGAGAATTACAGAGTCTAGAAAATGTTGGATTTGGTATCAAAGAACAAACCAGAAGTGCATAGTAGTTAAAGTAGGAAAACTAGCTTTTATTTAAGAACTACTACAATAAAGGAAAAGCAAGAACCTCCGTGTAGAATTGGGCTCAATTCTGAATACGACAAAGAAAATGGCGATTTATAGCCAAGGAGGGAGGAGGGTGTTCGTGGGTGGAAAATTACTAAGACATCCAAGGTCACCGTCTAGTCTAGAAGGCGACTCCCAGGAGCCTGGCCTGAGTTTGGCCAAGGATAGAAATTTTGTCAATATCTTTTAATTATTTAGTTAACAATCACATGGTTATATGCTGACGATGGCATACCGCTCTGTTCCTATGTTGCTGGATTTTACTAGTTACTATCCTACTTAGAACCATCGTCTTTTGGGAGACTATATTAAATTTTTGTTATTAAAGTTGCTTTGGCTTCAGAAAATGAAGGGGTAAGTTATTTGTTTTGGACATGACCTAGAATGGTTTTTACGAAGTTGGAGTTATGCTTTAAAAGTTAGTTAAAAATCCAACTGTTAACCTATCTGGTGCTGCTGTCTCTTTCAGCAATAAAATGTCAATGATCTTACAGCCCCTTTTGTGGTAACTGGTCTAATTTTTTTTAATAAATTTTTTTAACGTTTTTATTTTATTTTTGAGAGACACTGAGACAGAGCGTGAGCAAGGGAAGGACGGAGAGAGAGAGGGAGATACAGAATCTGAAGCAGGCTCCAGGCTTTGAGCCATCGGCACAGAGCCCGACGAGGGGCTCGAACTGACAGACCGTGAGATCGTGACCTGAGCCGAAGTTGGCCGCCTAACCGACTGAGCCACCCAGGCGCCCCCTAATTTTTAAGATCTAGGGTCAATTTTGATAATTTTGGAGGATGGAGGGGGCTTTATCTATTTCTGTAGTATTCTCTTACAAGTCTTCTAACCTTAAGTGCTATTCTTAAAAGGCTACTTGGGTGACCAGCCTTCCTTTCTGACCTGTGTCTGACTGACGAGTCGCCCGGAGTCCCCACACAATCCATCTGATTCAGACACACCTAACGGCAGCAACCGCAGCCCGGGAGAGCACAAGCACCTCGGCTCAGACTCAGGAGGCAGGGGCTTCCCTCTCAGCTTGCCGCTTGTTTGGGCAAGGAGCCCACGCCCCTGCTACGCCTCTGTTCGTTTGGCTACGCAATGACCGACTGGCCCCTTCCAGCTCTACACCCTCTAATCCAGACCACCAGGTGACCCAGAAACATCGGATTCAGCGGTTCTCCTATGACGGCGGCTCTACGGAAGTGTCCACACCCATACCTCCACTAAGTAGGGCAGACTCTTCAGAAGTTCCGTCAAGGTCATGAATCCGTATTCGCAGGGGTTGAGGGGAGCGCTGTGGGTACTTTCGTAACGTCTCCTGAGCTCAGCGACAGACAGGTGGGCGGCTCCGTCCCACGACATCAGCACCACCAGCAGCTGGGCAGTGAGAGCACGCAGGGACTTGCGGTTGATCAGCTGAATCTGTTTGCCCGACGCCATGTCAGCAACCTGGGAGGACAAGAGCCCACGTGTTTCCCAGCTCGAGAGAGGGACGCCGCGCCACGCCCGCTCAGCCACTGGCCTTGGGCTGCCGAGACCAACACGGGGAACTTCTCTGATTCCTTCTCCTTCAGCTGCTGTGGGGCACAGGACTGACGTCTCAGGGGACACCAGGGCGGGAGCTGTCCTCTCCCTTTCTGCTGGCCCACAATCAGAAACTCCCATCAACACCAGCCCTCTCTTGGGGCCTCCTTCCACTCCCCAAGGTCCTGAACTGAAGGTTGCCGGGCTCGGGGAGGGGGTGCGGGAGGGGTTTGGACTGTGTCCCAGGGGCTCGACTGGGGCAGGGACTGCCCGGAACGCTGACTAAGGACTCCCACATTCTGCTAGTCCAGCACTGCTCGTCGGCAAGCGGGTAGTTTCCTGTCTGACTGCATGTCTACCCCTCGATTCTGCCCTGTTCTCAAGGAGACAACGGGTTTGAGTGATGAAGCGCGGTGGAAGAGGAAGCTCCTGAAAAAGACAGAGGTTGTCACTCGGGACCAAAGAGCGTGTGAAGAAACAGGCGTCTGGTAACTGAGCCCTGCAGGCACCCACGCCGCCGAGGTGTTGGCAGGCAAACCAAGGTTTACCGTTTCCTGGTTTCCCTCCGCCTGGTTTTTCAGCAAGACCACAGGTCCTGGTGTAGGAGTGCAGGCTGGGCCACCACAGGCTTGTGTGCCGTGGGCGCTCCGGGCAGAGCAGCGAGCAGCACCTGAGGAACTGTCACGATTGCGCTGTGCCCCTGGTTTGGGACACTCACCCAAGCCCGGGCGGAGGCTGGAGGGCAGACCCCCATGCCACTCGTCATGGTGACAGGTTTGTGGCGGCTTCGATGACACATTTCCCCTGCAGTCGTAGGGTTAAATCAGTCAACAGAGTCCAGTCCAGTGGAGTCCGAGTCATCTTCTTCGATGCCTAGACCATCGCTACTGCTCTAGCCTTTCAAGGAGTAAAAATAAAAACCTGCTCTTCTGATGCTACTCAGATACATCTCTGGATTCTGAACCCACACTACACAAGAGCATCCTCTAGACAGCGTACAAAAGGTGCCAGGGCTCCGAGCACGCTGGGACTAACCGCCTCAGAATCCTGGAGATGGGGGAGGCCCGCTCCCCAGCATCTCCCAGAAGCTCCCGGGAGACGGAGACGCAGCAGCAGCCAGGGCAGCACGCCGGAGCCCTCCGATCCTTCCCCATCTTGACCGCTCATGCCCCAACTCCCCCCTCGCTCGCCCCTGCTCATCCGAGTGTCCGGTCGTGGCTGAGTCTTGCTACCCACTGAAGCCCTCCACTGCCTTCCTGCTGGGTGAGCGAGCGTCCAGGGGGCCTATGCGACCCCATGGCCTTTCAGTTCCTTGACTTCCTCATCTCCAGGGACACCCCCTTCCACTCAGTTCCGCTGCAGACACCCATTCCCAGGTCGCGCTTGAGATCTTGCCATCTACGGCCCGCTGCCAAAGTAGCTCATGCAAACCTCCCGTGCACCCTGTGCGCCAAAGGGGCCTGCGGTGGGCGCTGGGGCAGGAGATGGAAAGGAGATGGAGGGAGCAGCTCGCCGTCCCCTTCTCCGGCTTCCCCTGCACGGACTCGCACTTCCTCCCGATTGAAGCCCTCTGCCTTCTTCACTTCCCTCTCGTGTTCGCCTGGGCGCTGGTGGGCCGCAGTTCATTACCACTCTCGTCACACTCCGTGAACAACTCTGGCCCCTTTGCACCATGTGGCAAACTCGCACCTGAGCCCCAGGAAACCCAGGGTAGTGCTGCGGGCACCGCCTCCCTCCTGCGCAGCTCCCCTCCTCCCCGCACCCTTGCCCCATGTCCTGGCGGGTCCCACGCACCGCACCACACCATGAGGGGCCTCTGTCTCGAATCCTGTGTCTTTCGTCCTCTCTCTGGGTGGTTGCTCTCACCTCCCACTTCACAGAGAAATAGCTCGTGGAGGGTACCTCTCTCCTTCTCCCAGAGAGAAAAGTCAAACTTCCCTGTGTCTGCATCCCCCGGCTACTCCCTCCCTCCTGTCAAAGCGCTAATATCAGGGCTGAATGCCAAGCCCCACGCCTGCCTCCTCGGGAACCTGCCCCACCACCATCTTGTCTCTGTGTATTTCTCTTCTCTCCTTCGAGCGCGTCCTTCCCAGAAATTCTCAAACACGTTCGGTCTCTTCTACCCGAGAAGAAAGCACCCACCGAGAGCTCACGGGCTCACTGGGTCCCACGGCCTGGCGGCTGCCGCCTACTCCCTCTGCTCCTTCACAAGGGGACCAGCCGAAAGGCCGTCTGCATCACCTGCCACTGTTTTCTCGCCTCCTCCTCCTTCTCCTTCTCCTGCCCGACCCGCTCAGTGTGCCCCTGGTCCCCACCCACTGGTAGTGACCCTGCCCCTGGCCAGCAACACCAAGTTCCTCCACACAGCCAGGCCCGCAGGTCACGTTAGTCCCTGCCCCACTCGTCCCAGCAGGTGACGCTGCTGCCCGTTGCTCCTCCTTGGCCTGAGCGTGCTGCACTCCAGGCGTCCTCCCCGCTCCGTCTCCGCAACGGTTCTCCTCCCCTTAACTGGACAGCATGAGAAAGCATCCCCTCCACCTCCGTAACCAGGGCTGCCTCCGCTTGGTGTGTTTTCCCTTCCATTCTCCCTCCTCGTAGTGAGTTTGGTTGGTCCCGGGCTGGAGGCGGCCTGACTGCCCAGCTGCTCAGCCTAGGACAGCGGGGGTTAGTTCAGCCCAGGGCGGGAAGGAAGAGGAAGTCGTCCTCTCCAATCCCATCACCAGCAACAGGGGCACTGTGAGCCTAGCCTGCTCCTAAGTCTACCCAAGTGAGTCAGAATCTGGAAGGGGATGAGGTCTGTGATTACAGTCTCCCCAAAACTTCAGAGATGACGAACTACTTACAAGAATACACCTGAAAAAAAAATCCTCGGATAAAAGAGACCTTATTGGTTCAAACAGTCATTACTTTGACAAGGCCCCGAATAAACACACAGAAGCAAGACCGAAAATCTTCCCTGCCAAACCAGGGCCATCTCCTGTTACCTCATAAGGTACCGCATCGAACAGAGCACTTTCCGTGAGGCAGAAACGAGGGCGAGGTGTGAACGGAGAAAAGCTAACGCACAGGCAAACGCCCGGCGGAGACGATCCCACATCGTCCACGAAAATAACAACCTGCTCACCTTTACAACGTGGCAAAGCTTCTGTGTTAAAGCTGAAAGGGAACTGACATCGTAGTCCTGGAGACGAAACGTGTAACCAAAAGTTTTCGCGTATTCCGTAAGCAGGTCTGTCATCATAAGGCAGTTATCTTTTTGGGACCGAAGGAGTCTGACAAACTGGGCAGCGAGAGCTTTGAATCGCTCCACCTCCGTCAGAGTGAGGATTTTTTCTTCTCCACATTCCAACACCTTGGAAAAGACACAGCAGGAAGAAGGCGGGACTGAACAACCCACGACTGTTTGTGGAACTAAATGGCATGTGGTTCGGGACTGAAAAGCACTCTGGCCTTCTTTAACGGGTACAGAACTTCATTCTGCAAGACGAAGTGGTTCTGGAAACTGGTGGCACAGCGCGTGATACGTTTACCACCACTGAACAGCACACTTAAAAAGAGTTAACTAAGTAATGTGTATTTTACCACACGCAAGAAGAATTTCAAAAGCACTTTAGGCGCCTGGGTGGCTCAGTCGGTTAAGTGTCTGACTTCAGCTCAGGTCATGATCTTTCGGTTCATGAGTCCAAGCCCTCTGTCAGGCGCTGTGCTGACAGTTCAGAGCCTGGAGCCTATGTCGGATTCTGTGCCTCTGTCTGTCTGTCTGTCTCTCTGTCCCTTCCCTGCTTGCTCTCTGGTATCTTTCTCTTTTTCTCAAAAATAAATAACTTAAAAAAACACTAATGCTAATAAAATTAACAAACACCATCTTGTTTAACTTAGCAATGGCTTAACGGCTAAGCATCTGTATCACCTCATGGACCCATCCCTGCCTCCAATCTAAGAGATTTGAAAAATATGGCCCTAAGGGAAAAACATTCCATTTAAGAAATCAAACTATTAAAAAAAAATTAAACTATTTAATCTTTTGTCAATAATTACCCTAAAATAAATTTGAAGATGATTTCTTTTCTTTACTGAAGAGAAAAAAAAAACCCATAGCTACCTAAAAATACCAATGAGCCAACGACATAGCTTCTCTATCAAAATATTTCAAGTTTTCCTCCTGCTTCCTAACTTCTTACTTCCCAGGAAGAGAGGCCTGAAAGAAAACAAATCCCCCCATATATGGTTCACAAAAATACCACTGCAATCTCTTCACTCACTTGTAAAATATCAGGTATGGCTTCAAAAAGTTCAAGTAGTTTGGTAAACCCATAGTACGCGAGTTTGCACTGCCGGCCGAAGTGGTGATGGTAGGAGGGGATGAATTTGTTAAAGGGCATCCGGAAATGGGGCTGGTGCCGCAGCAGATCGACGACGTCCTTGGAGAACTGTTTTGTCCTTTCTATTTCATCCTGGGTACGCTCTTAGGAAAAAACAACAACCAAAAATCAATCAGTCGGTCATCACAGTCTTAAGTTGTGTTGAACTTGTGTTGAACGTTAGCGCTATAGTCCGTCCCATGGACAGATTACAAGAGATACCATATTCGCCTTCCGAACGCACACAGCCTGAAACAAACACATCCATGGGCTCTCTCTGCAAAATGGTTTGCAAACTCGTTCAAGGGCACAACACCAAGAGGCCAGGAAACTATCATGGGAGACTGTGAGATACACACACACACGCCCGAGTATTTTACCTTGCAAGCAGGACAGACTTTTTCTAGCTCCCCGTCCCCTACCCCATCCCACATACACGAGCGTGATGCATGTGAGCCTGTACAGGACAGGGCTCTGTATTTGTAAGAACCTAGAAATTACTTCTGTAAAATCTCACTTCTGAATGGCCACATACATACATGCTTTCTGTTTATTCTTCTGACCTTCAGCTAAAATTGCTAGCAGAAAAGAGTATCAGACAATGAAAGTTTAACAAAAATATAGGGGAATAAAAGCTTAAATTTCACTTTTTGTTTCTATTAATTTTTATGTAATTTTTCAAAAATTTTAAAACTTTTTTGTTTTTGTTTTTTGTGTGTTTTTTTGTTTTTTTAAGGGCTGCTTGGGTGGCTCAGTCAGTTGATCATCCAATTCTTGAGTTCGGCTCAGGTCACGATCTCAGGGTTGTGGGATCTGAGCCTTCATGCTCAACACAGAACGTGCTTAAGATTTTCTCTCTCTCTCCCTCTCTCTCCCTCTCCCCTGGCCCTTCTACCCTGCTCACAAGCTCTAAAGAAATAAAAAAGATTTTTTAAAATGTTTAAGTAACCTCTACACCCAGCGTGACATTTGAACTCATAACCCCAGATCAAGAGTTGCACGCTCTTCCAAACGAGCCAGCCCAGCGCCTCTCTATCGATCTTTAGATGAGAATCATGAGGACTGACATTACTCACTCCAAAAGCCCTGGAGTGCTCTGATTTCATGAACATCAGTGTTCAGTAGGAGCACAGGTGAAGAATCACTGATTAATAACCCCGGGAGTAGGACAGTAGACAGGTGTGATTTTACCTACCTGGTTCCCAGACCTCAACCAAAAGGCCAAAATGTGAAAGATAAGGCAAAACATTTGCTTGAGTCTTCTTTCCTTCTCCAGATTTGCACGGTCAGGTAGCTCAGTTAAAGAGAAGAGTCAAGCAAGAGCCACGGTAACTGACTCTCAGATGGATAATTACGGTGTCGCCGGCCGCAGACAGGCTGAAGAAGGCATTTCCGCAAAGCGCTGGTCATGCCCCTTTCCCCCCTAGAGTGAATTCTAAAAAGCCAGCTTGCTTTTCTTATTGGCGAGTGGCTTCCCTGCTCTGAAGAATCTAGGATCCGCTGCACAGCACACAGCAGTTTTCACACTGCACTTTCCACGGAATCTTCAGGAACCACGGGGGCGGGGAAAAGGATACGTGATTCCATGTTAAGACAACTGCTGAGATATGCAACGGCCTTCCAGCACGTTAAGGTTGACATACCTCTTTTGGGGATACAAATCACCATTTCATCTTCCTGTTGGGACAAGCAGATGGTTGTGTCCGGAATCTCTGACACGATATCGATCAACTCACAAACGCCATATTCGGTGACATCCCAGTCTTTTGAGAAACACCTAGAATTTAACCATGGAAATGGGTAAAGGAAGAGAAATACTATTTGCTAAATTAACTTTATAAGTTTTCCAAAAGAATGCTAAATAGAAAACATGAGGTATTTATTTTAAATTTGTGGGAAGAAAAAGTGTCTTAAAATACTTGCTTCCTTTTGCCCCCCGCTTCTCCTCCACTCACCAGTGGTACGCCTGGGAGAACTCCCTCACCACCACCTGCTTGCTGGCTTGGGACTTGAGCAGTTTCAGCAGATCCTGAGTGAAGCGCTTCACCTGGGCCCTGTGGGTGAGGGTCAGCAAGCGTTTGGAGCCCATTCCGAGGATCTGCAAACCACACACTCTGATTATTCACACTCGTAAGACCTCGGCGCGTACTGACTTTCACCGCTCGCAGACGACCAGCCCCTTTATGTGTTATATCTGCGTTTTCAAACACATGAAGATCAACAGAATATAGACGTTCAAAATGAACAACTGCTCGAGTGCCTGGGACCCCCCACCCCCGTTTTGTTGCCCTTCATACCCCTTCTCCAACAGCTGTGAATACGGACACAAAAAGCCTCTGATTCATCTGGGCGACTAATTTTGTCTACAGAACACAGCTAAGATATCGTAAGCCATTTTACAAGTGGGAAGCTGTTTTACAGATAGGAAGCTATAGGACACTCTAGGGTAACAGGCACATAAAGACTCCTGAGGAACCAACGTCAGGCTCCAACCCAGGAGCTCGTCTTCACGAGAGGTAAGCCCACGTTCTCGGCAGCTCCTCTGTAAGAGTGAACGACCCTGGAGAGCTCCAGGCTAGGAGAAGGGAGGTCCGTCTACACAGATTAGAAAAAAAATCCTTGACAGTGCTCTAAGGAGTTCCTTCTTTCAGTTTAAACTCAAAGCTTTCTGGAAAAGATGAGAGAAGCCACGTTGGATGAGGTTACCAGCTAACCCGCTTCTTCGGCTGGGGTAGCCAAAGCCACAGAGGAACATTCTGGTCTCTAAACAAACAATCCCTGAACTTTCCTTACCTGCAACACATGAGGCACGGCTTCCAACAATTCTATCAGCTTGGAATAGCCGTAGTCAGACACCCGGCACTGCTTTGCAAAGTGATGGTGGTAGGACGGGATGAAGTGACTGATGGGGATGACGCAGGACGGCTGGCTCTTCAGCAGGTCAATCACTTCCCTGCTGAACTGGATCAGCTGGGGGTTGCCCACAGGACTCTTAGAACGCAGAAGCCAAGGGTCTAGACGGGGAGACAACGAGAACATCCCTGAGACAGGAAGCGGGACTCACTGCTGAAACAAGGCAACTAACCTTGCACCCGCTCGCCTGAGCGCGCCCATGACGGCGCGGAAGAGACCAAAGGGCCCCTTTACCTCTCGGCGTCTGTGCTCAGGTCCCATATAGTAACCAGTGGGCTGGCCCCACTTGTTTACGGGCTGGTAGCTGTCTTCCCGCTACTTCTCAAAGTCCAGTAGTCAAAGCAAAGCATAGTTCAGCACAGTGTTAAAGCAGAAGTGAAATTACACGGGAAGTTTCCAGCTTATAAACTCACTGTATTTCAAAGACTCATTTGCATCTTGGTCCATGGAACATACCTTCCCACAGAAACAGAGTTACAGACGGTCAGTGAGCAGGGAGCCCGCAAGAGCCTAGCCAACCCATGTGGAAGCTGAAAACATTACCCGGAAAATCACGGAAAGCAGTAATGTAAAACTAGCTGATATAAAACAAAGAGATTTTTCAGTTTTTCTTGAATGTCCATGTAAGTGACAAGAACTTTTCATTATAAAAGTGTAATTGGACGAAGTCCTTTCTAAGAGACTGGCAGGCTACGGACACAGGAGGAAGGAGAAACAGCACAAGCCCGGGAGCCTGCGCGGGCCAGGACTGAGGGGAAAGGCAGGAGAAGGTGGTGAGCAGCGCTGCTACGAACCCTTCTCCTTCCCTGGTCACCCTCCCCTTTCTTCCGACAGGGGGAGAGAAAGGAGACGTATTTAGGCTCAAAGAGAAGGGAGCGTCTGTGCGGAGGCGACGATTTACAGTGCTGTTCACGGGTCGTGGAATTAGACGGCTGCGACTCAGGGATGCCCAGGACTCAGCGCGGCGCCAACTCGCCCAAATCTAGGTTCACACTTCCTGGTCTCTTACACTAACAGTTAAATCTGTTTTCATATTTATCAAAGTCGGAAATGTTGACCAAAACGAATTTCACAGATAAATCTGCATTTAGAGAAATTTCCTTCAACTACTTGAAACTATTTTTAAGAGGCCAGTCAACCAACAATCCAAAAAGGCTCACAAAATGAGGTAGGGCTAAAGAGACTTCGTGACTGCAAAACGTGGGTTTTAAATTTTTTACATAGTTTATGCTGGTACTTCCAGAAAGTCTTGTTCTGCCAAGTCTTCAGCGCTTTAGAGAGTAGTTTTTAAAAGACTGAAGAAGGGCCACCTGGGTGGCTGTCGGTTAAGCATCTGACTCTTGATTTCCGCCCAGGTCATGATCTCACGGTTCTTGGGCTCACTGGGCTCTGTGCTGACAGCACGGAGCCTGCTTGGGATTCTCTCTTGCTCTCTCTCTGCCCCTCCCTCACTTGAGTGCATGTGCGTGCGCTTGCACACGTGTGTGCTCTCTCCAGATAAACAAACGTTAAAAAAACAAGATCAAAGGAGACCTCCACAGCGCTTGGTGCCTGGCAAACAGGGCTGCCGGGGATGATAAAGGCCAACGGCCTCCTCTCATAGTAGGTGGGGCTCAGAAACACCGAATACCTGCCTCCTACCTGTGTTTGGAGGTGGGGGCTTATTGTGAATCCACTTGACCACTTTGACGCCATTCTGCGCAGTGGCGATGTTTACCCCCGGAACGCAGGTGATGAGGTGTTCTAAGGGGACGCCCCCCTGATTCTCCGGCACGACTTCCAGCTCACCGAACTCCGCAGCATAACAATCTGGAAAGCTGAAGCGGGGAAAAAGAAGGTTAATTACAATACTGGCAATGCAAAGCACCTCTTAAACAGAAACCTCTATTTTAATAAACCCACTAATAAGTAATTCGTTTAAATCCCCAGGATCAGGGTTTGAACATTAGAATTAAGGTCCCAGGGAGGGGAGGCCATCACTGTGGCACTGATCTCTCTGATGCCGTCTGATGATACCAGAAACTCCTAGACAATCTTTCCAGCAGAGGGGGTTAAAAATAAGGCGACTGGGCGCCACGTCAGTGATTTCTCTGCTGTCATGTTTCGGTGGCTCTACGGCAGCTTAGCCCTACGCGGGGCCCTGCAGTAAGTCTACCCCATGGCCCGCGGGATGGGCACCTGGCCTTCAGAAGAATCCTTCTCTCTCTCAAATTTTGCAACCTGCTGCTCGAGGGTGGGTGCCCTCCTCGAGCCCGCGTGCACACCTCCAGTACAGCGCTTATAGCGACCCCATCTATGTGGAGAACGGCCTCTCCTATTCACGGCTCCGGTTTCTAAAAATCACCACTGACACAAATTTTCCTGTTCGAGTACTGAGTGAATGGATCCCATTTCGGATCTACTTTGACTGCGAGGTGCTAAAAATGATAGGACGAAGCATTCTCTAATACCCGCTTGGGAAGAGGTGTGGGCAGAGGGCAGACTTTCTAGAAAGAGGAGAACTAAGGCCTCGTATCTCAATGGCTTTAAGGTTCACCTTAATAAAGGCACGGTGCCCTCATGTGTCTGCAGAAGACTATGAACCTGGGGCGCAAAGGTCTTCAAAGAGAGAATCACAAAAGGAATCTTATAGGAGTCTGGATCGAATTCATGTTCACTACAGAAAAGAGAACAGAACGGTTAGTTTCTCAGCGGTCTGAAAGGTCTCCCAGGTAACTGTGGCAGACATCCCAGGACGTTATCCACAAGCATCAGTTCTAGAAGGAAATGAGGTTATACCAGAAGTCCTTATTGGGGCAGTGCTGTCTGCAGACAGGCTCGTGATATTCTAACTCTTCAAATATAATTGGGCTGCAGTTCGTCGAGGAGCCGTCATGTGACTGGGAAGACCCCAAGGGGCTCTGCCGGGCCTGACTGCTGGGCAAGAGACACACCAGTCTTCCGTTTCCTTGTTCGCGGATTGCCACCGTGTCTGTTAACTTATATAAATCCGACACGTTCAACTTGTGTCCAAACCTAAAAGCAAGGAAGAGAGGAGACATGCCGACTTAGAATGTTCTTCTGTGATGACACAGAAGTGCCTGTCCTGATTAAACAAAGGGCTATTACCAAGAATGTTCCTCCACCTCTTCAGAAGGAAAACGGGAATAATTCTGCTCTAAATTCATTCGCTCCCAAGCCAGTAATGCTTGGCACTTCCTTCGAGTCACCTCTGGCTCCCTGCGGTCCTTATGTCATTTGGTACCTAACCCTCGAACCCCTGCAGTTTCTGTACGTGACCTCGCCTCACTGTCTCAGATGGAAAGCTCTCTGATACGACCTCTTTCGACTCCGCTCCCCGAGCTGGAGATCCCTCTGTACTCCCCCTCACCATCTCTGCTCTCCGACCTCAGAGGAGGTGGACTCCTTTCCAGCTACCACCTCGCCTTGCCTATGCCTCGACCTCATGACCTGCACTTCCAGAAACTGGACTCCTCAATCATCCCCCCAACTTGTATCTTTCATACTTGAAGCTTAAAGGCACAGGCTTGGAAGGCAGAAAGATTCAAGTTCATATGTTGACTCAACCTGTGTGGCCTTCGTCACCTCGTATAACCTTCTATAATCCATCTGGGCCTCAGTTTTCCAAAATGCGAAATGGGATGATAATGCCTACCTTGCAGGGTTGACATGGGGAGTAAATGTTATGTCTGGAAAGCGGTTGGCACACATTAAGAGCTCATTAAATGCCGGCTGCTCCAGCGGTTTCTTCCCAGGGCCCCACACCGTACACTCAGACGTCCGCTTGACCAAACCCAGTCTGGCACCCCCGCGCTCGCGCCTGCTGTCTGTCCCAGCACACGCACATCCCTCGCGCTCAGCCTTGTACGCTCGTCGGCCCTCTAAGGGAAGCAGCTCTCTCGAGAGGCCGGTCTGTCAGCCTGTTCCCTCCAGCACTGCATCCACAGGACTTGGCAGGGATGGCTCTCAGGACACCGGCAGCTTCCTCCTCCCCCTCCCCCCAAAACCTCAAGCCACCTCCTCAGTGCCCTCAATGCTGCCGGCCACCCCCACATGTCCTGATAACACCCTCACCTCCGGGTTCTCTCCCGCTTCCCGTCCCAGGTGGCATCCCATCCAGCTCCGCCCTTCCTCTGGCTTCCCCTCCTCCCTAGCTGCTCCCCTGCCTCTCTTCATCCCCTTTAGGAGAATTATGGTCACATCTTCTTATCTCGAATGTCTAAAACCAAAGCCGAAACCTCACTCCACCTTCTGGACACGCCTTCTTGGGTTTCTATTTCTGGCTTAACCATACAGAAAAGAAACAAACCTAACTTACTTTTTCTCATAGATCTCTGTAAATTTAAAAAGAGGCAGACAGCAGGCGGGAGCGTCCTGAAGAATAGACACGGTCTCTGCGCTGTAAAACAACGTTTTAGTCAATTAGAGAACAGATGTCGTTGGACACCAACAGATGATTTCCAAGTGGGATTTTAAGAACAGAGTTCATAGGGAGGGGAAAAACAAAACAAAACAAAACAGAGTTCGTAGGGAAGGGAAAAGAAAAACCAAAAAACAAAACGGAGTTCATAGGGAGGGGGAAAAAACCCCGAATTCATAAAACTGATTAACACAATGTCCAGCTGACCCTTGAGTAACACGGGTTTGAACTTCACAAGCCCACGAGTATGTGGATTTCTTTCGACAAATGCGGCCCAGGACTACAAACGTATCTTCTCTTCACTATGATTTTGGGGACGTTTGCTTTCCCCTCACTTATCTTACCGTAAGAACGTATATATAACACGACACACAATCATCTGTGTTATCGTCATCGGTAAAGCCTTCCAATCACCAGTACGGTACGCAATTAGTGGTTACGACTTGGGGGGAATCCAAAGTTCTATGTGGATTTTTGACCACATTGGGGGGCTGACGCCCCTAACCCCTGAGCTGTTCAAGGGTCAACTGTATATATAACACAAATTTACCAGTTTCTGGTATGTCAAAATTTATTTTCTGGAAAACCTTTAAAAAAATGACTTTTAGGGACGAGGTGAGAAAAGAATATAAAGCCAGACACTGGGATTTTTATCAGACTCACTCAGAGTGCTTTTCACACCTGTGTTATCAGAAGGACGCTGAATGCTCAAAGGAGACAAACATCTTGTTAATGCAGAAAAAAAGGCAGAACAGCTTAAATGTCTCCTGCCACGTTGTGGTTCATGCGGAGAGACAGAGGAGTGGGATTCCCAGAGTGGAGGATACACAAGTGAATACGATACCATCTCAACCATGGTTTTAAAAAAGGCACCCAAAAACAATCAGAGGGAAAACAAAAAGGCAAACTGTCTCGAGACTGGCTTTGAGCCACAGGATTACGAGTTCCCCCCACCCCTCACCCTGCTTCTTCTGTATTTCTGACCTTTCCAAAGTTTCTTCAATGAGTATCATTATTTTTATTCTAGGGGGAAGGAAACATAACTTAATGGTGAAGTACACGTGACAGAAAAAGATCTCTGAGAGTCCAGACAGATTTTTAGGAGGGAGTTGTTTTACTAGTTGCCCCCAAAACTGGGAAAGCCGAAGAGGAGTCACTGGGCAGGAGAGCTCCACCGGAGCCTACGACTGACCGAGCGTGCGGCAGACCTACGGAGGTGAGGGTCTATTTCACATTAAGGATCCATCTGCAGGTTGAGAGCTTGGAGCTTTCTAGATCTACCCTCTACAGACACACCCGCCTTCTCCGAAGATTCGAGGGTAACATTTCAGGCTTTCCAGGCTTATAAACATTTATTGTAGAGACTGGCTATTTTTAGAACCTGTTCTGGATACACAGTGTATTATTTCACTCCCAACTGCCTGCCGAGTTTACGCTGGACCTCGCCTTTCAGTACCGGACTTGAGCAAGAGTCAAAGTATTCTAATCGGCTCACTGCTACCTTCTGGCTTATTTTCTAAGCTCTGTCACAACTGACAAGCAGCACTGCTGCATACGTAATCATCAAGGAAGGTTGGGAATGTGATGAAATCTATTTTATTTTTTCCAAAGTTGTTTCTGGGACAAAACGTTATTTCCTGAAAGCAATGATTTGTTTTTACCTCAGTAAAGAGAGTGATTTATTAGCAGCTCCTGTGGCAAGTGAGACCAGGATCTTCTTGCTGCCAATTTTGTATCTGTGGAGGCCATTCACCGCACTGATCGCTTCTTGCAAGTTCTCCATCTGAACCACAGCCTTGAGCTGATAATCCGTATGGGGGCTGAGCTCAACACTCTTCACCTACAGCGGGGAAAAAAGAAAAGGGAATGCCAGGTCTACCCAGGACCCTGTCATCTTCAAAATGAAGGTGAACTACAAAGGCGCACGTTTGTGGACTTCCGTGCTTCTGTGAGGGAACCTGTCTGGACGCCGCCCTCTGCCAAGCAAAACCGAGGCGAGCCAGGAGTGAGTGACCTTCAGAGGCGCGAAACCAGCCCAGCCTGCCTGCGTGCTGGCACTCACAGCTCTCTGATGCAGGCTCAGGAGCCAATACATGCGAGGAGTCTGGGGTCTTCTCCAGACCCTGCAGACACCCGGGGCATAGCCATCTGAATCTTCTGGAATAGGTGTACTTCTAGCAAACGGCACCTCAAAACCGCATCAGATACAGTAAGATATTCACAAAAATAGCCAACATTACTGTAGAACCCTCCTTCTGTATTTCAGCAGCCAGGGTGAAATAAAATCCATTGGAGTTTTATTCCCCAAAGTGCCACTTAAATCCGCGCCCAGGACCACTGGTGCCCCTCCCCTAGGTCTCCTGCTCTCTGGGGCTATGCCCTAAAAACCAGAGGTACAGCAGCACCGTGAGCAGACCACAGGAAAAAGGAAGTTCAAACTCATTCGGCAGTACTTCTGCCCTGGCTGTGGTTACGTGCGCCGAACCACATTCTCCCGACCTGAAGTGCTAGCCGAGGGTACGAGGGAGGCAGGAGGGGGAGAAGTTACCTTGCCATGCCTGGAAAACGCCTCCTGCAGGAGCTGCTGCAGCTCCTTCCGGGACAACCTGTAGTCGATGTTGCTGATCTGCACGTCGGCGCCATTTGCAAACGGGTCTGGGCTGTCGGCAGCAACGCTCGAGTTCACAACGTTGAAAGCAAGTGGGGACGCTCTGTTTAAAAGGTTTGGAGACATACTCCTGCTTAAAACATACACAGTGGAGTATTTTTAAAAACTGTTACTCTATTAGGTTAGCTTAAATCATTTAGGCTTTGTTTGAAGCTATATATAAAAACAGCTTCCCATAATGCAACCAAACTAAACATCTGGCTTTCGAATGTGTTTTTATCTTAAATGTACACTAAGACTTTTCAAACGAACTACCTACTAACCTCTTAGTAACAACCGGTACCTGACTTGATGCCAAATATTCTTTCACTGGATTATTTAAAACTAGGGGCAGAAATTATAGTGAATTTCTTTTCCACTTCGGGCACTTATTCTTGGTGAATTAGCCCGAGATCCCAGTAGAAATCACTTAACCTCTCCCTGGCTCTGAGAATGCTGCCGTCTCTCGTGCACTATAGTCTTTCACGTGCGTTTAAATGTAACTTTACAGATCCAAGGTCGCTTTCTGGAGCGAGCCTTCACCGACTCAGCAGAGCAAATACGATGCCTGAAGGAGTTCACGAGATGCAACGTGGCCTCGCGGCTCCTGTCCTCCAAGCCTCCAGAAGTACTCGGTGTGAGTCTGGAGAGCTCAGACCGGGTGTTGCCGGTGTAATTACACTGGGCTGCGGGCCTCCCTGCTCCTCAAACGGCCCCCTGCAATTACCCGGTGAGTAAGAATCACCACGGCGCATCTAGTCTGGGCTGCTTCCCCAACACAACTAAGGGACGAGAAAACAGTAAGGACATCTACACGTGCCTCCCATCACGGCCGGGGACTCCAAGTTAAGTTTCCCTGACCTCTGCTTACCCAGATTATTCCCACGGGGAGGGCAGAGAGACAGTGAGAGGCACAGCCCCCAAACGTAAGCTGACCTGAGGGGCTGGAGGACTCATCTTTTACTTCTACACTCATGCTCTTCTAGGATGCTGGAATTCTTTTGAACAAACATCATTTCGTCACCCCCGCTACTGCACGTAAGCACCTCACGATCAAGCAGCCAGACTCACCGGGGAGACCAGGACTGTGCCGCGAGCAGAGGACTGACTTGCCGTGACGCGATCAGCTTGCTGAAAGCAGATGGGTAACTCACTTGGAACGGAGTCTCCTCTTTCTCCTTCTTCTCTACGGGAGAACTGGTGACACTCCGGGCACAGGGATTCTCTTTCCTAGTGGAGGGAACACGTGAAGGGAGACAGTCATCTGCTTGCCTTCACGCCGGATAAGCATCCGTGAGGAAGAGTAACTCAACCTACTTCGGGTTGGTTTTGGAAGCGGGTTCCGCTGTCCCCGAGGTTTTGGGTGCGGGCGCCGCAGCACTCGCGCTTCTGTGGGGAGGCGCCACCAGCCTCGGGTGACCTTGCTGGGAGTCGCTGCTTCTAGTGCCAGTCTTGGACTCGATGCGGCAGAGCTCCTTTAAAGAGACAAGCGCGGCGGAGTTTAAAATCGAAGCGACCAAGCTGTGTTAACACCCTGTACGGAGAACACGTAACTGACAATCGTCAAAACTGGGAAACAAAAAAGGACACGCCGAAAGCAAGCGGGCGTATAGAACACGGAGACGAAGACGGCGAACCTACCATAAACTCAGAGAGCAAGAGGTGTCGAAGTTACCTGCAAACTTTTAACATGTGTGTGTTTTGTAGCAGCTCCAGAATTTGCCTGCGACCCTTTTCCAGGCGTGGCTTTGGCACTGGAAGATTGTTCACTCGTGTCTTTGCTGAGGCACAATTTTGGATTCTTAAGTTTTTTGGGAGACTTCACTTTATCAGCAATTGCACCGGAACTCTTTGTTTCACAGAGTTCTCTACTTTTTGGAGTGAATGACACAATGATCCTATTACCAAAGACATCCTCGTTCTCCATGCGCTTCTGAGCCCGAGCCGCACTGTCCTGGTTTAGGAAGCGGAGAATCGCGCTGCAGCCTGTGATGCTCAGCACCTTCCCACCACAGTTGTCAGACAGGCGCCGGAGCCTGTTGCTGACGCTCTTGCCATCTTTATTTGCTGGTAGGTTATAAACATAGAGCAGAGTGTGGCACTGCTGGTACAGAGGAAAAGCGTTACAACAGGTTAACTGGAGGGCACGCGTTCGATTACAAAATGAGAAGAACAAGAGAGCTCCACACTTCAGCTAACACCCTCGGAGGGGAGGCAGTAATGATTTAGGGGGGAGACGGTAAACTTATTTAGACTGAAAAAAACACAGAAGGAGGGAAATGTACCTTACATTATCACTCTGGTCAATGAGAATGGCATGATACAATGTTGTGAATACTTAAGTCTTTTTTTTTCTCCTTAACCATAAAGAATAGGGACCTCGAAAGTGGGCAATCTCTCACCTAAAATACTACGTTTGCCTTAAAGGCCTTTGCGGTTAGAAAAGCAAATGCCAGTTTCTTTAGGAGTGCTATGTGCATTCTCCAAATGGCTTAAACACAGCTTAGCACTGCAGTCAACACGCCTGTCCCAAATCAAGACTGTAAGGAGTGCTCGCTGTGCTGGAAAGACGCTCACGTCCTCCTAGCACGTGGCTCCATAAGCTACAGGCGTAGCAATAACCACCCCAAACTGTGCACGCGCATGGTGGGGAATGCCACTATGCGAAACCAGCCCACTGGGTTGCTGGAGCGTAAGGATTAAATGCCTAAAAAGTATACAATTACTGTTTATTTGACTGCAGCCACATGAGTGTGTGCCAACCATCGCCATATTCTTTACTCGGGCCTGGAGGCAAAAGGAGTAAATCTTTTTCTATTACTTTCATCCGCGTGACACAAACACGGCAGGCTTTGGAGACACGGACAGTGGCTGTTGGTAAGGTAAACCTATAAGCAAATTCCCCACGATACCGTGAAATAAAAGCACGCTTCATACAGGTCGACTCTATCTGTCAGAGAAGAACTGACTATTTCTAAGGCTTATTTCAAAAATCTGGCCAGCCTGCTACAAACAGCAGCCTCACACTGACATTAGAGTGTCTTCGGCCTCCGTAATCTAACATTTGAGTGCAGCAAAAGAAGAATGAAAACCCACTTACTGGCATTTTTAGCGGTAACCTGGGGGGCAAGTCGGAAATGAACTCTTCGAATCGGATCAGCTCATTAGCATGATGCAGCAGTGCTTCCGAGGCCTGGTTTTTATGGACCAAAATTATGTGGAAACCGTGCCTGTGTCTCAGATCACTAAGCTCCAATGCAAAATTGACATCGGCTGAAAGAAAAGGCACAGCCCGCCCCAGCCCCAGACATTAGAAAGACTTGACCGAGACACACGACCGCACTGCCGCCCACTGGGAGGGAAGGAACGGCTGGACTGTACTCAGAGCTGCACCCCCACCCCGCTCCCACCCCCTTACTGGAACACAAACACATCTCATACAAGAAGAATTAACACTGGAGGGCAATTTTATCACATACTTATACTGAATTCCAAAATATATGTTACTTCCAATAGTAAAAGAGAGCAAATATTAATATTTCGGGGAGCATCAGCTTTGGAAATTAAGATTTTTTTAAATTAGCAATCCTATGAGGCGCCTGGGTGGCTCAGTCGGTTGGGCGGCCGACTTTGGCTCAGGTCATGATCTCACGGTGCGTGAGTTCAAGCCCTGCGTCGGGCTCTGTGCTGACGGCTCAGAGCCCGGAGCCTGCTTCAGATTCTGTGTCTCCCTCTCTCTGCCCCTTCCCCACTCGCACTCTGTCTCTCTCAGAAAATAAAAAATGTTAACAAAAAAAAATAAATTAGCAATACTGGGTCCAGGATGCAAAAAAAAAAAAAAAAGTAGAATAAAACATGACATTCTCTTTAACTGGCCCCATGAGAATCCGTATTCAAGTTGTAAGAAGAAAATCTACAAAATCCACACAGACTCCACTTTTTTCTCTCAACAGCTCTCAGAGGCAAGCACAAATATGGCCTGTGCGTTTCAGCCTCTCTGGGGGCGTATTTCACTCGCGCGTGCTCTGGCCTCCATATGAATTCCCACACAGTGAGTCTAGGGGAAATGAGCGGCTGTCCTGCACTTACTCGACACAAGAACCACAGTGGCTGGAGCGGCGTGAGTGTTCGCAAACCTTCGGAGACTCTGGCGGAGTTTGTCGTCAGCCGCATTCTTTGCTGTAGCGTTGATGTGGGCCACGGTCACCTGCGTTAATTCAGAGTAAGGACAAAGGAGTCAGAGCTGAGGTTAGGAAATCACTGTGCGTTCCGCCCACATCGTCCCAGACGGTCCTCGAGGGAACAAACTCTAGCTGTTGTTATTGTTGCCACTTAGCAATGGAAAAAGGTCATAAACACATCTCAGTAATTTCAAGTCTGTTTCTCTGTAGAAATAAGCCGGATCCATGTCAGCCCTGCTCACCTCTCTCACCTCCTAATTTTGTACTTTGTCCAACCCCCTTTCAGAAAACAGGCAGATGAGGAAGTGAAATATGAAGTAATGCAGCTCTAACAGCTTTTGCCAACAACTGGGAAGAAGCGGAGATGGACAGAGACGATGAACCTAAGATTTAGGGCTGTGAATGATGTCATTTGTCTCTGCTACACATAGGCTATAGCTTTCAGGATCTGGGGTTAGGTGACGGGAGAGAAGAGGCGTCTGTCCCCAACACAGCTAAAATGGGCTTATTTCTGTTACAGCTATCAGGCTTACACAGAAGTCTCCAGGATGAAGAAAGGTTTTGAGAGACATTTCAGCTACATGCAATACACAACAGGATTTATTAGGTTCTTAAGGAGCAAAAGTATACAATTTTAGGCAGCGATATGGCATTACAAGAGAATTACTTGTCTAAGAGTCAAAAGAACTGGATTCTAGTTCCAGCTGACGAGAATAGACTTCGCAGCCAAACAATCAGAATTTAAATCCTCGCTCATCTGTTTACCGGTCACGTGATATTTAAAAAGTTGCTTAACATCTTGGTGCCTCAGTTCAAGTTGTAAATTTCAAATAATAAATCCTAGAGCCCTTTTCACAGAGCAGTCATGAAAATCAAAAGAAAGGATATACATGTAACCATTAGGCCAGCCTGGCACTAGTCACATATACGCAGCATCATCGAAAAATCGGATATGATTAAATGATTTCTAGTACTTTAGAAATAATATTTTACTAATTTCCTTTATTTGCCAACCTAGCAGAAATGTGTACTACACAAATTTTGAATTAAAATTATTTTTTAAAAAACCACACGTGCTTATTCTCAAATAATAATTTTGATAATAGATTAAAATAGATTATATTAGATTTTATAATACATTAAAATTCTTTTTTTTTTTTTTACCTGGCAGTTATTCAGCTCTTGAATAACTTCTTTGTTTTCTTTACTGATGTCACACACACAGATGAATTCTGCTTCTCTGTGGCCTTTAAAAAACTTCTCACGGATTCTCTGTACAACAGCAGTAGCTGAGCGGCCAGAGGGAACTGAACAGTTTTCAATATCCCAAAAAACTCCAATGGGGGGTAAGTTTTCCAGCACCTGTCCGGCTAGCGCAACGTCTGGTGACCCTTAGGAAACGTTAACACTTTCAATCACACAGAGTGAAAAAAAAAAATGGCAAATTAAAATAATAGATAGCTACCTATCATTTTTAGTGGCAGAAAAATGAAATTATTGATTGATAGTAAGCTTAAGGATACCAACCTCACTGGTTGACCTAAAAGGACAACCCCAAGTTGCAATAACATTTCTAAGTGATTATTCCTGTTTTTCAGGAGAGAACAAATCTAGAGGTCAAGTTACTTCAGGCCCACAGTAAACCCACTGCGAGGCATGAGCCATTCTCAGGCTGACCATTATGTTTATGCTTCTCTGAACACTAACGCGCAGGGGAATGGACACTGCAGCTCTGGGACCGGTCACGCCTGTCTACCTGCTCAGTATGCAACAGCCATGAAGAGGTGACAAAGGGTGAAGTTGTTACTGTCCCTGATTAAAAAAAAAACTTTTAACATTGCATTAACATCTGATTTAATATTAAAAAAAAAGTTTTTTTAATAAAAAAATCACGTTTTAATAAAATATCATGTTAACTACTTTTTGGGGACGTGATATTAGGTTTTCTATCTAAATATTAAGTACTTCTACGGAGTGCACCACTAACGAGTGTGATTGTGAACCTGAGCTGACACTAGGTCCCCTCTAGCACTTCTCTCTCCTAACATACTCCCTATTCTTCGGCACACAGCTTCCGCTCTCCGACAGCCTCCGCGCGACATCAAAGGCAAATGACTTGTCGGTGTCTAAGAATAAAAAGATTTTTTACCAACGGGGTAGAAACGGAGACGCATATACACAGTAGCCTTAGACCACAAGGACTCTTTTCAAGGTGATTAAATGCAGCGTATCAGAGAGTGAAAACTACTTAAATATGCACATTTTATACCATACTGTCATTTACCAAATTTCGAAGAAGCTTTGCCTAGACTGGTCGCCAATAACAACGTGGTCTCCTTCCCTGTTCCTTTGGTTCCACAGCCATTACACAGAGGAATAGTAACAGGTGCAGTTTGAGTATTTGGAGGTGGTATATTTGGCCAGACTTTAGCAGCATCAATTATACTATTTCTTGCCGGCTGTTTTAAAAATTTTTTTAAAAAAAGGAGGAGGTTTCAGATACGTCATTTCAGAACCTAGAGTTATAAACAACAACTGAAAACACATTCTAAGTGTTTCTTCTTTCTACCTGTTAGACTCTGTCACCTCTGACAGAATATATTTTCAATATTTCAGGGCATTCCCAGAACTATCATCGGTTAATTCATAAACTCACTTCACAAAGTGACTTTAAACGATCTGGGACGATGTTCACATTCTAGGGCGTACGTATCCTACACTTTCCATCAAGGTAATTAAAATCTATACTTGAACACCCGTGTGATCGAGGCCAAGTTCTAAGTCCCTCAAATTATTACAAATGAACAACATGGGTGACCTACGTTACATGAATGAGGTGAGTGTTAGTTATGAGAACTCACGATCGTGCTCTAACCTTTAAAGACAAAACAGAACCCGAAGCTCTGCCAAGCTAGGTCTACATGTAGGAAACAGATTTATCAGAAGAGCCTCTAAAAGCATAAACTTCGTGAATAATGACTCTGCACTTTTTTGCACGGCCCTTCCCCTTTTACCCTTGGCCTCTCTCGGAACCAACGGAGGCCATGCTGCTGGGGAGAAAGCTGCCTCCCCGGAGAATGGTCGTCCCCATGCACTACAAACACTTCTCAGGATGCATCCACTTTTAAAAAGTCACTCCTCCAAAGTCGGCTGCACCCAACGTAACAAATAAAAAGATACACACCTTGTTTAGACAGTCTTCGCAGTAAAGTGAGCCCTTTAAACAAACCGGAGGTACCACATTTAGGTGCAAAGAATTGGTGCACAAGTGAGGCGTTAGCTCCGACTGTGAAATGTGCTCTTCCAAACGCCCCGGAGCCCCGTTTGTGAAATCAGAACAGGGGAAGTAGCCGGCGGAGGCGCAGCCCTGGAGAGCCGGAAACGGATGCAGCTTGTGCACGTTTCCGTGGCAGGACTGGAAGTGGGGCTTTCCGCAACAGGGCAGGTGTTTGCAGGAAGACAGGTTACTCTCCAGACACGCGCTGGGAAAGTCACTTGCGAGGCCGGCCAGACTGTTCCTAGCTGAGGCGTTCTGGAGCGAAGACGCAGACTGGAAAGCAAACCCTGACCCTACCTGACACGTGATTGTCCTGGTGCTCTGGGAGTCTAACAGTGCGCCTGGGTGAATCAAGCTACCGGTGCCGCCGCCACCGCCGCCACCACCAAAACGCATCGGCGAAGTGGAGGGTTCATTAGGGCAATGAGCGCAGCAGCTTACTTTGGGGACAGGTGAAAGCTGTATTTTAGGTTGCTGGAGAGAATGAATATCTGGAAGCGGGACTGCCGGAAAGAGTTTGGAGCCAGCATGAAGGGGAGACGGCACGTCCTTTAACTCCACAGCAGCCTTCTTGTTCTCCATGTAATCTTTCTGGGGAGAGAAGACCAGAGCGCAAGTTAACTTTATGGGCCTGGCGGGTTTTGGTTACTCACAGCCTACTGCAATCTAAAAATGGAAAGAGTGTTCAGTACTGTTTACATCGCTCGATCACAACCAAAGAAAATGAGAACGGAACGGGAGCTGAAACCAGGGGCGTTCATCAGAGAAGTCTGCAGGAGGTGACCGTGGAAACAGACGACCGAAATCAAGGCTGTGTCCTTCCTGGGTTCTGAGAGACTGGGGGTGGGCGCTGCTCACACACACGCAAGGCAGGGCAACAACCTGTGCCTTGGGGACTTCCCTTCGATAACTTCCCCTTGCCTCACAGGGCCTTCTAAAGACAAAAACAGGTGGTATGAAAACAACACAGTCACGAACGGCATGCAATAAACATGGCTCCCGAGCCAAGAGCTTTGAGGAAAATCCTTAACAGTTCTTGCAGTCAGACGATAAAGGGTTTACTAAGGTCCTCCAGACGATTCCAACCTGAAGGATGAGATCAGCTACCTGCCCAAGCGGGCCATCCACCGAGTATGAAACACGCTGCTGATGACACGAAGCAAACTCCACGATATCACGACCTGAGGCCACAACGCCAACAGCCACTTTGTAGCCAGTGAAAAGAATTAATGAGAAAACTATTTGGGAACAAGATTCAAGAAAAATAGCTTGTCATATGCCTCCAACATAGACTTAGGAGGTTGTGTTGCCGTTGGTGTCGGAGACTTGGGTGGGATGTGGGATCAGTAGTCTTAGGTCCTGGGGTTAGTCACATAACCTCTGCACTTTAGCTTCCTCATCCTTCAGTTGGGAACACGAGGCAGCTCCCACCACGGCTAGAAGGATGAAACGAGACAGTGCACATAAAGCACTCAGCGGGGTACGTGGCCCCGGAAAGAGACTCTAACTAATCAATAGCCCTCCTTGGCGGACTGCAGGAACTATTACGGGGAGGAGGATGCCCTGACAGGGACAGAGACACGCTCCTCCCTCAGAGCAGAGAAGGGCCAGCTGACTGCCATGATCTCACCCCCTGGCTGTGGTTCTACATTCACCGAGGAGTACGCTCATTTGGGAGAAAGCAGGATTTGAGGATTTAGGCTTTTCCAGTTGGGGAAAAAACTGACTGCCAACAAGCAGTGTGTCCTGCTCTCTTGGTAATTAGAGTTCAGGCGAGAAATTCATTTACTGGCATTCGGATTCATAGATCGGGCTCTTCGGGTCTTGAGTCTGTTTTGGGTACTGCTGACAGAATCGAGTTTCTGGATCCATAAAGTGGCAAGGACAATCCCGTACTGTCTGACCCACGGGAGCCAGACCCGCCGTCCCAGGCAGCCCTGCTGGAGCTGCCAACCCTACCGTCAGATGTCCTTAAGGTAAATGACCGCAATTACTAACACCACGCAAAAAAGAGAACTATAGAATGAAATGCTGGAAAGATAAGGAATTTAGCTGAGTTTTTAAGAAATTATTAATACCCTTATATAAAGTCATAGTAAAGTCCCATTCAAATCCCAAATGCAACAGCCAAAAAAAAGAAAAGAAACAAAAAAGACAAGTGGGAACATGATGCATGCAATCAGAAAAAGTCAAAATCACTCTGAAAAGACAAGGGCAGAAGTTACAGACACGTATAAATATTCAAGAGAAATCCCGAACAGAAAAAGACCGCCAATAAGGTCCCATCAACCTTCCTTCCGTGTTAAGACTCGAACCTCAGAACACTACAGTGAAATCAGATCTATTTTATACTTCCCTCTGATTTGACTCGACACTCTGGATTTTATCTTTGGAATCTGTGACTCTCATAAGAAATGAGTCTCCCCCAAATGTTAACATTAAATATTCAAAGCAGCTACGGTTACAGAATTATGCCCTCCTTGAGTCAGGAGTGATAACCACGTGCTACAGGAGGGGAGAGCAGGATGCGAGGTCAAACTCCGCACAGGCCGCGGAGCGGCTGCCCCCGCCCAAAGGGGCCGCTCGGCGATCTGCGCGAGGAATTTGCCACGTCCTCGGTCTTGCACAATAGTTACCGTTTGGGGGCTAAGTGGCAATGTCTGGTCAGGACGAGAAAAGCAATTAGAGAATTTCCAAAGCCATGGCTTAGCGTCATTATTTTGTTGAAGCCATCCAAGTGTTCTGCTGCAGGGGTCCTCAGTTCCGTTTCCTTCCATCATACAGCCATCCAAAGTGGTTCAACATCCTCCCATCTTCCTTTTCTTTCATTCTTCCACCCTGTCAAGAAAGAGATTCTCAACATCGGTTATTTGCATAAGGACAAATTTTACTATTAAAAAGCGTAACCTCAACCACACTTACGGTGCAACTACACTCACGGTACGACGGCTCCCAACAAGTCAGATCGTTAGGAAGAAACGTAAAATTCTAGCCAAGTGACAGACAACCTCCTCCAGCCCCGAGGAGGCCTTTTCTACTGTTTTTCTTAGTTCTTCTCGACCATCTCTCACCTCAAGACTCCACTTGTGAGGGTCGCAAAGTTAACAGACAAGAGCGTGTAATTTTAGTAAAAGAACACACACACGTCTTCATGATCAATTACGTAAGATTCTGAAGTTGACTTAACAGCAACCTACCCCGCTGTGTTATTGATGTGACTACGGAAGGGCCAAATCATGTGACCTCTGTGGGCTCTGAATTTGATTCTGCTACAGAACAAATCAAACCAATTCCTTCGTTTACTTATTATGAAAGTGCAATCCGATACACCACCGAAAATCCAACCGAGAAGTCTCAAGTCACAGATGTGCTTTATCTACTCCAGTGCAACCACATTCTTACAAGTCTCAAACAGTACGATAAAAGCAGATCAAATCGATACCAGCCAGTGGGCACAGAGGCAGCCTGCCAATGGTGAGGACAGCTGAATCTCACTTCCAAGTCGTCGCCATCATACCCAACAACCACCTCTTCTTACCTACAGTGGCCATTTTAAGGTTATCCACTGATCACAAATTTCACCTGAGCATAAAAAACAACTTTTTTCTTTGTAATGTTTTACTTATTTATTTTGAAAGAGAAGAGCATGAGCGGGGGTGGGCCAGAGAGAGAGGGGGTGAGAGAGAATCCTAAGCAGGCGCCACACTGTCAGCACAGAGCCCGACGTGGGGCTCGGTCCCACAAACCGTGAGATCATGACCTGAGCTGAAACTGAGAGTCGGCCAGTTTAACCAACTGAGCCACCCCGGCGCCCCTGAAAACAATTTTTTTAGCTACCACTCTGATAAGATGCCTGCTCGTGACTTTAACATCAATGCAGTACGGTGAAGGGAATAATGACTAACGAGTACTATGAAATAAAGAACTGATCACATAAAGCGGGGGGGGGGGGGGGCAAAATATAGCCTGCCAGCCAAGACCAGCCTACTGCTTGTATTTAAATGGCCTTCAAACTAAGAATGTATTTTATATTTTTTAACTCTTAGGCGAAAGAAAATAATTGTGTGACACAACATTATATGAAATTCAACTTTTGGCATCTATAAATAAAGAAATTTGTTTAAGCACTGTCCGTGGCTATTTCTGCACCACAACGACAGCGCTGAGTGTCAGCAACAGAGACTGGCACGGAAAGCCTAAAATATTTACTATCTGGCCCTTCTGTGGCCCTTAAGTTTCAGTTTCTTCTTCTGCAGAGTGTGCCTAATTTCTCCCCCTCCATGGCACTGCTGAGGGGGGAAAATTAGATAAAGGACTTGTCCCTCCCCATCTATTTGTTTTCACCAATGGATAGTTTGTGCTAAGCACAGGGCTTGCTACAGAGTATATACTAAGTAATTATCTGTTAAATGAAGGCTTGAATAAAGCAACTCTTTACCCACTACATACAGTTAGGAGTTAATTTAGAAGCAGAGGTGGAATTAACAGCCACAATGATAAAATTATAATAGCTATAAGAGCTGTTTTTCTTACTAAAGACAAGTCTCATATCCCCTAACAATCTCCTCGCTGGATCACAGGAATCTGTCATGTTCACGATACACAACTTCAATGTGCTCTCTCACTTCTTTAAGGCCAATCCTGAAAGTGAGCTAACAGGCAGAGTGCGATACACATGACAAAGTGCTTTTATTTAACAGTATTTCCTCATTCAGTAAATATTTATTTAGTGTCTACTATATAACAGGCCTGTGCTTGGCCCAAGAGATACAATGATGACAACAACCAGACAATAAGATCCCTTCACGTAATTTTTTTCCCCCACAGTTAATCCGTGAGACAGAGAGAAATAAGCCACATTTGACAGAGTTGTAAACAGAAGTTTAATTAAGTTTTATAAGTTGCCAAGATCACACAATTAGAGAGAGGGCAGAACCAGGCTTGTCCACCTCTTTCTGCCACACCAAGGTGCCTTAGGTATTGCTCAACCCAATCAACAGAAAGTACAAATGTACTAGCTTGTTAGTGGCCTGCACCCAGAAAATTTCCCAAGCATTCCTGGGAATGCCACGAAGGAACTTAGGTAGCCAGAGCAAGTTCTATTTGATTTGGGTGAGAGTCTGTGAACAATTCAGACAGTACTTGAGAGCACACTTAATGTCAGTCTGTATATGAAGTCTCAATTTTGCTGCTTCCTGCAGCTCTGGAGAGCTTACAACCTCTCTGAACCTCAGGTCCTACCTGGAAAATGGGCGTGGTAGTAACTGTAGCAGCCTCAAAAGGCTGTTGTTGGGATTTAATGAGACAGTCATGGTATGCAATTTAGAAGTGGTCTTCAGACCCACGCTAGTCCTCGATCGCCAAACCACCCCCAAACGGTTATTTTTTTCATACATCTTCTATCTAAAATTGTTTATTTGCTTGATGTTTTATGTCCCCCCTTTCTGAATATAAACTCCATGACACTGAGCGTCATGTATTCTCACTCTCTGCTGTACTTCCTGCACCTAGCAGTGCCCGGTACCTATCAACGATGGTCGTAGGAGTGAAGAGTTCAATAAATGTCTAGGAAGACCACTTAGGTTTTGATCACCCTGTATGCAAAACAGCACAGTTACCGCTCAGATAAGTTGGAAAGTCCAGAAGATACAAATGCTACTGAAAAGCTCTTGATAATACCAGAAAGGTGCTTGGGAAACTCAAATGGGTACCACGGTGTTGCCGTACAATTAGAAGTGGGAGTGGCTGAAGCCTGAAGACAACTCAACACTATCTGTCAAGCCAGAGACTACACCCTAGGGAGCGCTGAAAGACCGAGAAGGCAACAACGCTCGGGGCGGGGGTAAAAAACACCCGCCCCTTTATTCCTCCTCTTAACCCTCCAACTGTGCACACTGCACGAGAAACGTTGCTCTCTACACCTGGAAGCCCCACAGGGAGTGGGGAGACAGGTGCGGGCGGGGAGCCAAACACCCCCAAAAGGCAGGAGCGGCGCAGCAATGACAGTCGTGAGCAGACCTGAAAGGGACACAACCGGAACCTTTGGTGGGCGCCTGACTGGTGGGTCCCACTCCTCCCCTTCGGAGTAGCCAACCTCCCCCACCCCCGCCAGCAAAGGGCAGGGGAAGGGGGGTGTACTTGTCCCGCCTCCAGCTGGTGGCCCCAGAGCAGTGAGCCCGTCAGGAACTAGTGCCCAGCGCTGCCAGCCAACTCACCTCGGCCGCCGGCTCCACCTCCGCTCACATTCCGGCCCCGCCGCCTTCCCCCCGCCCCCCCAGGCCCTTTGTTTTGATTCCCGACTCCGCAGCTCCCGCCGCCGCCGCCAAGCGCACCCTCCACTTCCGCTTCCGCACCGCACCGCCCCTGTCGCAAAACCGACGCCCTTCTCCCCCCCTTGCTCCGCCCCTTCCTCCGCCCCGCCCCCGCCGCCGCGTTCTCCCCGCGCGGGGCGTGCTGGGAACCCCGGGGGGGGCGGGGCCTCGCGGCCCTGCAGCCTCGTCAGGCTCAGTCCCCTCCCGATAAACCTCTAAATAGGGACCTTCCCCGGGGGAGACCCCGGCTTTTTTGGCCAAAACCCCCAGTTTAAGGAGGCCTTCTCCCTTGCTTATCGTGGTGGAGTGGAAAGGCACCTGCAAGCTAAGAACGAGGGGGGCTTGTGAGGTGGAACCAGGGGGAAAAAAAAACCTCCCAACCGGGATTCGATACAATTCAGCTCTTTCGGTCTTTTGAGGGAAGACGATTTAAATGGGATTTCGATTAGAAAAGGAAAAAAAAAGAAAAGGTCGTTTTGGCGCGCGCTCCCCTCCCTCGCTCCCTGTCCTCGTCACGTGACGAGCCTACTTTATTTTTTAAAAAAATTAAATGACGCATATTTTCCACAGCATCCTTAATCTAGTGCGACCTAGTGGCGAGTGGAGAGAAACAAAACCGCCAGCGGGGCTTCCTGCGAGGTGGCGGCAAAATGAAGTTGCGGACCCAGAGTCGGCGGGACAGTGTCACCTACTCTTAAGGGGTCTTCGTGCTTTTCGTTAGAAAGCGTCATTTTTGGAAGCCCTGGCCCAGACCTCGTCCCAACGCCTTTACCCTTTTCCAGGGACAGGTTGGGGGAAAGCCCCGTGAAGCCAATGACAGCTTGGGTTTTCGGTGGCGGGATGTGCCACGGTCGGGGCGGTGGCGGTGGGGGCCGGTGCTTCGCGATCTTAACTTTCGTCGTTTAATGCTCAGCGCCACGGTCATTTCTGGAACTGCCAAGTGCTCGCTATTTCCTGTCGCCGGTGAGAAAAACAAAGCGCCTGGCTAAATCTAGACATTTTTAACATGTGCTAGTTGAGTTCGGCGTCCAAGTTGGCCTCTGAAGTTCGCGGAGAAACAGATTAATTTTGCTGAAGCAGAAACCTCCAAACGAGATTCCCCTCCCCGTTCACCCCCCCCACCCCCGCCGCCGCCCCAGGCTGCGGGGTGAGGCCGTTTCATTAGGCAACTCGCACTAAGTGGGGGGAAATTTCAGGGGAAGCTGATACATCCTTGCAGACTCCTGTTGGGGAGGGCAAGATCAAACACGTAGCTGAAGCGCCCTTTGTGCTCGCCCTTCATTTTCCAGAAGGCGGATGACAAGCACACACATCATCCGCCTGCTTAGGTATTTATTACTGCCGAGTACATCTTCACTGTGTCTGTGCGTGGGTATTATTTTCCAACTGGGAATTAGGAGGGATGAAAAAAAGCTCTGTGTCTAGGGTGGTCCCCCCCCCACAAAGTATCAAACAAATACGCTTCTCTTTAGACGAGTTTTTCTTTTTGTTCTAGTTGAGTCTCTCTAAAACACAAACCCAAGTAACTAAAAATATAAGAAGGAAACAAAGTAATTCTGGATTTTAATTGCCTTTTAAAAAAGATTTGTAGCCGCAAAACAATACAGAGCAGACACGTTTTGTGGGACTTCGCTTGACATTGTTTCAAGCTCAGAGCTGTGCCTGATCTCCACAAGTTAAATGCAGGAAAGAAAACGGAATCAATCTTATGGAAAGTTAACGAAAAGTCTGAATTACAACTAGTTTTTAATGCGATCCAGTTCCAGTGTTTCCTGTAGAAAAACAGCCGAAGCAGAGGATACCGGTGCTTGGAAGCAAGTATGAAGTGAAATGCGATTTGATACTTGGTGAAAGAGTGCTTTCACATTTTTCTTAAGATATATTTTCTTAAATAGAGTCCCTGTTCATCTGATTCCTGTTTCTTTGCTGGGCAAACTCTTTTATCAGAGGGGAAGAGTAACTTTCAGTTTCTCCCTGTCCAAATTATGATCTTCACTTTTAGGAAACCACGATGAAGTTTTATTTGGGGGCTATTTTACATTTAGCTCGAGTCCTAAATCAACCTAGCTGCTGCTACAGGAGTTTCCCCGCCCTCCCCTGCCCCCTCCCAAACTTCTCTTCTGCCTATGTTCAGTTTAGTGTTTTGCAATAATAAATTATGATGGAAGGACGTAAGCAAGAGAAACAACTCTGCTTATTCTAATTATTCTAATGCCAATTCTTAGTCTCTAAAAGCTACAAGGAAAACAAATTGAATAAAGGGAGGAAAAGGTTTTAAAGTGCATCAAAATTTTACTTTGATTTTAAAGGTTTTACCCAATAACCAAAGCATTTCCCTAGAGTATTTCTGAAGAGGACTTTCATGATCATTTCAATGTCCTCTCTGTTGTCTTTATGGAAAATGAAGGAAATTGGACACTACCTAGTTTAAGCGACTTGATCAATGACATTTGGGCACTCCAAACTCATCGACTTATGCTTCGGTTTATCTGTAAACCGGGATGATTACTTCCTGCCCAGAAACCTCAGGGAAATTTTGAGTGAAAGGAAGCATCCGAGGAAAAGAATCAAGAGGCTGCAAATGACTTGTTAGTGTTTGTGTCCAAGGTGCAAGTTTCCTGAAAGCCATTTTGGTACTTTCCTTAACCCTGTTGATATAGGTAGTGAGGTTCCCATTTGGGTCTCTGAGCTTTGAGAACTAGCAAGGAAGAGAAACAAAGTCGAGTTAGAGAAAGGTCAGTCTTAACCCAAGGCAGGGAGGCAGGAAGGATTCCAGGAGTGTGGCTGGAGGTCTCAAAACGGCTAAAAATCTGTTTGTCTCTAGGGTGGTGCTGAAGAATGTGGGTGTAGGAGTCAAACCGACCCAGGTTTGAGGCCTGATTTGTGACTACTAATTGGGACATCTTGGGCAATGCATTTAATTTCCTCCACCTTTGTTTTCTCATCTTTAAAGTGAGGACTATAGAAGTGCTTTTCCGTGGTCCTCATCATCTCGGTCTTAGCTCCACTGTCACCTCCATAAAGCAGCCTTCCCGGACTATGTGAAGTGACCTCTCTCTCGGCCCTTGTCTATCAAATGGCCTTGCTTTATTCTTAGCACTTACTCGCTCATCTGAAATTATTTTACCCTGTTCGCTGGTTTGCTCTCTTGCTTTCTTATTAGCATAGCCTTTTGAAGACTGGCATCTTGTCTGACGTTTATTGTGTCATAAGCTTGACTGCTCAATAAATATTTGTTGGTGAACAGTTAGGACTGCTGTGAGAATTAAATAAGAAAATCCATGTCAAGAAGTTAGCATTGTGCCTGACGCACATAACCAATAAATAAATCATGATGGCTTAACAATTCCATAGACTGTATTTAACTCTGTGCTAGGTATTGTCCTAAACGTTTTACAAACTCCAAGTTACCTCGTTTTCTCTCCGCATAACCTGGAGGTAGAAACCTATTAAGAGCCCTCATTTTAGAGGCAAGGACACTAAGTCACAAGAGGATCTAAGTCACTTGCCCACGATCAACCAGCTAGTAGGAGTAGAGCCAGAATTCAAAGCCAGGCTGGAAACCAAACATACGCTAAGTCTGCTGTCTTTGAAGAAGATAATGATGTTGACATTTTTATTTTGGGGTGTAAAGGACATGGAGCGTTGCTTAGCCTAAGTGGACCTGGATCTTTGTCCTTCCCTCCATTCGGGGAAAACGCGATCGGTGTTTAGGGGAGGGAGTCGTGTTTTCTTGAAGAGCGTGGCCCTCAAGCCCAAGCCCGTCCCCGGATGCCCAGGGACCCGCCTGCACACCGCAAAGCTGGCCAGGTCCCTTCCCAGCGCCGGAGCCTCCCAGGCCCGGGCCGGCCCAGTGCAGCCGCGTGGCCACGCCGCGCCCGGGCCTGGGAAAAAAGTTTCCAAACCGCGCTGCTAGGCGCTGATTGGCTGCGGCGGACGCGGTCCCGCGGCGCGGCAGCCAATGGACGGCGCCCGCCGCGGGCGCGGGGGCGGGGGCGGTGTCCGGAGGCCCCGGCAGCGCCGTCTGCTACCGCCGCCGCCGCCCGTCCTCGCGGACCGAGCCCGGGTAAGTTCGGGGCTGCGGCGGCCCGGCCGAGGGGGCCGCCCCGGGACCGCCGCCACCGCCGGGAAACTCTTCTGCCCACCCCGGCGCCCGCCGCGCTCTCGGGACTCCCAGGAGCCGCCTCGCAGGGAACCTGCCGCGCGCGCCCCTCGGTTGCGCGTCGCTTCCCGGCCGCCGGCACTCCGCGGGTCCCGGGCGCTGGGCTCAAAAGTCCCGCTCTCGGGAGCCTCCCTTGCTAACCTTGTGCCTTCCCAGCTTTGTGTCCTCGCGCCCAGCTCCTCGCCTTTGCCAACTTTCTTTCTCTTCTGGCGCCGCCGAGCCTCCGACCTGCTGCCCTCCTCGTCCCGGGTCCCCGCTGCCCGGCTCCTCTACCCTCCAGCCCCTCCTCCCACCCCCACCGGAGGCTGCCCTCTTTGACTCTCCGAGTCTCCCTTCTCGCTCCGTTTTCGGCCTTTTTCAGTCCCCGCCACCTCCTTTCTTCCTACTGCCCCAAACCCTCCCTCTTTCTCGTCCCCTTTCTCGCCCCTCCCCAGTTCCCCCCCTTCTCGTCCACTGCCCCGTGCTACTTCCACCCTCACCGCAGGCCTCTTTCCAAAAACCTCCCCGCCCTTGGCATCTCCCAGCCTTCGGGAACGTGTTTGGAACAGCCTCCTTCCCTCTGATTTTCTCAGATCTCTGCTGCGGGAAGGTTCAGATTTCCCCTGACAGCACTTTGGGGAAGGATTGGATAAAGGCTGGAAACGCTTATTCTGCAGTTTGAATGCCGGAGCGGGGCTTACCTGCCTCTCCGAGGTCATGGGAAATCCCGCCATCACCTTGGGAAGCCACCTTGTCTTCTCCAGTCATCTCAGGTTCTCGGCCTCCTGAGGGTCCGAGCTTCCCTGATTCCTTTGTCCAGGGTTCCAACCAGGTCGTGCCTCTTTCTACTTTTAGCCTCGAGGCCCCCTTTTAACTTCCTTTCTAAAGAAATGACCTTTTACAGCGGGCACCGGGCAGAGATTGGTCATTTTCTATGCTAGTTTTGTTTCCGTATTCTCCGATAGGATGGCATTTTAGGACGGTGGGTAGGGTGCTTCGAAGAGCAGTCGGATCCCAGTGCCGGGATCCCAGAGTCACTTACCTGACCCCACCACCACCCTGGTATCTGATCAGGATCGAAACTCAAATCTTTCCCCTCCATGTGTCACTCGCATAGAATGAGATTCTGAAGTCTCAGAGGCCTCTGATTGGCATATTTCATCCTCTCATTTTGGCTATTAGTTTCTTAGCTTGGCTTATTCTGTTAGGATGTTATTTTTGTTTCCCAAGTGTGTTCTTTGGCGTGAGAATGTGGGAGCCCGGGGAGATTACGCTTCCTTTCCTCACCAGATAATTTCCTAACGTGAGTGGGCCTGCATACAGAAGGGTTGTGTCGGCAGCTGGCGCTGCGTTTGCACCTAGTACTGACGTGGGTGCTGGGTCTCTGCCTGTCCCGGCAGTGCCTGGCGCTTAGTAGGTGTTTGGAAATTTTTTTTGTTTTTTTTAATGTTTTTTTTATTATTATCATATTTCGGAGAGAGAGACTCAGAGAATGAATGGAGGGCAGAGGGAAAGGGAGGAGACACAGAATCTGAAGCAGGCTCCAGGCTCCGAGCTGTCAGCACAGAGCCCTACACGGGGCTCGAACTCAAAAACTGTGAGATCATGACCTGAGCCGAAGCCGGACGCTCAACCGACTGAGCCACCCAGGCGCCCCTGAAAATGTTTGAGAAGGGTTAGAGAGAGCAGCCAGAGCAGGGAAAATACTTTCCTTGGCATCTTGATTCAATAGAATAAAATTATCTTGGAACAATAGCTGCTCTATTTTTCGATCCCAGTTTAAGCTTTCTTACTGCCCAGTTTAAGGTGATAGATGCTTACCGTAAAAATCAACGTATCTAGGAGTGCGTCAGGCAAACCTCTGACCTCTGTGCCTGCTTTACCCCCAACTGGTACACGCTTCCTTTTCATGTATGCAGAGAGAGTGAGCTACGTTTATAAGCGAAATTGGCACCCTCTCCACATAGCATGAACTTCCTTCCATATTAGTTCCTGTGATTCTTTTTTTTTTTTAACGTCTTATTTATTTTTGAGAGACAGAGAGAGCGTGAGCAGGGCAAGGGCAGAGAGAGAGAGACACAGAATCCGAAGCAGGCTCCAGGCTCTGAGCTGTCAGCACAGAGCCCGATTCGGGGCTCGAACTCACAAACTGTGAGATCATGCCCTAAGCTGAAGTCGGCCACTTAACCGACTGAGCCACCCAGGCGCTCCTAGTTCATGTGATTCTTAACAACTGGGTAATTTTTCAGGCAGTCCCCTGTTGGCTGCTAAGTTTCTCCCAGTTTTCCACATCAGCGGATGATGGCATACACCTTTGCGTCTATGTCCTTGCCCGCCTCTCTGAGTCGTTTTGTGGGAAGATCATCATAGGCTTGGAAAGTGCCGAGACAGAAGCCAGGCTTGCTGACTCCTGATTGCTGTTGCCTCAGCGGTGCCACTTCTGCAAAATGCGGAGCCCGCGTCACCCCCTGGAAGCTGCTGGAAGCCAGAGCTGACGTCTGGCAGTGTCTTCACCTCCCTCCCTTTCCCTTTCGGCCCTTCCGTGTGTTCCGATTGGGAAAGATTGCGGTCGGTCGGGGCGGAGAAGGGCGGCGAGTTAATTCTTGATGGTTTAGACATGTGTTTTGCTCCTGGCCAGCTGTGCTGGCTCCCTTCGCCGAGAGGAGAGCCAAGGGAGATTGCTTTGTGTTTTCTGAGGTTTTGAAATCAAAGGGGTGTGTGTCTCAAGTGTGTTTTCAGCCTTTTCTCTTAAGTTTAATCCTGGAAAAAACTTTTTTTTTTAAGCCTGTGGAAACACATGTTTGCAGGAGGAGTAGATCTAAGGGATGCCAAGTGGAGAAGATGACGCTTTTTGAGCTTCTCGCTCCCAGCTGGTTCTTCCTTGGATGCTGTAGTGTATACTTTTGAGGTGCCCATTAGCTTTGTCCACAGAGCTGCTGGGACACGGCGGCATGATGGCGTCTCTGGAGCACAAGCTGGGAGGCAGAACGCCCGTAACGCCTGTAGCATGAAAGAAGGGCCGGAAGCTGTTGTTTTTTAAGACAGTGGCTACAGAGTTGTATACACTGCGACCCAGTGTTGACACCTGCCTGTGGCAGCGCCTTTTGAAAGGCCGTGTGGGCCGGATGAAACGGGTGCCTCTGACCTCTGGTTAGTCTCTTCGCAACCCCAAGGAGATCTTGAACTTGGATTCCAAGACCACGCCCTCTCCCAACTTGCCCTTGGGTTTGGGGCGCCTCTGCCGTTCGCTCGCACCTACGGAGATGGCCAAGGGGGGCCGAGATGGCCAAGGGGGGCCGTGTCTCTGCTCCAGCTCCTGCTTCTAAGCACCCCAGTGATTGTCTTGCTTATTCTTGCCATCGAACGGCTTAGAGAGGATAAAGTTGAAGAAAGATAACTTATTAGATCCCCAGCACACGGCTAATAGAAGCTGGTGACACAGGTGAGGAAATTACGCCGGGAGAAGGAACCGTCTCCGAGTCCTCTTACCTGCTTTCTGTGGCGAAGAGTAATACACATTTCAACTGTGAGCCGTTTCAAAACTCTTACATTTTTAAGATCGCTATTGCGTAACAAAGTGAAGTTCAGCTGTTACTTCTTCGTCTATAACGTATTTTTCCTCTTCCCTAAGCGTCGTTCCGGTGCCGGGGTTTCTGGTTGAGATGCCGGGTTTCTGGTTGAGATGCCGGGCCTGTGGTTTTGGTCCTTGAGTTGAATTACTTACAGATTGTGCAGGCTCTGACAGCTCAGGTCTCTGCTCAGCCTCGCCCGCCCTGCCCCCACCCTGAAGTCCAAACCCAGGAGCGCCTGGGCGGCTCAGTCCGTTAAGGACCGACTTCAGCTCAGGTCGTGATCTTGCAGTTCGTGGGTTTGAGCCCCGCGCCGGGCTTGGAGCCTGGAGCCTGCTTTAGGTTCCTTGTCTCCCTCTCTCTTTGTCCCTCCTCTGCTCGTGGTCTCTCTCTCGCTCTGTCTCAAAAAAGAAAGAAAACAGTAAAAAAATTAAGAAGACAAAGAGTTTCAAAAAACTTTCCCTTCAGCAGGGTTGTGGTTGGAGCCTCTCTCAAAATGGAAGTGTCTCCTAAAACATCTCAAAGACCTTTCTTTCCTAGGGATTCAGGTTTAGTCCTCACCGGCCAAGCTTTACGTAAGTTTTAGGAAGGTTTTTTTTTTTTTTTTTCCAAAACTCCTCCGTCATAAGAGAGCAGGATGAAGGTTATTGAACTCTGGGAACTGTAGGAGATACTTCTCACATAAACCCGGGGAGGGAGCCGTTTCCAACGTGGTGTCTTCTCCTCCGGCCCCTTCCCACTAATGAGCGCCACTCAGGTGCCGAGGAAGAGGGGGGCTTTCCCCATCCTAACAAGCGTCTTGGGGTTTCGCAGAGGCCAACGGTAAACGGGTCTTCAGAGCTTGCTGGCTTCCTGCCTTGCCTTAACCTGACGTCCCCTCCCTGCTAGCATCGTTCCCCGAACATGTATCGAGTGCCTGGTACATGCCACGCACTGTTCTGGGCCTTGGGATAAAAAAGCAAGGCGGAGGACGCCCCTGTGGTCAACAGCCGACATTCCAGTGGGGGAAGATGAAGCGACACAAAACTCAAAATGATGAACTAGAGCAGAGGGCAATACCGCAGAGCCGGGCTGGAGGGGGTAGGAGGTGGGGTATGGAGATACGGTCCCTTGGGGAAGTCGTTTCAGCCGAGGTCTGATGACAGGGACGCCTGGGCCTAGATCTGGGGGAGAAGGACGCCGGGCAGAGGAGCAGCAAGGGCTAAGGCCCTGAGGTGGGAGCAGGCTTGGTGTGTTCAGGGACAGAAAGAAGAAAATGCGGCTGGAATGAAAGCTCACGGTGGGGGTTTGGGGTAGAGAATGTTTAGAGAAGCAGGCAAGGGCTAACTACGCTGACTAGCGGACCTGCTGTTTTTCCAGACGGCAGGAGGAGACTGTCTACATCCGTTGTTCCTTGTTCCTCACTCCCTCACCCTCCTACACAGACTCCCGTGCCGTGGCATTTGGGACTATCCTCCGTGGCCACAGAGTGCTCGGTTGCGTGGGCTCCTGACACTGTAGGCACTGGTTTGGTGACTTGGTATGAGATGAGATCTGGGCTTATTAGAGCTCAAGGCTCCTGCAGGGTGTACCTACCAGACCTCAGTTTACCCTTACCCGTCGCCATGTTAATTACTGTGACGTACACTCCGGGTGCTGTATTCTTTTTACTTTCATCCAACAAGATCTTTCATTGCTTACCTCCATGAGGATTCTTGAGGCAGCAGTCCAGCCCTGACAGGTATATTCAAGAAAGGGCGTTGGTTATCTGTCATAACCCTAAATCGCGTATGACTGGATCCGGGTGTTGAGATGGTGTCATCGGGACCCAGTGTCTCCGCCTCTGTTTTGGCTTCATTCTCTGGCCGACTCCTCCCTCGCGATGGAGGAACGACCACGGACAACTCCAGCCCACCGCCTGCCACGTTACTCTAGTGGGAAGAGTTCGGCTTTTTCTCCCAGCTTTATGGAGATCTAATTGACATCTAGCATTGTGTAAGTTAAGGTAGCTAGCATGATGGTTCGGTTTGAGTTTGGGTTTTTGTTTTTTTAAGTTTATTTCTTTTGAGAGAGAGAGAAGAGGGAGAGAGTGTGAAGCTGGACGCAAGGCTGGAAACCACCAACCATGAGATCAGGACCTGGGCCACAACCAAGAGTTGGATGCTTAACCCGCTGCGCGCCCCAGGTGCTCCCGGTTTGTTTAGCGTGATGTTTTGACACATGTATGGATTGGGAGCCGATCGTCACAGTGAGGTTAGTTAACACTCGCAGAGAGTGTCTTTCTTGATGACTCTGGAAAAGCCCCAGGCCCGACACTGATTGGCCCTGCTGGGGTTAGGCCCACCCCTGTCTTTGGCTCAGTTTGGGTTGGGACCACCCCTGAGCCAATCATCGGCCTGTCATTGGCTCCGCATAGATTAGGCCCGCCTCAGAGCCAGCTGCTGATGCTGGAGGCACCCGTCCCATCATGGGCCTCCTCCCAGATGCTGGTCAGTCTAGTACATCCAAATCACTCTGGAATGAGTGTAGGGTTGGTTTCCCCAAGATAAGGGTGTTGTTCTGAAAAGATGGAAGAAAAAATGCTGGACTGGGGCAAAAAAAAAAAACAAAACAAAAAACGAAAAAAAACCAATGAATGAACAGCTTTCTTTTCTCTCCAGCTTCTGTGCTTCCATCAAGCTTTCAGAGAAACTCTGTTCGCCAAAAAGGGGGTGGGGGTGGGGAACATGGCGTGTTGTCCCTAGATTAGAGGGAGAGAAATTAGGAAGAAGATGTATCAGTGCTAACATTTACTTATCGATAAGCGCTGTGCTTGAATCTAAGTATAATTTTTGATGCCTTTGTTTTTTTTTTTAACCAGGGATCCAGAAGTTGATTTTGTCCATGTCAGCATTAACATATTCAGCCGGTTGATGGTTTAGCTGAAGGATTCGTATCTGGACTCAAAAATACAGCTCACCCTGTCTTGCAGAGCTAGGGGGTTGCATTCATCCTTTGGTCCTTAAGCACACACACCAGGGGCGCCTGGGTGGCTCAGTCGGTTAGGTGACTGACTTCGGCTCAGGTCGTGATCTCGCAGTTCGTGGGTTTGAGCCCCGCATCGGACTCTGTGCTGAACACTTGCTCGGAACCTGGAGCCGGCTTTGGATTCTGTGTCTCCTTCTCCCTCTGCCCCTCCCCTGCTTGTACTCTGTCTCACTACGTCTCTCAAAAATAAATAAACGTAAAAAGAAAAAAAGGACACACACTAGACCGTGAGCTCCCTTGAGGGAAGGAAGGGACCTTGGAGACCTCTCCTTTGGATTCCTGATGAACTTTTGACAAGTTCAGAGTCTTAAATAAGGTCTTCCACGGAGAGGCTCTGTGGAAGCTTCAGGAAGATCTGTTCCCCAGCCTCTCCCTGGATGGTTCAGAGCCCTCAGAGCAGAGGCCGCCTTCCCGCCCCCTGCCCTCTAGCTCCCTCCCGTTTGTCTTCTCACACCTAGTTCTCCAAAAGGCCCTCTACTTCCTCTTCTTCACCTCCTAGTGACCCCACCCAGGTTCCGCCTCCTCCCCCCTCCCCCCTCCCTCCTCCCTCCTCCCCCCTCCCTCCTCCCCCCTCCCTCCTCCCCTGTGTGGAAACTGCTCGTGCCCACGTCACCAGTGACCGACACATCTTCTGCCAAGTCTCCTGGATTTTTTCCAGTCCTTATCTTAGCTCCTCTGTTGCGCCGTGGATACTGTGGGACATTCCCCCCCTTCACCTTGACCCCATCTCCTCCCGAGACAGCTCACCATCTGGGTCTTGCCTCTTTGTTTCTCCTCTGTCTCCTTCGAATACCGTTTCTTTCTTTGCCTACCAGGCGGAACATTGGCATTCCTCAGAGCTCCATAAATAGGCCTCCCTAGATTCTCTGGCTGCCCGTCACAAGATAAAGAAGCAGCTACAGGCGCAGGACACTTAAGTTTGTATCAGCCCAGAGTTCACCCCGGAGTTGCGGATCGACTGTTGCTTCTAGAAGTGTCGTAGGCTTCTCAGACCAGAAGCATCCCACACTGGGCTCCTTCTCCTCCTCCTCCTCAAAGACTTTCCTCCTCTTATTCCTTATCTGGGAGATGTCCTCCCCTCCGTTTTTTTTTTTTCCTTGCCCCTGCTCGAATGAGATAAATCTGGGTAGTTTGATCTATTTGTGGAATATTTCCTGTGGGTGGGCTGGATTTTGTCTGGCTTTGGTGTCAAGTTTTGGCAATGTTTTCTCATTTAACCCAACATAAGATTTAGGAGTTTTTTTTTCCCTCCCCATTAAAGATCAGCTGTTGGGTTAAGCCTCCAGCTTTCGCTCAGGTCATGATCTCCTGGTATGTGGGTTCAAGCCCCACATCGGGCTCTGTGGTGACAGCTCAGAGCCTGGAGCCTGCTTCGGATTCGGTGTGGCCAACCCCCATCTGTCCCCCTCACTCCCTCCCCCGAACTCACTCTCTCTCTCTCTCAAGAATAACTAGTAAAAAAATGATGAAAATCCGCTCTTGAACCAGATACAGAAATAATTTTAAAGCTCTTCTCTCCTAGACACCATGCCGCGAGAAGAGTGACCCCTGCCTCTGTTTCCACAATGGAAGACTCGGGAAGGACATTCAGCTCTGAGGAGGAAGAAGCAAGCTACTGGAAAGATCTGGCTATGACCTACAAGCAGAGGTCAGTCTTCCTAGGTCTGCCTTGCTCTCTCTCCCCCCACCGCGGCAGCAGCCTTCGGTTTTGGGGCCTCTGAGGCGACAGGCGCTACGAAGGCGCTACAACACACATTCTCTCCATTAAATCTCCCAACGGCTCCGTGAGGAAACCGCTGTCGCCCCATTTTACAGATGAGGAAACTGAGCCTCAGGGAAGGCAAGTAACTTGTCCACCGAGGCCACACAGCCAGTAAGGAGCAGGCCCAGGATGTGAGCCCCAGAGCCTCTGGTCCTAAGCAAACGGCTGTGCCCCTTCCCAGCTGCTTTTCTGGGGGAGGTGGGGGCTCGATGGTGCTGGACACCTCAGCTGGTCACCCCCGTGTGTGAGGAAGGCACTTCTCCCTGTGTCTAACAAAGCGGCTTGTTGTAGATTCCAACCGTGAAAGCAGTGATTCCGTGTCCGTTATTGGGGGGAGACTGTGTGTTCAGCGTTGCTGCTTTTTATTTCTCGTGGGCTCTTAACCCTCTTCACGTGGAGGTCTTTCCAGTCCCTCTAGTTTCCTTATTTTCTTTTTAATGTTTTAACGCTTATTCATATCTGAGAGAGAGAGAGGGAGGCACAGAATCCGAAGTGGCTCCAGGCTCTGAGCCGTCAGCCCAGAGCCCGACGCGGGGCTCGAACTCACAGACCGTGAGATCATGACCTGAGCCGACGTCGGACACTGAACCGACTGAGCCGCCCAGGCGCCCCTAATTTCCTTATTCTTCATTTGACCTAAAGATAATTCAGGCTGAGCATTTAAAACCAACAAACAAAAAAAGCGTTGCTTGACTTTCGAGGATTGGAAAGCAGCAGGACTCGGGCGTGTGCGGGTGTGCGGGTGGGCAGGGGCACGCGAGGGCGTCGGGATGAGTAAGCACTTAGGCCCGGTTTCTACTTCAAGGCAGACCTGCGGAGGATTTTCTCCATGTTGAGTTAAAAAAAAAAAAAAGACGTTAAAAAAAAAATAGACGTGCCGAACGAACGCTTGAAGAGTGAATTGGCTTCGGAGTCGGGCACACCTGGAGTCAGGCCCCAGGTCCGCTTCTGCCTCCTGTGACCTTGAGGCAGCCCCTCGGATCTCAGCCTTATTTTATCCGTAAAAGTGAGGTTCGTGACAGTCGCCACCTCAGGAGGTCGTTGCGTAAGGAGCTGACCCACGCACGACGCTCGGTAGCCGTGCGTGCTCGCTCCGCGGCCCCCTGACCCGTCTGGGAACCCCGCAGGGCCGAGAACACGCAGGAGGAGCTCCGAGAGTTCCAGGAGGGGAGCCGTGAGTACGAGGCCGAACTGGAGACGCAGCTGCAGCAGATCGAATCCAGGAACAGGGACCTCCTGTCCGAAAATAATCGCCTTCGCCTGGAGCTGGAGACCATCAAGGTGAGAGGAACTAGGCAGCGGGTGTAAACGGGCCCGGACAGGGGAGCCCTGCCGCGTGAGAGGGGCCGCGGCCGGCCCGGGGCTCCCTCCCGCCCCTAGGCCCGCTGGGGGGGGACGCGGCGGTTGAACTCTTGTTTGGCCCTGGTGGGAGGAGCCCTGTGGAAGCGAGTCGCACACGTGTCCCCGTGGCCCATTCTCGGGTGTCTACCGCAATCCCACGGGGCACGCGAACGCAGACATTGTTAGAGAACCGAGTGTCGCTAGATTGCTGGTCGTTACGTTGTACGAGGCTCAGGGGCGTGATAGCCCCCAGCCGGCTGTTGATGTTTAAGTTAAAGCAAAATCAATAAAAACTGAATTCCTCAGTCACGCCAGCTACGTTTCATGTGCTCAGCCGCCGTGCGTCTAGCAGGTGTCGTTACCGGACGGTGGTGCACGGTATTTCCGTCACTGAGGAAAGTTCTGTTGGACGGTGCCGGTCTATAGCGGGCCCCTCAGCCTGGACACTGCTGACATTTGGGGTCAGGTAATTTTCAGTTTTGGAGGCTGAGTTTTAGATTGAAGGAAGTTTGTCGTTTTTTTTGTTTTTCTTAAAAAAAATTTTTGTTTTGTTTATTTTTGAGAGAGAGAGAGACAGAGTGTCAAAGGGGACGGCAGATAGAGAGGGAGACTCAGAATCTGAAGCAGGCTCCAGGCTCCGTGCTGTCAGCACAGAGCCCAATGTGGGGCTCGAACCCATGAACTGCAAGATCATGACCTGAGCTGAAGTCGGATACTTAACCGACTGAGCCACCCAGGCACCCCATGTTTTTTTTTTCCTTTTAAGTTTGTTTATTTGTTTTCAGAGAGAGAGAACAGGAGAGGGGCAGAGAGGGAGGGAGAGAATCCCAAGCAGGCCCCGCACTGCCAGCACAGAGCCTGATGCGGGTTCGATCCCATTACGGCGGTGAGATCAGGGCCTGAGCCAAAATCAAGAGTCAGGAGCCACCCAGGCGCCCCACACTGTAGGATGCTTAAGAGCATCCCTGGTCTCCACCAGTGGGTGCCGGTAGCTTCCTCTCCCCCAGATTGTGACAACCAGAAGATCCTTCAGACATTGCCATGTATCTGGAAAACCGCTGGTCTGAAGGGTTAAGACTGCCTTCTGGACATTCTGTCGGGCTTAGTGGAAAGTCGCGAACACCGTGCCCTGCAGACGGCGGCTCTCCGCCCTCCCTGCCGGGCAGGCTCGCCCGGGGAGCTTCGTAAGTCAGGCCTGAACCCCCTGCCATGAGATTCCTGCTCTCAGTAAGTCTGTGGCTGGGGACACAGGATGACTACAGTGTCTTTTTTTTTTTTTCTTTTAATAAATCTCCCCATGTACATTTTGATGAGCTGCTAGGGGAGGTGTGGTGGGGAGTGGAAGGAGATGTGCTCCCAGCCTTCTGGAAGCTTCGTGGGGAAGACAAACCCAACCCCAAAAAGCACATAGGTGCTCGGTTACATGGTACTGACCCAGAGCTCCTACAGAGACGAGGTCTGTCTGTCTGTCTGCGAGGGAGGCAGCTTCACAGGGTGCTGGGAGGGACCCGAGCTCGAGTTCCAAGGTGAGAAGGGGGTGTGTGCGCTCGCGTGCGCCCAGCAGATTGGGGCAGAGGGGTTAATGAAGGGTTCATCCGGACCGTCCGCAGACCCAAGAATGGGTGTCAAGCAGGCCTGGGAATCCCGGCTTTATTCGTGCGTGGGAAAAATGGGGGCCAGCCAATGGATCGAGGATTGAGGGGTGGGGGAGGGCGGAGGAAAGACCCCGACATCCCCAGGACCTGAGCCTCGGAGCACCAGCTTTTATGTTGTAGACTGCAGGCCCCAGGCTGGCCATCTGCGGGTCAGTCCAGCACACACACGTGTTTTGCTTAACCTTCAGTGTTTTTTTTTATTCAACACGTTATGAAAGCTTCCCAGCACACGGCCAGGTTGAGAGAATTTTCCAGGGTGCACCTGCATACCCACCGCCTAGGCTCTGCCAATCACCTTTGCCATCCGTGACTTCGATTCCCTGTCTATCTGTCAGTCTACTTTTCTGATGCATTCAAAGTGACTTGCAGACACCTGCTTACTTCCCGGTGACTACTTGAGCGTGCTGTCGTTCACTGAGTCGAGGTTTTGTTTCCAGTTCACTCCTTTGATCGTAAAACTTATTATTGTTATTTTTTTTAATGTTTATTTATTTTTGAGAGACATAGAGGCACAGCATGAACAGGGGAAGGGCAGAGAGAGGGAGACACAGAATCGGAAGCAGGCTCCAGGCTCTGAGCCATGAGCACAGAGCCCGACGCGGGGCTCGAACTCACAGACCGCGAGATCATGACCTGAGCTGAAGTCGGCCGCCCAACCGACTGAGCCACCCAGGCGCCCCTGATCGTAAAACTTAAATCTTTAGTGTTGTTTTTTTTTTTTAAATATTCGACATCAGTATCCAAAGTCGCGAGGCTTCCTCTAAACGTCGGGGTTTCTGACTTGCTTTGCGAACCAGCAGATCTGGCCGTACCAGGCCTGCATTCTCCCCCCACAGCCGAAAGCTGGCAAGTGGCTGAGTGCTCACCGGTTCCTCCCAGTCCCCAGTGCCGTCCCCCACCTCCGTCTCTGACACGGAGGGACGAGTGTCCCTTACTTTGTCCCTACACCTAGCTCACGCGACTCGTAACAGCCTGACCCCCTACAGGCATCAGTATTTGAGCCGTGCGGTGGGCACTGAAGAATCATTACAGCTCCTAACTTGAGGGGGTTCGGGGTGGGGAACCTATATGGAAGGAAGATCAGCCAGCAGCATAAGCTAGTTGGGAGAGGGAATGAGGCCCTCCACGGAGGCGGACTAATATTGAGCAATTATGAAGTAATTGCTTCAACCCTGAGCCCTTGAACCTGCAGGAGACCTTGTTATGACAGCCACGTGACAGCCGCAGGCGGCCCGGAGCGCAGAGCAGGAGAGACCAAAACACTTTGGGATAAAGCACTCCCGCCCTGGGACACCTGGCTGGCTTGGTCGGTAGGGTATGAGACTCTTAAATTTTTTTTTTTTTTTAGTTTATTTAGTTTTGAGAGAGAGTCCTAAGCAGGCTCCGGCACTGTCAGCACAGAGCCCGATGTGGGGCTCGAACTCAAAAACCGTGAGATCACGCCCGGAGCCGAAATCAAGAGTCGGACGCTGAACCAGCTGAGCCCCCCAGGCGCCCCGAGCGTGCGAATCTTGATCTTGGAGTTGTGAATTCGAACCCCACGTTGGGTGTAGAGATCACTGTAAAAAACAAATAAGTAAATAAATACTAACCACCACCAGCAGCTATCTTGTCAGTCACCTAAGGGGAGTGAATGCAGCTGTGGCAGACTTCTTGACAAGTGGCTCATTCATCACCAGTTGGATGAAAAGGCCTGTAAGGAATCAAACAGAGCGTCCGTTGATGCCTCCATCAGCTGACGGCTTACAGTAATTAGCGCCCAATGAAAGCGCAACTTGTAGCCACAGCTTGTCCCGTCCACCAGTTCAAAGGACGTCATTTGAGTCCCTGCTTGTGCAGAAGCCCGTTAGCGGCGTCTTCTCGAACCTGTGTTTGAACTGAGGTCGGTGACCTAGGATCGCGTGCCTTCCTGTTTTATCTGGAGATGCACCCGAATAAAGGGCGCGAGGCCATGCAAGCCTGGGAACCGGCCCCTCCTGGACGGGGCGGGGATGCGTCCTCTGCTCCCTGCTCGCGGCCAGGAAACAGAGTGTCAGAGGGGCCCGAGCAGCATGGGGATGTGGGGTGCCCTCCCTGTCCTCACCCCATAAACAACCCGCTGGCTCTGTGGGAGTCCGCCTTTCACGGGGCTCCCGCCACGCCTCTCTGGCCTCAGCGCTGGTCTGTCGTTGTCCCGCCGCATCCAGGCTGTTTCTAGCAACGCCTCTGTTGACTCCCCTGAGGGACGAAGAAGAGTTGGACTGTTTTTTAAACTTTCTATTTCGACGTTGGGCCTTTCCTACGGGAAGTGTTTTCTTGTGTGTGTAGATGAAGGGAAAGCAGTAAGGGTGTTTGGTGAAGGAAGGCAATTTGAGAGAGGAGCCAGAGCAGAGAGAAAGAGAGAGAGAGAGAGAGTGTGTGTGTGTGTGCGTGCGTGCGTGCGTGTAGGGGCATGCGTGTGTGGGCAGTGCCTGTGTGACCTGTAATGAAATTACATTTTTTTGTTTATTATTTTGAGAGAGAAGGGGAGAGAGAGAGAGAGAACATGAGCAGGGGAGGGGCAAAGAAGGAGACAGAATCCGAAGCAGGCTCCATGTTACGAGCTGTCAGCGCAGAACCCAACGTGGGTCTCGAACCCACAGACCACAAGATCATGACCTGAGCCGAAGTCGGCTGCTCAACCGACTGACCGACCCAGGCACCACTAGCCCAGTTGTTTTAAAAGCACGAGCCCTGGGGCGCCTGCGTGGCTCATGGTTAAGCGGCCGGCTTCGGCTCAGGTCCTGATCTTGCAGTCTGGGTTTGAGCCCCGCATCAGGCTCTGGGCTGGTGGCTCTGACCCTGGAGCCTGCTTCCGATTCTGTATTTCCCTGTCTCTCTGCCCCTCCCCCGTTCATGCCCTCCCTCTCTCTCTCTCTCTCTCTCTCTCTCTCTCTCTCTCTCTCTCTTCTCTTTCTCTTTCTTTGTCTTTCTTTCTCTCAAAAATAAATGTTAAAAAAAAAGAAAAAAGCACGAGTCCCAGTGGCCCAGATTGGACCCGGGCTCAGGCATCTGCTGCCGGTTGAGGTTGGGCTGATGGAGTAGCCTCCATTCACGTCCCCGCAGTATTCAGCGAGGCATCGTGAGCACAGTCCTGAGCCCAGAAGCTGGCCCATAGTCGGCGTGTGATGAATGTTAGCTGCGGCAACTGGGTGGCAATAGGTCATTAAGTCATGTGACTATTCCCTTCCTTGGAAAGCCAGAGTGAGATCCCGCTAAGCTACTTGTGGCTACTCCTTTCCTCCCTCCTTTCTGCCCTTCCTCCCCCAAAGGTCCCCACATCCCTCCTAACCCCCCCCCCATGCTACTGGGGGAGTGTCCTGGGTCACAAAGTTAGGACAGTTATCAAACGAAGCACGTGGCTTTCTGCTCTTATGTGGAGGCACCAGCGACCAAAGCCGTTGTGGTTCCTGATGTGTGATCCAGGGATGTCCCACGAAGTGGGTTTGTATTGCCCCGTGGGTGATGCTTGGAGACACTTACGTGGTTTTCTCTGGCTGTGTGGATGCCTTGAGCAAAATGATCGCTTTGCAGAGTGTTGGGATTTCTTCCCCAGAGACCGCAGGGTCCAAGTTGGGGAGACAGTGGGGTGCAAGGTGCTAGTGGGCTGGGAGGCAGGAAGCACTTGGTACAGAACGGCTTTGGGTGGTGGCCCCCTGTTCTTGCCATCTGTCCTCCCTCGCTTCAGAGTCCGTGTCCGTGGAGAGAAGGTTCTACTGACTGAGGTTAGGCTCGTCCCCTGGCTCTGCTGGGTGGCCGCAAGGATGTCCAGAGCCTTCTTAGAGAGTGTGACCCGAAGACTGGTCCCCCAAAGATCTTATACTAAGGAGGAGCTAAAGCTCTTAAAGAAATCAGGGTGCTGACGGGCCGTGCCCACTGGGAGGAACGGACGCTCACGAGCTCAACGTAAGAGCGCCCAGTACAGTGGGAGTGTGCGTGCCCCAGGAGTGAGCCTCGTAGTCGAGGGCAGTGCCAGGGAAGGGAGACAAATACAGCTTCTCGGAAGTCTTAAATCACACACTCCGTGTCGGTTCTGACCTTCAGGACAAGTTCGAAACGCAGCACTCGGAAGGCTACCGTCAGATCTCAGCCTTAGAGGATGACCTGGCCCAGACCAAAGCAATTAAGGATCAGCTTCAGAAATACATCAGGGAGCTGGAGCAGGCGAACGATGACTTGGAAAGAGCGAAACGGTACGTCGGGAAGGGAAAACCAGGCTTCGGAGCCTTCTGTTCCTCTGCTGTTGGCTCCCAGTGCAGGGTGCCACGTACCGTGTTGAGTACGTGGGATTCAGCCAGGAGCCAGGCCAAGCCGGTGACCTTCTGGGAAACGGACGACGCACACAGAAGTGCAACTTAATCACGGCAGTAAGCGCTGCAAGTCCGGGGTGCCGTGGGGGCACGTGACCAGGTCCAGCCGTTGGCCGCTGGTGGGTCAATGTCAGGCGAGACTTCGCAGTGGGAAGGGCAGGTCAGGCTGAGAGCAGGGGAAGAGTATGAAGTGAGAACCTTCCAGGCGGCAAGACAAACACGAGCTAATTACCGCCCTAAGGTAAGCATGTTCAAAGGACAGTATTTTGTTTGTTTGTTTATTTTTGAGAGAGTGCAAGCGGGGGAGGGGCCACAGAGGGGGACAGAAGATCCGAGGTGGGCTCCAAGCCGACAGCAGAGAGCCCGATGCGGGACTTGAACACACGAACCGTGAGCTTTGTGACCTGAGCCAGAGTCGGATGCTCAGCTGACTGAGTCCCCCGGGCTCCCTTGCCTTCGTTCTGGAAGACCGTGTCCATCGGATGTCGAATTCTGGATGGACAGTTTTTGTTTTTTCTTTTTTTCCCAGTGGGTTCTTCCACTGTCTTCTGGTTTCCTTGCTTCAGGTCAGAAGTTGGTGGTCATGGGGGCGCCTGGGTGGCTCAGTCGGCTGAGCGTCCGACTTTAGCTTAGGTCACGATCTCACGGTTTGTGGGTTCGAGCCTGCTTCGGATTCTCTCTCTCTGCCCCTCCCCTGCTTGTACTCTGTCTCTCTCTCTCTCTGTCTCTCAAAGATAAATAAACATTAAAAAAAATAATAAAGAAAAAAAAAGTTAGGGGTCATTCGAGTGGTCACTTCCCAGTATATAATGTGTTTTCTTTTCCTGGCTGTTCTCAGATTATTCTCTTAATTTTTTGTTTGTTTGTTTGTTTGATTATGTTGTGCCTCGATTTTGTATACATGTGTCTTTTTTCTAAGTGTTGGATTTAACCAGAATTGATTTTTTTTTTTTTTAATCTCCTGAAGTAATTCTCTGTACCCACCTGACGACCCTGAGACCAAGAGTTGGGTGCCCTCGCACTGAGCCAGCCAGGCGCCCCTGTATGTACTTAGCTTGACAGAGATTTCCTGGGCTTCTTTAGTCTGTAAATTTCTCTGTTGACAAATTTAACTTCCGTCATGATTCCTCAGAGATGCGCGCTGGCCCGTTCTCTCTGTCTCCTGTCCTTCTGGGACCCCAGCCGCACACACGAGTCCTTTTGTTAATTGTCACACGGGTCTCTGAGGGTCTGGTCCTTTTATTCTTTCTGTTCCTCTAATATTTTTTCTTCTGGTTCTTCAAATTGGATAATTTCTATTGATCCCGTTTCAAGTTCGCTGCATCTTTGCCTCCTGTCTGCCGATGGAGCCAATTTCAATAGTGTTTTTAGAGATTGTATTTTTGGTTCTAGAATTTTCTTTAAAAAAAAAAAAAATAACTTCCATTCCTCTATTGTGGTTTCTCTTTATATCCTTGAGCATAGCTACAGTAGCTATTTTAAAGTCTTTTTCTGCTAATTCTGACACGTGGGTTCCCTCAGAGCTGATTGTCACTGATTATATTTTCTCCTGGGTTTGGGTCCCTTTTATTTATTTATTTACTTATTTTTTTGTTGTTTTGTTTTTTGTTTTTTTTCTCTTCACGTGTCGAGTAATTTTGAATTCTGGACATTATGAATGATGTGTTGCAGGAATTATGGGTTATGTTTTTGACTTTTTTTGTTTGTTTGTTTGTTAACTAGGCTGAACTAACACCCCAAACTCTTTCCCCTTTATGGGCAGCAGCTGAAATCTGAAATCTGTTTGATTTTTTTTTTTTTTTTGAGACTGCCCCTCAGAGCGGGGGAGGGGCAGACAGAGAGGGGGACAGAGGATCCGAAGCAGGCTCTGTGCGGACAGCAGGGAGCCTCATGAGGGGCTCGAACCCATGAACCTCGAGATCATGACGCGAGGCAAAGTCGGACGCCCAACTGACTGAGCCACCCAGGCGTCCCCTGTTTGATTCTTTTGGCCCGAGCCGGGCTGCTTCGAGTCCGCTGTGCAGACGCATGGTCCCGGGGTTCGCCAGAGACGTGGGAAGAGAATTCGGGACTCAACACGTGGTGGTGGATTTCTGTCACTGGAGCTGTAGGCAAGAAACGTACAAAGATGCAAAATTCACCCGTATGTCATTGATCCAGGCGAGTCACACGGCCCAAGTCAAGAGCCGGAAAAGGGACATTCCGCTGACTGTGAGGCCGCAGCAAGGGTGCAGGAAGGGAGGGAGAATTGGGACGTACTGAGATCGTACGTTCACGTGGCTCGAAAATTACATAGCAAGGGTAGAGTTTTTTACGCATATTCAGGCAAATAAAAATAGAAGTTGGTATGGTCCCTCCCCTCCTCCCCAGCAGCATTCTATACGCTCTGTCGTTCGTCTTCCTTCACACAACAGTAGATCTTTCCGTGTCCGGACACAGAGCGTTCTTTGTTCTTTTTGTCCCCCAAGTGCATAGTACCCTATTGTGTGGCCGGTATTGCATAATACATAATAATTTATCGTCCAGTCCCCTGTGGATGGAGAGCTGCGACGCTGGCCTTCCCGGGCCGTGATCAGCGTCGCCGTGACGAAGGACAGTCACTGCTCGCACAGATGTTGACCTGGAGAATAAATCCCCGGAAGTGGAATTGCCGGGTCAAGGGATAGACGCGTACGTGATTCCGGTGGTTACTGCCCGTTTCTTCTCCCCGAGGTTGCATCGCTTCACTTTCCCAGCAACCGTGCGTGCAAGTCCTCTTTTCCGACAGCTTCCCGAACGGAGTGGTTTTCAAACTTCGGGTTTCTGCCGGTCAGTAAGTGACCAGTGGATACGTTTCTCAATCACGCGTGACATAGATTCCTTTTCATGTGCTTCAGAACTATTTTTACTTCTTTTTCTGTGAACTTTGCCTTTTTTTTTTTAACTCGGGTTGCTGGTTGTTTCTCATTCCTAGGAGATTTTCTTAAATATTCATGTTGTGAATTGAAGATATTCAGACTTTGTCATTTGTCTTCCAGCTCTGTCTGTCGTATACGTGACTGTCAAGTTATTGGATCTCTCTGTTGTCCACTTTATCAGTGACAGTGGCGGGGCCTCCTGCAGTCCAGGCTTTATAAAGCAATTAACCTGTGTTTTCTTTATTTTTTCTTTCTTACACTGCTTTAATTTTTTTAAATGAGAGAGGCCTTGAATTCATATTTGGCCAAATGCTGATTATTTTGGTGTTAAATTCAGATGAGGGGAAGGTGAGGCCCCAGTCATTATTATAGAATGAATAAAGTTCTAGAATACTGAAGTTTTACGTTTAAAAAAATTGGGCGCGCCTGGGTGTCTCAGTCGGTTGAGCGTCCGACTCTTGATTTTGGCTCAGGCCGTGATCCCGGAGTCGTGAGGTTGAGCCTCGTGTTGGGCTCTGTGCTGAGCGTGGAGCCTGCTTGGGATTCTCTCTTGCCCCTTTCCCCGGTTTGCACTCTCTTTCTCTCTCTCAAAAAAAAAAAAAAGAAGAAAAATTTATAGAAACTTAAAAACAGTACAATTTTATTTTAGTAGGATGCTCTGAACGCTGATTTGCATTGTGGTTCTCCAACAGAAGATGGAGTTTGCTGCCCTCGGCATTCGGCCCCTGTATGTTGTCCTAAATAAGGCGCCGGCTCGTTGCTCAGTGCTGTAGGGACGTTTCTCATTTACTCCTCAGGTCAGCTTTGTGTCCCTCAGGAGCTAAGATGATTGTCATTCTGCAGGCGAAGAGCCAGGGTCCCAGAAGGTGAAGATACTAGTTCAGGTGTCCGGTGTCCAGGCAGTGCCCGTGCGGGGACTCAGGCCCCCGTGTCTGCCCTTGGTCATCTCCCGGGTCTGTAGGCCCCGAACGGCTGCCACCGTTTGCGCTCTTGGACAACTCTGTTTTTCTCTTACCAGGGCCACAATCATGTCTCTGGAAGACTTCGAGCAGCGTTTGAATCAAGCCATTGAAAGAAATGCCTTCCTGGAGAGTGAACTGGATGAGAAGGAGAATCTTCTAGAATCTGTTCAGCGGCTGAAAGATGAAGCCAGAGGTCAGGAAGACTCGGCTTCGTTCCGTGTGCCTTCACCAGTGTTGTCCCCTCTCCCCACCTGAGAACGGCTTCTCCTGCAATATCGCCCAGTGTTCCCCTTGCTGAAAATCCATGCTCTGGTCAGAGGGTGGAGAACCACACTGGGCAGGCTTTAGCCTTGGTCCCCACCCCGGTGATAAGGACGGTCAGATTCTGACCCCGTAAAGATTCCCTTGTGGGTATCTAAACCACCACTGGCTTTTGGTTCAGTAGGCCTATCAGAGTTTCGTGGGGAGACAAGTCTCGTTGGTGGAGTTGCTAGCGAACCCAGAGTTTTCGTGACTCGCCGACAGCCGATGTGTGCGGCTTACGGCTCTGACTCCCCGTCAGCGTTTGCTCCGTGGACGTTCGCAGTTCTGGGGGTAGATCCGGGTACAGAAGAACTTCTTGAACATTCCAGTTAATTGTTCATGACACTAATTAGTTTCTGACGTATTGCCATTAGAAGGGAGATTAAAAAGAAAAAACTCTTTAAGTTTGAAAGGGAGTTGTGAAGTGGTTACATAAATAACAAAGATACATTTTATTTTACGAACATTAAACAGTTGTTAAAACAAATAAGGAAGGGATGTGAATCTGGTTAGATTAAGACCTACCATTGAAGGAAGAGAAGTCATGGACAGTAATTGCGTTTCTATTTACGCTTAGTAAGAATTATTCCTATTATATGCCTAGTAGAGAATATATAAACTGTATGTCTGAAAATGCAGAGAAAAAGGATTGAAAGTATCTCCTCCATATTACAGCGACTATGAGCAAGGAGGCGCATTTGAGGGTTGGTTGGGAAAGGGTATTTTCCCCTAGTGTTCTTTATACCCCAGAAATGTTTTGAAACACAAATAGCATTAGTGTATCTATCATTGCTGTCGTTTTTCAAAAATTTTAAACCTTTTTGTTTTCATTTTGCTTTGGTTTTGAGTAGAGTAGGCTCCATGCCCAACGTGGGGCTTGAACTCACAACCCCGAGATCAAGAGTCACACGTTCTACTGACTGAACCAGCCAGGCGCCCTTAAACCTTTTTGGTTTTGTTAAAAAATCACGTAGTTTCACAGGCCTGCTCAGCAAGGTCCCGTGGGTTTCACTTCACTGAGGGTTTCCGCCCATGGACTCCCATTCTGGTACTTCTTTTCGCTGACCAGTGTCTGCCGTTGGCCCTCCCTTTCCCCCATCACCCGAAGCAAGGACTTAATCCACACCCTTGTCCCGGCTCAGATTTGCGGCAGGAACTGGCAGTGCAGCAGAAGCAGGAGAAACCCAGGACGCCCCTGCCCAGCGCGGTGGAGGCCGACAGGACCGACACAGCCGTGCAGGCCACCGGCTCCGTGCCGTCCACTCCCGTAGCTCATCGGGGACCCAGCGCCAGCTTAAACACGCCGGCGACGTTCAGACGCGGTAAGGGAACGGAGGATTCGCTTTGCCTCACAAAGCTTTCCCAGGGGCAGGGTGCCGGGTGAGGGAGGGGCCCGGGTGAGGGAGGGGCCCGGTGAGGGAGGTGCCGGCCCCGGCTGTGCTGCAGGGAGCAAACTGGGGTGCTCACGGGGGCGGAAGAGCTCGGGCGTGAGGCAGCAGGGAGCGGCGGAGTCTGCGGCGAGCAGGAAAACGGAAGCTTCTTCCTGGGGGGCAGCTGCTGCCCCGCCCCTACCCCGCGAACTGCGGGCCCAGCGTTAGCAGGCGTTTCTTCGTCAGAAGCCAGGACTCCTCGAGCATGAACTCTCCTAAATTTAAAATTCCAGTAACCACATAAAAAATCTAAGAAGATTTTGTGGGTCCGACGACACGTGCATCTAGAGCTAGAGCCATTGTAACCTGAGCTGCGTGGTTAAAAAAAAAAAAACAAAAAAAAGAAAACGTTGAGGTTTTGCCCCAGCTGCTCTGCTGATCCACGGAGTTAGTGCTCCGTGCGTGCCAGTTAGCCACTCCGCTTAAGGTACTGCGCGTACGCGCGACCTCCCTGAGTTCTTAGCAGGGACCCAAGATGCAGGTGCCGTCCCCGTTTGATGGATGAGGAGACTGAGGCCCTGAGGAACGTATTGTGCCGCCAGCGTACGCGTGGTAAATAGCAGAGCCGGGGTTCAGACTCGGGCCAGCTGGCTCCGGGGGCCCACGCTACCGGTTCCTGCCTCCTCCCTAAGCTTGTCGCCTGCCGTGCAGAGACCGGCGAGATTTCTAGAATCGCAGTCTAGAGCAGCGTTTCTGCGCTTAAGTATGCACGTGACTCCGCAGGGCATCCCGTTCAAATGCACCCGAGACTCAGCAGGTCTGGGCAGGGCCCGAGACCCTGCCTCCTAACCAGGTTGGAGGAGAGAGGCTCCGGAGAGCGAAGACCCCTACGGATGTGGTTCGCTTGGACGCTGTTCGTGTTGGTTAACTACGTGGAACTCGTAGAATTTCAGGAACACTCATTTGGGTTTTGTTTTAAAAGAGTAGCGTGTAAAGATGACCGTTTAATACAGTCATCGTAAGGCCGCAGAATAGACGCCTGTTGTGTTAGTCAGCTTTGGAGTGAAAGGGGCACCATCCAGAGTCGGGGCGGGGCGTGAGCCCTCCTCCCCCACCACCGGGCTTCCGCACCGAGGGACATTAGTGCCCCGGCTCATGCCTGGGGATGGCCGTGACGCGTGCTCCCTTCGCACCCCCAGGTCTGGACGACTCCACGGGCGGGACCCCGCTCACGCCCGCGGCCCGGATATCGGCGCTCAACATCGTGGGCGATCTGCTGCGGAAAGTAGGGGTAAGTCCCGCCGCCCCGGGTGTGGCGCGGCCCCTCGCCTGTGTGTCAGGGCCTCCGAGAGGACCCACCTTACGGGCTCCTTCCCCCTAAACAGAGGCTTCCGGCAGTAGCGTCCCTCGGGGTCACTCGAGCTCCCGCGGGCCTGGTTGTGACCAGCACCCAGAGCTCCGAACCCGTCTGCCCTCTGATACCTTGCGTGTCTTTCTTTCCCTGCCATTTTCCCTTGGAATTCGGGAAATCTGCTTCGTGTCTGTGTTTGGTTTGGTTTGGTTTTCTTATTTTGAGAAAACTGAGAAGCATTTGAAAATTGCCTTTTCGTTTTAAATTAGGGAGTTAAAGACCACATCTCAACAGGCCAGAGCAAAGAACTCGACTTGAGGTTTTATATTCACTGCACGGAAAGACTTTTTTGTGCTTAAGAAATAACACAGGTATTCTTGGTGGTGTTTCTTCTATTTTTGAAAATGAGGCCTGGAGGGGCGCCTGGGTGGCTCAGTCACTTGAGCCTCCGACCTTGGCTCAGGTCATGATCTCACAGCTCGTGAGTTCGAGTCCCACATCGGGCTCTGTGCTGACCGCTCAGAGCCTGAAGCCTGCTTCAGATTCTGTGCCTCCCTCTCTCTCTGCCCCTACCCTGCTCACATGCCCTGTCTCTCATAGATGAATAAAGCTTTAAAAACTTTTTCTTTAATAAAAAATAACTGATGCCTGGAGAATCCCATGGTTTCGATCCTGCTGGCTTGTGGTCCACCAGAATGTAGGCAGTCAGAACTGCACCTTCAGGGAAGCTTGCAACTGTTCTCTTAGGTTTTTACTTTCAGGTTTTGGTATTCTGTTCCGTAAACCTGTATCCCGTAATGTTTTGCACAGTTAGAGCATAGGTAAGCCCGGGGCGCTCTCGGCGCCCTCTTGGTTTTTATGGGGTCCGTCTCCAGCAGGGCACAGCCCTCCCCCACAGGCCACTCAGTGCACATTCAAGAAACGTAAACCGAAGAGTAGCTCATCCCGAAACTCGATTTCCTGGTTCCCTCCGGCGGAACTGGATCATTGGTGGGTTAGCGGATTTCCAGGAAGCTCCTCAATGCCTTAGGCCAGTGGCTCTGAAAGTTGGGTGTGCGTCGGGTGCTGTCAGGGCCCCACTTTTGGAACTCCAGCCCACAGCACCCTTCGAGAGCCACCGTGGGAGGGTACTGTCTGTGTACAGGCTCTGGGGGGAGGGGAGTTCCGATCCCGAACCTGAAAGCTGAAGGCACGTGTCTCTGCAGGCGCTGGAGTCCAAACTTGCATCCTGCCGGAACTTCGTGTACGACCAGTCCCCAAACCGAACAAGCGGCCCGGCCTCGGGGCGGGGGAGCAAACACAGAGATGGCGGCGAGAGACAGCCAGGCAGCACCGGCGTGCCTCTAGGTGACAAAGGGTCAGTACCTTTAGCTGTGCACCCGCGGCGGGAGCCTGTCACCGCCGACCGATCGGCGTCTTGTAAAAGTTGCAGCGTCGCGTCAGTGGCCCTTACCCTCTCCCCCCGTGAGACCGAGCGAGGCGGTGTCTTCCGGTTAGGGCCAGCGGCCGGGAGGAGGCTCGCCTTTAGTTTTCGAATCTGCAGCCCCGACTCCTGGTCATGCTATGAGAAGGTCCTGTGTGAGACACTTGTCTGGGACCCGAGCTTCACAGCTGCTCTGTTTCCCCCGGAGGGAAGGACTCTTTTCCTTTAAAAAAAAAAAAAAAAGAATCTTTAGAACCTCAGGAAACAGGGACTAAGGTCCAGCCAGACTAGAGTCCTGACACCAGGCACCTGATGGGGAGACGCAGCTCTGACTGTGACAGCTTTGGGTAATCTTCCTGCTTGAGGAGAATCAGGACAGCTTCTAGAGTCATTAACTTTTGAAGCTGGGGCGCCCTCTTCCTGGGCCCAAGCCGACGTGTGGCCGACAGGTGGCAGGAAATGAAGAGTCGCTCTCCACGGCGTGCCCGTAACGCCCCCCCCACCCCCACCCCGTCGAAGAGGATGTTCTTAGTGGGTCTTCTGTGATTGGGCTTTTTGTGCGGCCTTGGGGACGTGTGAGCTAGATGGCCGGGGTCCTTTTCTTCATTTCGCAGGAGAGAAAATTGACACCCAGGGAGACCCCGCTCCTGACTCTTGCTTTTCAATCTTAGCGCTTTGTGGGCCCTGACGCTAGCCAGTCTGTCACAGCTGTAACGTCCGCCTAATTTGGTTTGCTCTGTCTGAAGGTTGGGAAAACGCCTGGAGTTTGGGAAGCCGCCTTCAAATATTTCCTCGCCGTCGCTGCCGTCAGCCCAGGGTGTAGTCAAGATGTTGCTCTAGGAAGTCCGCGGAAGCCGAAGCCCCCGGCGTGTCTGTGCAGGAGTCGTTACTTTTCTCTCCCTCCTTAAGCTAGGTTTTTGCTTTTTTTTTTTTCTTTAAAGTTAGTCTGAGAAATACGAGCAGTCACGCTAGTCCCTGAGGCCGTAACCCGTGGCCCCTGGTAGCTGTCCCTGTGAAATGTTGTCTCCTCCTCCCCAGCCTCCCGGCCGGTGCGTCACAAACGGACCGGGACAAACTGGACCCTCTGGACGGGGCTCTGAGGTGTGGATGCTGAGGCCATCCGATCATTCTGAGCTGACCCGAGTGTCGAAGGATTGGGGGATGGGTTTTTAACGACCGGAGGTGCCTCAAAGATGGGATGTGAGCCTATCTCCCACTCAGGCTGTTTTCCAGAACAAAGTCTCCGTGCTCTGTGGCATGGGAAGGGGCTGCGTACTGAAATCTTGTCCAGGAAGACTAGAATAGGCACATGCCTTTTTTTAAAAAAAAAAAAACGCACTGTGGTGTATTGTGCCCCCCCGGGACCCGCTCTGCCTCCCCCCAAGGTGCTGGGAGCCGTGCCTGCGTTTCAGGGGAGATCCTGTGTGGCCCAGGTCCGCGGAAGCATCCGTGCCTGTGTTCGATAGATGCCGCTAGTGGGGTTTCCTGGAACGGATGTCCTGGCCCCGGGGGCGACCTCCCCTGCCGGTCGTTGAGGGGCGGGTGGCCTTGTGAGTGCAGCCCCTAAGAACAGAACTCCGTTCAAGGCCGTGGTAACGTAGCCATGGCGGCCTCCAATAGGACGAACCACAGGACGGTTGCTGGCAGCTGCCTTGTGAAAGAAGAAACAAGCGTGGCATTTTCACACGGACGGAGCGTGCGCGCAGCCCCGCCCGTCGGGAATGGCTGGCTCACGCTTCCGGAGGCAGGTTAAAAAGGACACGTGGATTCGGGAGCATGCACGCAGCCTAACCCCCCTTCGTGACTAAATTCTTTTTCCAGGAGACTCGCCGAAATCTCCTTGAGTTGAAAATAGAACTTTGCAAGTGCTTTTGAAATTCAACAGGGAGTGAATCTCTGGTGCCCCGTCGTTACCCTGGGAACATGCCAGCCTGTATCAGGGAAAAAACGGACTTCTATTTTTTTAAGAGAACAATAAAATCGAGAGAAACTCTTTTCCACTGGTTGGTGGCGGTGGCGGCGGGTAAATACTGCTTTGTTGGCGCCTGGATGTGTGGTCATGCGGTGGCGGAAAGTAACCAAGTGTGAACAAACTCGACCTAAAAAAAAGTGCCCCTTTCAAGTCTGCTTCTTAGAAGCGTATTCGGGATGCGTTTGTGTATTGTTGAGGGCAGGTTCGAGTCTGGCCATTAGCTTGAGTTTTTCTGTTTCCGTATCTCTTCTCAAATCTACTCGACCTCACGGAGTCAATGTATGGAATCACTGTGCGTCGAATAGAATGCGTGCAAGACAAGGACCCACGGCCTGGTTTTGCATGGCCCCCGTAGTAAAAATGGTTTTTATATTTTTAAAGGTTTTTTTTTTTTTTCAAAGGAAAAATAAATGGAAAGACGAACATGTGACAGAGACCACATGTAACCTAAAATCCTGACGGTCAGGCTTGACAGAAGAAGTTTGTCTAAAAAAAGTCTGCGTGGCTCAGGGGGTTGAGCATCCGACTCTTGATTTCAGCTCAGGTTGTGATCCCAGAGTTCTGGGATCGACCCCTGCATCAGGCTCTGCGTTGAATGAGGAGCCTGCCTGGGAGTCTCTCTCGCTCCCCACCCCCGCCCCTCCCCTGCTTACACACCCATGCTCGCTTGCTCTCTCTCTCAAAGAAAAAAAAGGTTTGTTGATCCCTGCTGCATGAAGTCTCATGTTTTAACTTTAAAATCGAAGGATATCTTGGGGCGCCTGGGTGGCTCAGCTGGTTGAGCGTCTGACTTCGGCTCAGGTCGTGATCTCACAGCTCGTGGGTTCAAACCCTGCATCGGGCTCTGTGCTGATGGCTCGGAGCCTGGAACCTGCTTCGGATTCTGTGTCTCCCTCTCTCTCTGCCCCTCCCCTGCTTGTGTTCTGTCTCTCTCTCAAAAATAAACAAACATTAAAAAAATCTAATTCAAGGATATCCTATATCCTTCCCAGTACGTATGCATGAGTGTTGATTGATGAGGATGTACTTCATGGTCAAAAGTCCTACTTCCTGGGCCCGGAGCTGCCTGTCTCTGCTAGGAGTCCCCTCCCACAGACTCAGGTGACATCTCTGCTTTCTTTTTTGGGGGGTGGGGGTAGTAGCTGTGGAATCTCAGACAAGTTATTTCCCGTCCCGCGGCCTCAGGTCCCCCAGTTATGAATACTAACCTGGCTTCGTAGGGTCACCGTGAGGATTAAGCAAGAACGCACCCCATGCTTTCGCTCCGTAGAAAACAACAGAAGAGCTGACTGCGTTCCAGTGATTTATAACCTTTTATTAGTGAGGGTGTTCTTAAGTACAATCGGGGTGCATATAAAACAGTGCAACATTCTTGCTCTCAACCCGCTGAGCAGCGTCTCCTTTTTAATTCGTGTGACTACCGAAGGCACTTGGTCTCCGTGAACTGTGTGCATCTGACGTGCAGCAACCGGGAGGGGAAAGAACTCAAACGGGGGCCCGCTTGAGGCGTCGGAAGGGTGGACGGGTCAGGGACGGTCTTGGGAGCGGGAGGCCGCGGCACCCCTTTTGGTGACTTTCTCCCCATCGCACGTAAACTAAGTTGCCAGTGATCAGTTACTGTGGTCCTATTTTCCTAAAAACTCCAAATTTCTGCACAATTCATTCGCTGACGGAGGGAGCAGGTGTGTCTGTGTCGCCTCCTGGGTTCTTCTCATTTGGTACCTCATTCGAAACTCCCTGGCCGCAGGGTGGTGTTCGTTTATACTCCTTGTGAGGGGGGGTCTGTGACATCTGGAAGTTGAAAATGGATTTAGACGGTGCTGAGCACAGTCCACCGGGCTTGGTTTCGTTGTGCTTTTAGCAAGTTGCTTATTCACTGGCTTTGGTTCCGTTGAAGTCTGCGTCGCGGGCGTCGGCTTCCTCGTCAGAAGCATCGGCGTTTTCGATGACTCGACGACCTCCAGACCTTCTAGAGGGAACGAAGGACGTCTCGTTGCCCCGCCTGTGGGTTTAAGAGAACACACGCGTCTTTAGTACAGAGCTCTCCCTGGAGATGGGGGGAGGTGTTTTTAACGGACAGAAAACAAAACGCAGACAAACTGAAACGAGGCGAAAATATTCGGGTTAAAGTCAAGCGCCGACCTGTCTCAAGGGAGCGTTTAACCAGCCGGGAGGAGGGGAAAGTAGGGTTTTCAAAACGAGACAATCTGCTTTCAAAAAAAAAAAGTCAGGCATGGGGCTCCTGGGCGGTTCAGTGGATCGAACGTTTGATTTTTATTGTTTTTTTTAACGTATTTAGTTTTGAGAGAGAGAGCATGAGCGGAAGAGGGGCAGAGAGAGAGGGAGACACAGAATCTGAAGCAGGCTCCATCCAGGCTCTGCGCTGTCAACAGAGAGCCTGACGTGGGGCTCGAACTCACAACCCACAAGATCATGACCCGAGCCGAAGTCAGAGGCTTAACCGACTGAGCCACCCAGGCGCCCCGCGTCTGGCTCTTGATACTCGTTCAGGTCATGATTCTAGGGTTGCAGATCAAGCCGTCCATTGGGCTCCACGCTGAGTGTGGAACCTGCTTAAGATTCTCTCCCACTCTCCCCCTCTCCCCCTCTCCCCCTCTCTCCCCCTCACCCTCTCTTAGAAAAAAAAATCAGTCTTGGTCATCTGATGGCCTACAGGATTCTGTTCTGTGGTCTTTTCTTTGGGAAAGAGGAAGAAAAGAACCAAGTGGGGGTGGACGCATTCCCGCGGGTTTAGTCGTACCCGGCGGGGCGGGTGTGAAGGAGGGCGTGTTCTCATCCCGGACCCCCTTATTCCGGACCCCCTTGCCTTCAGGAGGAAGAAAGGGGGAGGGCTCAGGTTCTCAGCTGGAAGAAGGCGGAAGTGAGCATCAAAGGCAGCGTGGAGGGAGAGAGGCCGCCGTGTGGAGGCCTGAGGCGTGCTCTCTGGTTACAGCAACGCAGGGCCCCCTGCTTGTGTGCCAGCAGGATTCTCGGGGTGCGTTCTCCCAGGGTGAGTTTCACTCACCGCGCGGGCACCATGCCCGGCCCGTAATAGGTGCTCAGTGAATATTTGTTAGAGAAGTAAGACCAACGTGTTAATCTAAGCTGTCTTTCGGCTCGAGCTGGTAGGCCACCCCTTTCTCTGTGTCCTTATGGCTCCCCTCTCTGGAGTGCCGGATGCCCTGAGTTCCAGCCAGGGCCTTGCCCAGGTCACCTGCGGCGAGGTTTGCTTAGGAGGACAGACAGACAGGCGGCTGGAGAAGTCAGCGCCACCTGAACTCAGCCTCCTCTCCAGGGAAGAGACGTTTGCTGGGTTTTCTGCGACGACAAATAATCGGGTTTGGTTCTGCCCGTCTGGCCCTGTTTGACCAGAATTGGAGGACGTGTCGTAACTCATTTTAGGCTGCCCGAGAGGAATGCAGACACTTGGTCACGAAAAGTGACCCGCTTTGCCACACAGAGGCTGGACTTCTCAGCCACGAGGGAGAGCCCATGCCAGTTAGTGATGCTTTAGTCCAAAGGGGCAACTCAGGGAAGACGGGAGGCAAAAGGAAGGCCCCGGGCATCCCGGGCACTGAGAAGGGGAGTCCCGGCGTGAGCCTGCTGGGGTCCGAGGGCGGGAGAAACCCGGCCTGGGAAGACCCGCCCGGGCTCAGGGAATGGCACTTCCCCAGGGGCCGCCATGGGGGGTGAACACTTAAAGTCGCAGCCACTCCCAGCTCAAGATCCAGGCCAGCTTCGCTCACGTCAGCGGGAAGCTTGGAGGCGCCCCGCGCCCTCAGAACTAGCTTTCCGTCACCTTCTCTGGACGCGACCTTTAAAAAGCACAGACCTTTAGCGCTGTGCTCTCCGAGAACCTGGGTCCTCTTGGAGCGTCTCTGAGCACAGGACGGAGGAGAGGAGCCGCTGACCCCACGCGCCTCTCCTTCCGCTTCCAACCCTCCTGGTTCAGGACTCCCCCGCCGCTCCAGGCTCCCCGCACTCTGGCCTCTGCGACGGCCTGTATTTACAAGCTACAAGAGGGGCGGTGTGCATGCGTTCCCTTGACCTCAGAGGCGACTCGTGCCCTGGGTCACCGCAAGCCCCCTGCTCAGCCGCCGGTCCGGGAGCCTGCCTTCTGGCTCAGGTGCCCTCCTCGACGGAACCGGTTTCAAATTCAAGGCCAAGGTAGGCAGGGGTGTTACTCTGTCCTGGGGCATAAGGGACCCCTTCTGAAGATTTTCTCCGAGTGCCTGAGCCTGGAGAGCGTGGCTTCTATTCAGACTCCGAGAGCTCGTCCGAGGCACTAGCGGTGCGCCAGGCACCAGCACCAGGGCGCGAGCACCTGGTTTGCAAGGACTCCCTTTGCCCTCAGCCAGCGGGTCCCACGGGCCAGCCTGAGCTGCCGGGAGAAGGCTCCAAAGTCGTGTTTTAGAGGCCGAGAGCTCTTCCCAGAGCCCCTGCCGACCCCTCATCGAGCTCTGAGTATTTGGGTGGCGACAGCAAAGCAGAGATTCTCCAGAAGGGAAGAGGGACACCAGCCGGGGCTTGCTCGGCCTCTCGAGAAAGAGGAGAGGAGAGCCGAGCCAGGCCCTGGTTGCCTAAGGTCTAGGCCTCTTAACTCGGTCGTGTGAGGGGCCCTGTGTTCTGCCTTCAGTCTCGGGCGTCCGGTCCATTCCCCACTGGGAACACGAGCCCGCAAGACCCCCGGAAAAAGCTCTGTCCGGACCACGCTCGTCTGCGCGGAGGCCAGCGTGGGCCCTGGCGGGCCGGAGGTGCAGGTGGCAGCGAGGCCTTGCTCCGGGCTCACGCGGCCCCAGGGACCGGAGAACGCGCGGTGGGAGCTCTTCTCTTTCGCAGACGTGTTTGCGAAAGCCCGGCCGCAGGGGCCGCCAGAGGCCGAGCCGTGGTTATCGTGGGCCTGTGCCCCGTGAGTTGTGACTCGTGGACCCAGACCGGCCCGATCGAAGCCCTACTCCGGGAATGGGCCCGCTCAGTGCGGCGGCGTCACCAGATGGACAGTGCGGGAGAGGTAAGAACAAGCCGGGTGACACACACGCAGCCTCTTAAGCGCTCGTCAACACGCGGTGACAAGGACACCCACTCAGCGCCGTGTCAGACGGCCAAGCAGAAGGAGGGAAGGAAGACGGGTCAAGGGCTGACGTCGTCTGGCACTGATCTTGGCCCTGACAGAGTTTGGAACTAAGGTGTCCACGCCTTCGGATCCTGCGGCACTCCCACGAAAATCTGTGAGGCCCCAAAAGGGGGTCGCAGGGGACGGGGAGGGAGGGAGGGCAGAAAGGAGGTGGGAACCAAGTGCAACACACGTGAGGCGCGAAGCTGGAGGCATGGTACCTGGTGAGTCATTGCGGAGCTTCCTGGGGGAGGGGGCCTCTGAAACAGAGAGAGAGAGTCTCCGGTGGTTATCACCCGCAGACGCGAGGGAGGGAGGCCGCCGAGGGTGCTTTTCAGTCACTGAAGGCATTCCCTTCAGTGAAAAAATCGAAGACGCTCCTCGGTCGACCTCGCAGAGACGCACCGGCCACGAGAGCTCTGAGCGGGGCTGGCACGTGGAAGCCGCCGTCTCAGCTAGAACGCTCACGTCCGGCGTCGTGCCAACTGCCGGGCACAGCGGGCGCTCAGGCTGAGGCTTGCCCGGTCGGTACAACCGTGAGACTTGGTTTGCGGTCGCTTGCTCGCCGAGAGCCTGCCAGGCTTGCCGCCCTCACTCAGAGCTCTCGTGTCCGTACGTGGACACGGGAGGCAGGAAGGCATAACGGCCTTCGTCCCATGACCGTGAGAAACGGTCTGTTCGTACCGGCCTGTACGCCCTGAGGAGGGGCAGCTTCCGGGGCAGAACCCACAAGGGACGTTCAGCCTGTGCTCAGAGAATCCTGGGTCCTGAGCAAAGGGGGCAGTGGCAGCCAGAGCTAGAGCGCTGACGGCTTCCCCAGCACCCGGCCCGGCCCTGCGGAGGGGGGGTTCAGTCCCCAGCAGAGCAAATTCGTGGCGGGGGGTGGCTCCGGTGAGAACAGCTCTCTTGCCGACCGTCATCCTGGGGGCTGCTCCCACGCCCCTGTTGGACCCAAGAGGTTACGTCTTGTGTCCGTTTCATCGGTGGGACCCACGGCCCCTCACCAGCCTTGTGCCATCTGGGGTCTCCTGCCCGAAACCCCTGCAACCCCATGCTAGCCATTCTCCCCCTTCTGAAAGGGGTTTGGGCCTTCCCCTCGTCACACACGGGGGCGCTCCGAGTCTGGAGTGGAAGTGGCAGGTGGTTTCAGATGGTTCCTGGGCGTGCCGCCGGATAACTCACTCGCCCGGTTACAAAAGTATCCTCTTTCCTGCTCTTGAAAATGCATCTGAGTATGTCAGAGACGCGTCTGTATGGGGCTAACGTCGTCTCCTGTGAGACCCTTGTTAACTGAGACACGGGCCCTCTGGTCACAGCCCTCCGTTTATAGCCACAACGGGTGGAACCCATCATCGTCTTGTTCTCGCTGTATTTTAATTTCGTCGTGACCTGCCGAGGCTGGTTTAACAGTACAGGGGTGGTAAGTTCCATTTGCAGATAGACGCGTGTGTGGTTAGACCAGTTAATTCCACAGCAGTGGTGCGGGCGGGGAGAGGCTAAGGCAACGTGGCCGAGGTGGTATGAGAACGAGGGGAGGGAAGCATGATGTCTCTGTGATTGAAGGCTGGTGCCCAGCACTATCCCAGACACGGGGGACGAGCAAGCAGACAGAGCCTCTGTGCTCACGGGGCCAGAGTGGAGGCCGCCAATGAGATGAGTAATTAAACAGCAGGTTACATGGGGACGGCGGGGCGGGGGGGGGCGGGGCCGGGAAGAGAGCGCCCTGCAGGGAGCGAGGCTGGGAGCTGTCGACAGGGTAACGTGGATGAGTAAATGCCCGAAGGAAGGGAAGGAGGGATCCAACTATGCGGAGAGCTGGGAGAAGAGCCTTCCAGGCAGTGGGAACCACCAGTGCAAAGGCCCCGAGGCAGGCGTGTGTAGAGGTGGAGGGCTCATTTAGGAGGCAGCAGACGGAGATTCCGTAGGGCCTGGTGGAACCAACCATCACAAAGGTGTTGCTTTCGCTCTGACTGAGGGTGGTTCGAAGCCAAGGAGGGTTGTGACTCCCATCCATTTAAACAGGGTCCCTCTGGCCACCACGTTGAGAACAGACTCTAAAGACATCGCATAAACACAGGCCCAGGAGGAGGCTGTGAAAGTTATCTAGATGGTGGGAGAGGGCGGCTTGGACCAGGATGGCGAGAAACGGTTGGACGGTGGGTGTGCGGTGTTTGGAAGGGAAAGTTGATCAGATCCTCTGGCGGACTGGAAGGCAGGCAGAAGGGAGAGGGGAGAGGGGAGAGGGAAGTACGAGCACGGGTCAGCAGCCTGGGGTAAGAGCGCGTTCTGAAGCCGGCTGCGGAGCCGGAGCAGACGGTGCGGAAGCTGGGGTGCGGGTGAAGGGGCTCAGCTCAAGGCGGCAGCCGCCTGGGAGGCACTCAGCGGGAAGCGCAGGCAGGTCTGGGGTTCCAGGGCGAAGTCTGGCCTCGGCAGCCCCACGCCGCAGGTGGAACACGAAAGCCCCCGGACTGGTTGAGGTCACCCAGGAGTGAGCGGAGAAGGGGACGAAGAGAGAACCAAGATGGCACCCTGGGGCAGCCCGGCGGCAGGAGGGCTTGGAGATGGGGTTCCAGCGGAGGAGAAGGGGGGGGACGAAAACCAGCCGCAGGTCAAGGAAGCCGCAGCTCAGTCGGGTGAGGACTGAGGACTGGCCATTAGGGCTTTGTGGTAAAGGATAGCAGGGGCGTGGGGCTCAGAGGCCTTCTCGCCTCCTGGGACGCCTTTGTTGAGGTTAAAATGGTGAAGGGGAGAAGGGTCAGAATTCCTGGAGCAACGTCCTTGAGTGAGCGAGAGAGGGAGGGCTGCCCGGGAGCGGGGATGGGGTAGAATATATGAACCCAGCTGCGGGGAGGTGGGTGGCTGGGTGGGAGAGCTTGTAAGGATGGGGGGGATGGTGAGTTGGGGGGGGAAGCGACGTGCAGATGTCCAGGAGAGCAGAGCGGGGAGGGGAGTCTGAGGTCCTGGCCGCACGGAGTGAGCTCCGCTGGCTGTCGCGATAGAGAAGGCGGGGCAGGCAAGGGTGCTCTGCTTGTTGACTTTTCTTCGAGCAGCACAAGGTGGAAAGTCTGCTTTCATGTGGGGTGCGTTTTCACCAAGTGAATACATCAAAGCAGGAGGGGCACTGGGGTGTCAAGGGTGTGTGCGAGGGGGACAGACCACTGAGCCAGGCGGGAGTAGGTGGTGTCCTGCGACACAGGGTGAGCACTCTGGTGGGGCGAAGACCCCAGGGAGGCCGAGGAAGCGATGCTGGACGGGCAAGTCGGAGCTACTACTAAGGCCCGTGGGGTGGCAGCACCACAGGACCTGAGAGGCTGGGTCACCCCCCTGGAGGGGTGCGGGTGGGTGTCACAGGCAGCTTGGGGCCCGAGCCTTCAGGGAACCAGTGGAGGTGGGAAGGAGGCCGGAGTTGGGGGGGGGCGCCTACCCCTCTTCAGGCCCCGGGGTCCGGGGCGTGGGGGAGAAAACAGCTCTGGGTAGGGCGGAAGTTCGTGACCCCGGGCGACTGCACCAGGGGAACTGGGCAGCGTCTGGAGACTGTGACTGGTGTCACAGTCCAGAGAGTGCCACTCAGCACCCTACAGTACACAGGCCGGCTCCTGTTAGGGAGGCTGCTCCAGCCCCAAACAGCGGTAGTGAGGAGAGACCCTGGTGAGACCAAGGTGGCGAGGAGAAAGTCTAGAAAAGAGGTTCTGGGGAGAAGGGACCGGTGCCGTCAAAGCAGCGGTGAGGACGAGGATTCAGGAGACAGCGGTGTGCCCCCCCCTCCCTGGCCTGAGGAGGGGCTGGGAGGGGGGGCATCCTTAGAGAAACCACACGAGGGGGCACCAGGCTGGCTCAGTCAGTTAAGCGTCTGAGTCTCGATTTCAGCTCAGGCCACCATCTCGCGGTTCATGAGATCAGCCCCCATATTGGGCTCTGTGCTGACAGCACAGAGCCTGCTTGCGATTCTCTCTCTCTTAAAAAAACAAAACAAACCAAAAAAAAAATAGAAGGGATGCTGCTCCAAGGCAGGGCGCCTGGCGGATCCGCAGCCTGCTGGTGCCCCTGGCACACGGTGGTGCCGGAAAGGAGCACGCAGTGGGCGCCCGAGGCCCGCGAGCCTTACCTGAGCTTGCTCTTGAGTGCGTTCACCTCGCGGCCCATGGCCTCGTTGCTCTCCGTGGCTTCGTCCAGCTCCCGCTGCAGCTTCCTGCGGTTGGCATTGATGCGCTGGGACTCCTCCTCCGCCTCCTCCAGCTGCCGCTTGAGCTGCTTCACCCTGGCGTTTCCTTTCTCTGCCTGTCGGGGAGAGGCGCGGGTGAGCGGGGGGTGGGTACGGGGGTCCCCGCCGGACGGGGAGAGACCCAGGTGAGCGGGGGGTGGCACCGGGGGTCCCCGCCGGGCGGGGAGAGGCCAGGGTGAGGGGGGGGTGGGTACGGGGTGGGGGGTCCCCGCCGGGCGGGGAGAGGCCGGGGTGAGCGGGGGGTGGGTGCGGGGTGGGGGGTCCCCGCCGGGCGGGGTGAGCAGGGGGGTGGGCACCGGGGCACCTGCTCCTTGTACTGCTCAGCCATCTTGCGCTCGTCCTCCACCTGCAGCAGGACCTCCTTCAGCTTCTTGTCCTTCTGCTTCAGCGACTTGGCGGCCGCCTGCTTCTCTCTGCGAACGAGGAGGGGGTGCACAGCGGGGATGACCTCCCTTGCGGCTGGCGTGTAGACCTGACCGGCGTCTCCCCCGCTATGAGCCCTTTCTCTGGGGGGCCCCCAGTCAGGGCCTGCCCCCCAAATTGGATAGACGGACGGTCCTCGGCCTTAAAAAGGAACGCAGCCCCGGCACCTGCCACCGCGTGGGCGAACTCGAAGACACACTCAGGGAAGGAGGCCGGTCCCAAAGGGCACGGACTGTGGGACTCCACTTCTGTGAAATGTGCAGGGGAGCCCGGAGAGACAGGAGACCGGCGGTTGCTGGAGGGAGCAGGGGGGAGCAGGGGGGAGGGAAGGGATGCAGGCGTCCTCCTGAGGTGATGACCTTGTTCCGTGGTGGACGGTGCAGAGGGTGCAGCCATTTGCGACTCCACTCAAGGCCGCCGAGTTTTACACGATAAAAGGATGAATTCTCTATGGTCTATGAGTTAGCAAGAAAGCCACTACCAAAAACCCAACAAGAACGGGTCAGAATCCTCGCAATCCGCTGGTCACAGATGGACCGAGACCTTACTCTCTCTTTATAATTAGACGGCGGACCGTATTTGCAAGTGCCGCATGGGGGTTGCTGGCTGGGCTCTCCTGGGTGGCCGTGAACACGACAGCCCGCAGCCACAGGCCAGGAACAGCCAGCGTGCTCCCGGGAAGGCCGGCAGACGGCACGGAGGATCCCTGTCACTCGGTGCCGCGGGGAAGGGCCCTCTCGGGGCCAGGCCTGCCTCGGTGCCCGCGGCTCTCCCGCACAGCGGCGGCGCGGGGACCGCTGGGCTTAGTTCACGGCCGGGACGGATGCCCCTGGAGCCAAGCTGAGCCCTGACCGCTGAGTGCTCGCTGGCCAGCAGGCCACTCTTCGGAGCCCACGCCCCACCTACCTGGCCTCCTGTTCCACCTGCTCCTCCAGCTGCGCGATCTTGGCCTCCAGCGCCGCAATGGTGGACTTGAACTTGGACTTGACCGCCCCCTCCATCTCCTGCAGCTTGCTGCGGAGCTCCTTGTTCTGCCGCTCGAGCTGCTGCCTCGCGCTCTCGTTCTTCTGGGCTGCGCTGCGCTCCGTGGCCAGTTCGTTGTTGAGCTGCTCGGCCTGGGGAGCACGGTGAAGGGCATGAGGTGGAGGGCACAGGAGCCGGGGGTGGGGGGCCCACAGAGATGGCCTTGGGGAACCGCGTGGGTCCCCGGGGCCGGAGCACCCAGGAGCCCTCCCCACCTCCTCCGGCCACCAGCGCCCCCACGGTGGGTCCCCAGCGCCTGTCTTGGAGCTGCTGCCTAGTAATGCCCCTGAGTGCTCCCTCGAGTAAGGCTGGGGCCTGAGGCTGGGGAGACCACAAGGAGACCCCCAAGGCCCTTTCTCCAGGCCCGTGCTGTCTGCTGGAGGGAGCCAGCCAGACGGTGGCTGCCTGATGAGACGGTGGCAGGTGCCGTGTGCCCCTGGGGGGTAGGGGTGCAGGGAGCACATTTGCTTGACCCCCGCTCCCATCTCCCCCACCTCCTCCACCCCAACCCAGAGCGGGCGGTGGACCGGGGTGGGGCTCGTGACCGGTGGAGCCTGGCCTGCTGCTGCGCCCGCACCTGCTGCGTGGCCTTCCGCACGCGGTCACTCATGGCCTCCATGTTGCCTTGCTCTTCCTCCAGCTCCTCCTCCAGCTGCGCGATCCGGGCCTCCAGGCGGCGCTTCTCGTCCTGAAGTGTGTTCCTGCGGGAAATGCAGGGCGCGTCTGGGGCTCCAGCCTCCCTCTGGCTTAGAAAATCCCCTCCGTTTGGAGGAGCGATGACACACCTTCGAGTTGCCCTCATTATAAAGGAAACTGAGGCCCAGAGAGGCTTAGAGACTTGTCCAAAGTCACACAGCTGAGAAATAAGGAGCCGGGAATCCTAGCCAATGGATCTGGGCAAAGCGGGGCCTGGAGTCACAATGAGTTTACTCTGTCGGATGTCCCCCGCTGTCCCCCCTCCCCACCATGCTGTTCACTCAGAATGAATGAAACTGGCTACTTGCTCAGGTGGGGTCAGGACCCCCGTGACAAGCTCAGCTGGACACCGTCATTTTCAGGACTCTCTCCCATGAGCCGCCTCTCCCTCCTCCTCTGAGCCTAGGACCCCCTCCTCCCCACACGGCGCCATACCTTCCCGAGACGCTGCTGGCCAGCTCCTCAGCCAGCTCCTCCTTCTCCAAGTCGGCCTGTTTGCGAGCCCTCTCAGCCGCGGCCAGATCCTGGGTGGCGTGGGGGGCGGGGGGGGGGGGAGCGGGAGGAAACCTCTTATCGGCCAGGCCAGGGCTAGACCCTAGGCGAGAACCCACCCGCTCCTGCCCCTGGCCCCCAGCAGTTTCTATGGCCACCCCAGAAGTCGGCTGGGCCGCCTCTGAGCTCAGGGGAGGCCCTGCATGTCCATGACAGGAGAAAATCCCACGGCCGTCCCTGTCGTTACTCTAGGGACCCACCCGTGTGGAGTGCTGGGCGAGGGAAAGAGCTCGTGGGTGCCAAGGGCTCCCCCCGCAATACCCCCACCTGAGGCCCACGGGGAGAAGGCCCTACCTCCTGCAGCTGCATGAGGTCGGCTTCTAAGCTCTTGGCTTTCTTCTCGTTCTCTTTGGCCGTGGCAAAGATCTCGTCTCTGGAGGCACGGGCGTCTTCCAGCTCTCTCTGGAAGTCCTTCATCTGAGCCTGCATGAGGCAACAGGAAGGACAAGCCAAGAGGTCCTTACTCACCATCCTTCCCTGCCGACCTCTAGCAAGTCCACGATGAACCACAGGGAGGTCCCCATGGCACGGGCATTGCCCACCCAGCACCGCGCCCGGCCAGGTCGCTGTTAGGGGGCACCGTCCCGCCCGGGCTCAGCGGACCTAACAAATGACGCCGTGGTCCCAGGGCGGGACACAGCCCCCGCAGCTAAACTCTGGTGGGAAAACACCAGCCAGCTGAACATTCAGGCCCCAGTGGTGGGCCTGCATCCTGCTGCTGGCGGCTCGGCTTCCCCTGCCGGCAGGGAGCCACCCCGTCCCTCCGCCCGTGCCCAGCGTCACCCACCTGCAGTTTCCGCAGCTGCTTGATGGCTTCCTCCCTGCCCTTGATGGCCGAGTCGGCCTGCAGCTCCAGGTCCTTCAGGTCCCCTTCCAGCTTCTTCTTGGCCGCAGCGGCCAGGGCGCGTTGCTTTCTCTCGTCTTCCAGTTCTGTCTCGTATTCGTGCAGCTGAGCGAGGAGGAGAGGTGTGCAGGGCCGGGCCGGGCCGTCCCTCGGAGGCCCTTCCCCCCGCTGTGGCCGGCATTTAGGGACCTCCTGGGGGTGCTGTGTGCCCCTCCCCAGGTTGCAGGTGGGTGAGAGAACCCAGTCTCCGTCGGCCAGGAGGTGGTGGAGGATGGAGGGAAACCGGCACCCCACTCCCCTTCCTGGCCGCCCCGCCCCGGCCTACCTGCCTCTGGAGCTGCCGCCTCTTCTCCTCATTCTGCTCGTCCCGGGCCTGCAGGTCCCGCTCGAACTGGGCCTTCATGGCCTGCAGGTTGACCTCCAGCCGCAGCTTGGCGTCCTCCGTGGCCTGCAGCTCGTCCTCCAGCTCCTCCAGCTGCGTCTTCATCTCCTCCATCTGGGTTTCCAGGGCCCGCTTGGACTTCTCCAGCTCATGCACCTTTCACGGGAGGGCCGAGTTGGGGAAGGCGGGCCGGGGACCCCGCGGCCACAGGAAGCTCGTGACGGCTTGGGCCACCCGAGGGACGCAGGGCCGAGGGTCAAGACCGGAGCCTTCCTCTGGGAACCCTGGACTTAGACCCAGCCCCCGAGTGCCGTCTCCCATCAGTGCCCAGCTGCGGGACCGCTGGAGGGACCGCCGACAGTCCTGCTGACCCTGTCCCGTGGAAGAGGCCCGAGTGCCCTGCACCCCGCCCCGGGCTAATCACTAGCGGGGAAGGGAGGGCCGGTGGAAGGCGCACGGCACGTCGAAGCTACGTACGTTCTTGCCCACGTCATCCTTGGAGCTGACCAGGTCCTCCATCTCCGCTTTGAGCATTTTGTTGGTCCTCTCGAGCTCCTCTTTGGCTTCCAAGGCCTCCTCGAGGGCTCGCGCCAGGGACAGGGCTTTGGTTTCCTTCTCCCGGGCTTCTGCCTCGGCTCGGTCCCTTTCATCCGCGTACTTGGAAGAGATGCTTTTCTCCTCGGCTAACAACTACAACACAACGGAAGCCCCAGAGGTGACCCTCAGGCATCCCCGAATTCGCCTTCCTCACATCGCAAACTCGGGCCCGGATGTGTTCAGGGGCGGGGGAAGTCACTGCGGTATCTCTGCAGAGAGTAACGAGCGTCCTGACTTCCGGCAGGTGGGCCTTACTCCGAGCCAGCATCTGCGGAGTCTCCGTGCTTTGGGATCGCTCCCGCTGCCCGTGCTGGCTCGAACACACTGCCAGTGAGGTCACAGCGACATGTAACCCTGCCGGAAGCCAGTAATTCTTTTTATCCCGGCCACTCATCTCCAGCCCTCAGAAGCACCCTACGAGCCAGAGTAGGGAAGAGGCGAGCAGGTGGACAGAGCGGCACACGCTTCGCCCTCTGCGGGGAGAGCCAGTTCCAGAACACTCCGGGCTGACGTTACTCTCACCCACACCGAGAGCAGCGCAGCGTAGACACTGAAACATCCAAAACACCTGGCTTCTAGAAGTGAGCGAAGACCAGTAAGTAATAGAGGCCGGCAGCACAGCACAGTCAGCACGAAACCCTACGTGACACGTGACGGAGAAATAAAAGAAGCGACCTCAGGCCCGCAGGCCGGAAGTGGGGCAGCAGAGCGGAAGCAGTGAAGACAGGCTGCCCGCCGGAGACGGACAAGGATGAGCCAGCGTGTCCCCTGGAAGCCGGCTCCTCGGAGCCCAGGCTGGGAGGGGCAGTGAGCCCCCACACCTCCGGCTTTGGCCTTCCAGAACAATCCCCTAACTGGTCTATCTGAAGGATAATCCCAGCTCCCTTGCAAACCAAATCAGCTTTGCCGAATCTGAGTCACGTATGAAAAGTTGGCATTTTTAGGGGTTGGGCCACATGGGTGTCTTACGCATTTACCAGAACTCCAGTGAGTATACTTAAGATTTGTGCATTTCCACATATGTACGTTTTTATCTGCCAAGAAGCAAAATTCTATGTCAACTCTAGTGAAGACGCAGAGTGCTGAGGTATATAGAGGGGGGGAATCCGTAATTTGCTTTGGAATGCATCCAGTGACAGGTACAGTCCATCCTCGTAAATAAGTATGTAATCAAGGGAATTTGGTAAAAAAAAAAATGGTCTAATCCACGCAGTGGGCACACGGGTGTTCACTCCTTAACGCCCTCAGCTCTGCTGCGTGCGTGAAAGTCTTCATCACGAGATGTTTGGGGAGAGTGGCGGGGAAAGGGCAGAAACGTTAAATGGCCTGGAGTATTCAGGAGGCACTCGATAAACACTGGTTGAGTAAGGGAAATAGAGCTCATTTCTTTTCGCGGCTACAAACTAAGGTGTCCCTGCGGTCACGGGGGGCCCTGGCGGCGGGGCCCCCTGGAAGTCACGTCCAGGAGCCAGTGCGCTCCTCGCTCTGACCCAGGAGCCCTCATGTTTCGCGGTCGCCCAGGGCAAGCTAGCTCTCCTTGGGGGGACGGGAGGCGGACACGCGACGGCCACGCCAGCTGCCTCCCGGACCCTCCCGCCCCCGCCCGTGTCGTCCGCGCACAGAGCGGGCGGCCCTCCGGCCCCTACCTGATCGAACTTCTTCTGCTTCTTTTCCAGGTTGGACACCAGCTGCCGCTGGTTGTCCAAATCGACGACCAGGTCGTCCAGCTCCTGCTGAAGCCTGTTCTTGGTCTTTTCCAGCTTGTCGTAAGCAGCCGCCTTCTCCTCATACTGCTGCGTGAGGCCCTCGATTTCCTTCTGGAACCGCTTCTTGCCCTCTTCCAGGGCCTCCACGGTGCTGGCAAAGTCCTGCAGCTTCTTCTTCGAGTCGGAGAGCTAAAATGGCAGTGTCCGGGACGGGGCGAGAGGAGGGCCGCTGAGCGAGTCCCATCCCTGACCCCCCCGCGGAGAGGAGACCGCCTTCTCCTCCTGGAGGAACTCCAGCAGCAGGGGGAGCCAGTGAGCCCCACGAAATGGCGCCAGCACCCGGCCCCAGCCCCTCCGAGCCCCCGCGCGCGCGCCCCTGCAGGCCGAGGCCCGGGAAGGCAAGGCCGCACGGCCGCACCTGGACGTTGAGCGTGGCGACGTGGCGCTCCAGGTTCTGCTTGGCCTCCGCCTCCTCGTCCAGCTGGTCCTGCAGGCTGTTCCTCTCGTCCTCCAGCTGGCGCAGCTTGGTGGACACGTTGAGTTTCTGCCGCGTTTCTTCCTGAAGCAGCTCCTGCGAAACGCCACGTGGAAGTCCCAGGGCCCCGCGCCCCCCGGCAGGGCCGCTCCCCGGCTCCCTCCGGGTGACGGGGCGGGATACCCACCTGGGTGTCCTGGAGCTGGGACCCCAGGGATGCCACGTCCTTGGCCAGCTTGATGGCCTTCCCCTCGGCCTCGCTGAGCATCCCCGTGACGCTCTCCACTTCATTCTGAGGGTGCCAAGAGAGCGGTCAGAGCGCTCTAGAACACGATCCGTACTGAGGAAGAGACCCCTCTTGACTCCCGTGAGACACGAGCTATGGGGCCCGGGCCTGGTAACCCCGCGGCCCTCACAGGAAGCGTAGCGCCTACACGTTGGGAGGCCGGGCCCTAAGACCCTCTTAGAGCCCCGGACTGTATTGACTGGTCCCTGATCCCACTAAAAGGATCCTGGATCCTTGCCAAGGTCGGCAGAAACAGAGCAGCAGGTTAGAGTCTAGACAAGCCACCTGCTCCCTGACGTTGGGGAAGAGGATCCCGCTGGCCCCTCTGCTTCCAAGGGCCCTGCTCCCGGCACCCTCCTCCTCGCCTCCAGTCTTCGCCTTTGCCCCACGCCGGAGCCGCAGACGCTGAAGGGAAGAAGCCCGCTGCTGGACTCTCCCTCGTGTCTCTGAGGAGGCCTTTCTGGCCTGCAGCCGACCGGCCGTCCTCCCCCACTTCCAACGAGGACCTAAGTGACCTGGACTCCTCCAGGGCGTGGCCCGCGCTGGGGCAGCAGACCCCCTGCTCCCAGCTGCCCCCGGCCCCGGGCTGGAAGCGCACGAAGGATTTATCAGGTCTGCCTGGATCTCCTGCGTGGACGTCAGGCCAAAGGTCGACGTCAAAGCTGACTAAGACCAAAGACAGACCCTGTCACTGCCTCACGACGAATGGACATACCATAGGGCCTTGAGGGCCACAGCACACCTCCCTGGTCCTATGTCGTACCAGGGCCCAGCGTCCCCTGCCAGCTCAGCGTTCCAGCTCCACTTACGTGATCTCTTCTGATTTCCCCTAACCACTGGGCCCTTGCACAGGCCGCCCCCTCGGCCCGCTGGACTTCTCATCTCAGATGGTACCTCCTCCTTCGGGAAGCCTGTCCGGCTGGCTCCTCCTCCCGCAGGCCGGACCCCCGCCGTTACGTAATAGAGTGTCCTTTTACACCCATTCATGGAATTACAAAGGCCCTTCCCCCCACTAGGTCGGAGTTCCGCGGGGGCAGGGACTGTGTCTTCCTTGCCACCGTGTCTCAGGGTTAAACGTGGCGCCCGGCCTATAGCAAACGCTCTTAGCCTTGTCGGATGAGCCGGTGACGGGCTCGAAAGCGTGAACCGAGGAGGGAGACCCCCTCTCCTCCTCCAGGGGCCGGACGAGGGGGAACCAACTTGCTCTGCGGCCAGAGGGACTTCAGTCCCCCGCGGGGCCGCTGCCAGGGGCTCACCTGCAGCTTGTGGACCTTGTCGTTGAGCTCGGCCCGGGCCCGCTCCCCGTCGCTGCACTTGGACTGCAGCTCCTGCAGCTGCGCCTCCAGCTTCTTCTTCTTGTGCTCCACCTCCTGCTTCGCCTGGCTCAGGACCCGCAGCTCCCCGGCCAGGTCCGCGTTCTCCTTCTCCAGCGTCTGCTTGTTCTTGTCCAGGTTGGCCTTGGCCTGGCCGGGGAGGCGGTTCGGGATCAGAGCCTGACTCTGGCACGGGCGGGCCGTCCTCCTTCCCTTCCCCTCCGGCCAGCGGGGTGCAGGGACCCGTGCTCGTCACCTCGGGGGGAGAGACGCAGTGGCGGGGGGGACACGTGGCCGCTGTAAGACACTTTGTATTCTGCTCAAGCTCACGGGTCGCAAGTCAGCATTCCGCAAGCTACACCTGACCCGTCATGTCCTGTTGGACCTATTCTGCGTTCCCAACATTTAATAAAGAAAAACAAAACTGGATTCCAGCTTCCTTTTTAAAAAATCTAGCGTTCTCCCTCATGACAGGTGGTGGTGACACAAATGCATACATTTGTCACCGTGAGTCAAACGATCCAGTTAAAATTGAGGAGTCTGACTGCACATACCTCACTAAATTCTGACTTTCAGAAAACAAGCTGGGGGCGCCTGGGCGGCTCGGTCAGGTAAGTGTCCGACTCTGGATTTCGGCTCAGGGCACTAGCTCCCAGTTCATGGGAGTGAGCCCCGCGTCTAGCTCTGCGCTGACAGCACAGAGCCTGTTTGGGGTCCTCTCTCTGCCCCTTCCTCTCGGTCTCTCGAACATCATCCTCAGTGGGGAAGAAGTGACAGCTTTCCCCCTGAGATCAGGAACCCGACATGACTCATCATGTTTAGTCAACATAGCACCGGAAGGGAAGAGATGTGTCGTGTAGTGACGGCTAGCAAAATCTTATCTGTCCCAAGAATCGACACGATGTCATAGGTCAGGAACCGGCTCCCCACTAACAAGAGGGCACGATTAAGACTCCTTTTATCCGTCTGGCTGGTGTGGGGGGCTGTCTTGCCCCGCAAGCATCGGGCACATAGTGGCACCTAAGGGACTGTTGCCATTACTTCCTCGTACAGGAAAATTCGAGATTCTCCTAGAAGAGGCGGAAGCGTGCTCAGGGACGAAGAGTCACCTGGGCTGGCGAGGGAAACAGACAAACTCCCCACGGTGTTTAGGGTAGTGCTATGCCCATCGAGTCTAGCTGGGGGGGAGGGGGGATCTAGAAAGTGCAGGGGTGGGGGAAGCCGTCGTGCCGAGGGTGGCGTGACAGAGCTTCAGGGACACCGCGCAGATGTCACGGGCTGAAGAAGCCCACTCCTGGGAAGGAAGCACAAGGAAATTCTCCCGAGGGAGAGAAAGTTTGGGGTGTAAAGCAGTCAGACTAGGCCTATTTCACTGCCTCGAGTCCCACACGCCCCAAAGAGCCGAGGGCGAGAGAAAAAGGACGATCAGATCCAGTCCGTCCCAGACTCTGCGGGCCTCCAAGCTGCAGAGAAATCACGAGGGAGACAATGTTCGCCATCTGAGTCGATCCAGAAGTTTTGCTAAACTGTGGCTTAGCTGTGCGGGGGGCGGGGCGGGGGGGGCGCAGTGTATTGAAGACCCCGCCCTGGAGAGGGCAAGAGGCAGGAGTACGGCCTCGCTGCCTGGGTTCCAATCACGGCTCTGTCACTAGCTGTGTGACCTTGGGTGAGTCTCTTCACCTCTACACACACTTCCTTTTTTTTTTTTAATGTTTATTTATTTTTTAGTGTTTACTTATTTTTGAGAGAGAGAGAGAAAGCATGAATAGGGGAGGAGCAGCGAGAGAGAGAGAGGGAGACACAGAATCCGAAGCAGGCTCCAGGCTCTGAGCTGTCAGCACAGAGCCCGATGCGGGGCTTGAACCCACAAACGGTGAGATCATGACCTGAGCCGAAGTCGGACGCCTAACTGACTGAGCCCCCCAGGCGCCCCCAATGTTTATTTTTGAGAGACAGAGACAGAGCGTGAGTGGGGAAGGGGCAGAGAGAGAGGGAGACACAGAATCCGAAGGAGGCTCCAGGCTCCGAGCTGTCAGCACAGAGCCCGACATGGGGCTTGAACTCAGAAACTGCGAGATCATGACCTGAGCCTCTGCCTGAGCCACCCAGGCGCCCCCACCCTCTAGATACTCTCGACCTCAGTTCCTTCATGTGTAAAATGGGCTCAACAGTACCTACGTCGTGGGTGGACGTGAGGACTCACTGATACACACACGGTGACCACCTGGTAACAGCCGGCTGCCACCAGTGTCCTGAGGCTCTTGTGTGGCTTGCTATTTGTCTTAGCACAGACCCCGATACGCGGCTCTGTGACGCTGTTGGCCTGTCGCTCTTTTGTGTGTGGTCACACACACACACGCACGCCCACACCCCCCCACACACACCCCCCCCACACACACACACGCCCCACGACGTACCCTCTTGAACTGCTCCAGCTGCTCGGTGAGCTCCTCCACCGCCTGCGTGTGCTTCTGCCTCATCTCCTGGACCTGCGCCTCGTGCGACCGGGTCTCCTCGTCCAGGGCCTTCTTCAGCACCGTCACCTCTTGCTCCCTCTTGGCCCTGGGCGGGGAGAACACAGCGGATGGCAGCCGGGGGGAGACAGGGGTTCTCCTCCGACGGCGCCGTGCCAAGGAACGAGAGCTCTCCCGGGACCCGGGGCGGAACGAAGTCTCCATCGTCGGCCCTCCCTGGCTGTGTGGCCTCGGCGGAGTCACCTGCCCTCTCTGGGCCTGGCGTGTCCTCAGCTGCAAAGTCAAGAGTGCGTTACCTGCCCAGAAACTCTCAAGGCTAGTGAACAAATATAGAAAATACTCAAAATCGTGTTGAGAGAACATCTGTGAATTGCAAAATGTTCCTCAAATATTAAATTAGCTCTTACTTCTTGAGCTGACTTGCTGTGCGCCAGGCCTTAACCCAAGTTTTTTTTTTTTTTTTAACGTTTATTTATTTTTGAGCGAGAGAGAAAACACAAAGGGGGTGGGGAAGGGCAGACAGAGAGGGAGACACAGAATCCGAAGCAGGCTCCAGGCTCTGAGCTGTCAGCACAGAGCCCGACCTGGGGCTCGAACTCACGAACTGTGAGATCATGACCTGAGCCGAAGTCGGACGCTTAACCAGCGGAGGCCCCCAGGCGCCCCTGACCTAAGTTCTTTACAGACATCGCCTCGTATAACCTCCGGTGACCCTTAGAGGCAGATATATTAATGTTTCCTATTTCCAGATGAGAAATCCAGGGCTAGGAGAGCTGTAGCCCATGTCGGTACATCCACTGTGTGACAGAACCCGATTCGGAACCCAGATCAGCAGGCTTTGAGCCCGCGCATGTGAAGACTGCACCGTGGCCTTGCCCGTATCGTTGGGCAGGGGGGAAGGGGGCGGAAAACTGCCGGCTTCTAGGCCCAGGCGAGGGATGTGGCACAGAACGCACAGTGCGGGACATGGACCTCAGAGTTAGCGCAGCACCTGACACGGGATAAACTCCAAATGCATCTGTACGTTTGTTGAATGAATAAGTGACCCGCTTTCACTGAACTCCCCGTTCATTATCGAGCAGGTGACCTGTTTTATGGGTTTTTTTGTTTATTTTGGGGTGTTTTTTGTTGTTGCTGCTGGTGTCTGTGAGCCCGCAGCAAATCTTAAAGACCAGTCCAACAAATGTGATTTTTAAAACGTATCACAGGGGCGCCTGGGTGGCTCAGTTGGTTGAGCCTCCGACACTTGATTTTGGTTCCAGTCATGGTCTTCCAGCCTGTGAGTAGGAGACCCGCTTTGGGCCCCAGGCTCACAGTGCAGAGGCTGCTTGGGATTCTCTCCCTCTGTCCCTCTGTTTCTGTCTGCCCCTCCCCTGCTCGCGCGCTCACTCTCAAAATAAATAACTACACTAACAAAAATACCCAAGACGGTAACCGTAGGGCCCCAGGAACCCTGTCATTCGGGATCTGCTCCGGGTGTGCCCCTGGCCCACCCGCCGCCCGATCCGCACAGCGGGGCCGGGGCGGGGGGGGGGGGGGGGGGGGGAGGCGGCCACTGGGCTCTGCGGGCTGGTCTCCCACCTGAGCTCCTGCTGGGTGGCCGTGCTGTCCAGCGTGTCCTCCAGCTCCGTCTTGAGCGCCTCCAGCTCCTCCCCCAGGTCCCGCTTCTGCTTCTCGGCCTTGTTCCTGGCGGCCCGCTCCGAGTCCAGGTCCTCCTGGAGGTCCGAGATGTGGCCTTCCAGCTCCCGGATCTTCTTCAGCGCGTTGTTCTTCTGGGCGATTTCGTCGTCGAGCCTGCCGGCGACACGGCGCCACCGTGAAGCCCCTGAGCCCTCACGGCGTGGCCGAACCTCGTTTCCTGGGGCCAGAATCTCATGTGCCACCCATGTCCCCGAGACACGGTGGACCCCTTGCTGCTGGCTGGAGTGCGTGCAGGTTAGGACTTGTCTGAGGTCAAAAAAACAGACCATGGTGAGTGTGTGCGTGTGTGTGTGCGTGTGTGTGTGTGTGCGCGTGTGTGTGTGTGTGTGTGTGAATGCCGAGCACGGCTCCAGACCAGCAAGGCGCCTAGTACACAGCAGGCGCTTAATAGGTGCTTCGTGGCCATCGGACACTTATTTCTCCCTAGCAGCTACTCGTTCTCCTTTCTCCGCTTTGCTCTAACAGAGGCTGAGTGCCTGCTGCAGGCAGAGCGCACGGCCAGGCATTGCCCGGGGCGGGATTAGAACCAGGGCCGCCCACGTGGGGAGGTCAAGGCGGGACGTGAGAAGCACCGTCCGCGTGGCCGCGAGCGCGTCAGGACTTCCATGGAAGGCAGCTCCCTCCCGACGCGCGGAGGAGCGGGGCTCTGGTTTGGCCGTGACAGATGGAGAGGGAACAGCATGAGACAGGAAACGGAGGCAAGAGTCCGCAGGGCAGGGGGCGGGGGGGGGGGGGGGTGAGATGGTGCTGAGCCGGAGGGACGCGGTGGGAGGGGGGGCGCTGAGCCCCGGGCTGAGGAAGCCGGGCCTCTCCCGCACCAGCGGGCACAGGTCTACGCCCCAGGGGTGTATGCGGTTCATGACCCGCCCCCCCCCCCCCCCCCCCCCCCCCCCCCCCCGGCGCCTCCCCGGCCAGGGGATCCAGGGGATCGGTCAGAAAGTTCTGGGGCTTTCATCCCAGCTCGGCCTCTGAAAGGCTGTGTGACGATCACAAGTCCCTTCGCCTCCCCAAGGCCCAGCTTCCTGCCCGGGGGAGATCACAGCAGCGCACTAGGTGTGCGACAACGCGGTGAACAGGGAAATAGCCCCGGGTCGAGGCCGCGAGATTCGGGAGGAGGTCGGACCGGCATGGGGTCGCCGCACGTTTCAAAGGACGGGCAGGATCTGGGGGGGCTGCCGTGGCCTGGGGGCGGTAGGGGGCGAGGGGCATCCCAGGAAAGGGCCCTCAGAAGGAGGGGCAGGAGGCTCGTCCGGCCTCAGGCCCCTGGTGCCTGACATGCCCCTGGGCCGGACCCCGTGGGCAACTGGAGATGAGAAAGGCCGGGACACCCGAGAGGCAGACACGGCGAGAGTGGGGGACATGCAGAGAGAGGATGGGCGTGGCGGGCAGAGAAGGAAGTCAGGGGCATCATTCTGGAAGTGCGAGCAGGACAGGGGAGGCACCCGGGAGGACGGAGGACTGCCTGGAGGAGGAGGGGGCTGGGGCCCGCGAACCCGCCCGGGACCGGATGTGCCCCCCGCCGGCCGGGCCACCTGCTCAGGGCCGCCTGCAGCTCCTCCTCCTTCTTGGCCAGCTGCAGCTTGAGCTCGGCGATCTGGGCCTGCAGGTCCGCTATCTGCTCGTGGAAGTCACTGGCCTCGCCCTCCAGCTTCCTCTTCAGCTTCTCCAGCTCCTGCCGGTTCTTCTCCTCCTTCTTCAGCCGCACTGTGACAGAGCCGGGGGCCCCTCAGGAGGCGGAAGCTACCAGAAGGGCGCCCGGAGGACGGGCCTCGCTGCTCGGGCAGGTGGTGACCCCGCGCACACGCGCGCGCACCCGGCCCCACGGGGAACGGCCACGGCCCAGGCCGCTGTCCGGCGGGGACGAAGTCGGGGCGGCCGAGAGGCACCGTGACTATCGCCGGCGCGCCGGCCGCGGGCCCCGGGGAGGGGCGCGCCTCCCCTGAGAGAACGGGGCGCGCTCGGGTCTCCCCAGCTGGGCCGCTCCGGGGCCGCCGGCTCACCTTCCAGCTCCGAAATCATGGACTCGTGCTTGTTTTTCAGCTTCGTGAGGTTCTTGGCCTTCTCCTCCTCCTCGGCCAGGTTCGTCGTCAGGTCGCTAACCCTCTCTTCCAGGAGTTTGCGCTCCTTTTCGGGAAGAGCAGGAGAGACACCGGGAGCTTTTGTTTTTTTTTTTTCCTTTTCCCCTTCTCCGGGATCTGCCTTTCGCCCTTAGTAGTTTCCAGATCACCGGCTGGCAGGAAACCGACCCCACGCGGACACCAAGTGCCGCCTCGGGTTTTAAGACGATAAAGGGAAGTTCCTGAATGGCCATTCCCTATATAACCCGGTCACTTCTCATCTCGTGCGACCTCTGCCCCTCCTGCTTCGCGTTCCGGGCAGGCGCACCCGCTTCCCTGATGTCAGCTGTTCTCTGCCACAGGGCCTTTGCACAGACAGGACCGTCTGTTGAGCCGTTCCTCCACTCCCCTTCCACCCACTCTTCGTTTGTCAGGTTCCCACATCGATGCCACTTCCTCCAGGAAGCCTTCCCTGAACACCTTGCTTCCATCCCCTACTGCTGTGTTTTTATCCTATTATGAACACCTTCAGAACCCCAAATGCGATGGTCACTGCTGGTTAGTCAGGTGTATGATGATCTATTTCCTGCCTCACTAGACTATGAGCCCTGCCAGGGCAGTGCCCTCCTTCACCAGGTAGGCCCTGCGCCCAAACAGGGCCCGGCTCACGGCAGGTGACCAGCTGGTATCTTGAGCCCAGAGAACTCAAGTGGGACAGGAGGGTGGTTCTTGCTAGGGTCACCTACACAACCCAGCTCACACGGGGACTCCTCCAGTCTGGGCGCTGCAAGTCCCCCCTCCCAGAAAGCCCGCCGGCGCAGCCAGAGCGGGACAGCCGGCCACCCTCGTACTGCCTGGACGCGGTCCACGGGGACGGGGGAGAGGCCCCCCGGCGCCGACGCCGGCCCCCACTCACTTTCGACAGCTTATTGTTCTGATCGTCCATGACCAGGATATCGTCCTCCAGTTTCTTGATCTTGGCCTCGGCCGTGACCTTCTCGAGCTGTAACTTCTGCCTCGCAGCTTCCTCCTCCTCCAGCTGCTCTTCCAGGTCCTGAGTGGGGGAAGGGAGGGGAAAGAATCACCGCCTCGCTCACCACAGAGTCCCTTCCTCGAAGCTCTGGGGACCGACCCACGCGGAGGCCGGGCCGTGCTCTGCGGCCTCCTTTTACTGGAAATGAAAGTTGCGGGAAACCACTGGGCTTCGCGGGGCCTCAGTTTTCCCCATCCGTCGAATGGGAATAGTAGATACGGTGGCGGCTTCAAACTATGTCCACAAGTTCTTTGCTCCTCTTCCCTTCCAGAGGTGGAGGCCAAGTGCTCTCCCCTTCAGTCTGGGCTGAACTAAGGTCAGTGGGCTGGACTTAGGTCAGTGGGCTGGACTTAGATCATTGCTTCTAGCAGATAAAATCGGGAAGCCGCCTCGGACTGTGAGCCACGGAGACTAGGCTCTAAGAAGCACCGCGGCCTCCTCCCTTCTTCCCTCTATGGATCACCCCTCCCGGGGGGAGCCGGCCACTGCGTAGTGAGGACCCTCCAGCAGCCCCAATGAGAAGCTCCCCCCCCTCCACAGTGAGGAACCGAAGCCTCCTGCCGACGACCGCCACGGGAGCGAGCCGCGTGGACGGGGGTCCTCCAGCCCTGGGCTCCCCTCCCGACTGCAGCCGCCCAACGCCCTCTAGGCCAGAACCTCCCGGCTGAGCCGCTCCCCGATTCCTGAGCCTGCGACACGGTGGCAGCTAAGTTTTGGGGGGCTTTGTCCCGCAGCCACCACTAACGCACGCAACGGCCCCTCGTGCAGGGTGGCGGATAAAAGGGTCTCCTCCGCGGAGCTCAGGGCAGACAGGGCGGGCCCTGCAGGAGACCCCCGTTCAAGTCCCCACCCCGGCTGGGCGGCCTCGGGCAGACGGCCCTTCCTCTCCAGCCCTCGGTCCCCACCCCCGTCCAGCGGGGACACACGGGACCCCTCCCCGCGGGGAGGCCCCCGCCCGCCCCCCCCACCCCCGCAGGCCCTCACCAGCATCTGCTGGGCCATCTTCTTCTTCTCGGCCTGCAGCTGCTGGCCCCGGTCCTCCTCCTCCTCCAGGCGGGCCTCCATGTCGCGCAGGATCTCCTCCAGCTCCTGCTTCTTGGCCGCCAGCCGGATCCGCATCTCCTCGGCCTCGGCGTACAGCTCCGTCTCGGCCTGCAGCTGCTCCTGGAGCGCGTTCTTCTCCTCGGTCAGCTGCACGTGGGGCGGAGGGGGGGAGGCGGCCGCTGAGCCCCTCAGAGGACACGTCCCCCCACCCCCCCCACCGCCCCCCGCCCCGCCGTCCATCCGCCCCGGCCGCTACCTGCGTGTGCTTCTGCTCCAGCTCCCGGAGCTCGCTCTCCGCCTTCTTCTGCTGCTCCTTGGTCTTCTGCAGCTCGTCCTCCTTGGCCTGCATCTCCTCCTCCTGCCGCGTCACCTGCAGCAGCGGCTTCACCTGCGCGCCCCCCGGCAGGTGTTAGCTGGGGCACGGCCCCCCCCCATAGCTCAGATCGGTGCTTCTCCCCTGGGGACGGGGCTACCCCGTCCCGCACCCTCCCCGGCAATTCCTGGAGAGGCTACCGACCTCGAGCGGCTCGAGGGCGGGATGGCCGCTGTGCGTTCTAGAAGGCACGGGGCGGCCCCCGGAACACATGATCGGCCATCCCCAATACCGACAGTGCCGAGGCTGTGACACCGTACAGTAGGGCAACCGAAAAGGCGCCAAGGGGCGAGGAAGAAGTCTCTCCTTCTCCCATTCGGCCGCTTGCCAGAGAGAGAATTACCGCCGGCAGGGCGACAAGTTTTCTTCCGAGGAGAAGAAGGAAAAAAGGAATCTCGCACCTTCTACCTCCCCAACGAGGTCGTTACAGGCACCGCTGGCACTTTCTGCCAGCCCTTTCTCCTACGCGATTCAAAAGTACACCCGCGACCACGCCGCCCCGTGTGATATGCTGCTCCCGTCACTTTCAACTGTAAGTTATTATTATTCTCGTCACCCACGCCGCACTACCATCCTGACGACTTTGGGTTTTGACAGCTGTTATTTTTGCCGAATAGAAGTGGTGAGGGACACCTGGGTAGCTTAGTCGGTTATGTGTCCAACTCTCGATATCAGCCCGGGTCGTGATCTCGCAGTTTGTGGGTTCGGGCCCCACGTCGGGCTCTGTATTGACGGCGCGCAGCCTGCTTGGGATTCTGTGTCTCCCTCTCTTTCCGCCCCTCCCCCGCTCATGTGCACTCTCTCTCTCTCTCTCAAAAACACGTCGACGTTAAAAACAAAAAAAATGGCGGGGCGCCTGGTGGGCTCAGTCTGTTGAGCGTCCGACTTCAGCTCAGGCCATGATCTCACAGTTCGTGGGTTCGAGCCCTACATGGGGCTCTGTGCTGACAGCTCAGAGCCTGGAGCCTGCTTCGGAGTCTGTGTCTCTCTCACTCTCTGCCCCTTCCCTGCCTGAGTGCGCTCTCTCTCTCTCTCAAAATTAACATTAAAAAAATTAAAAAAAAAATGGTGGGTGAGGACAGCTCTGTCTTGTTCCTGACCTTACGGGAAAAGCACTCAGGTTTTCACCATTGAGCATGAGTCTCGAGGTGGGTTTTTCATGTGCGGCCTTTACTATGTTGAGGTACGTGCCCTCTGACCCTGCTTTGCTGAGGGTTTTAGATAGCCGTCATTCTGAAGAGTTAAAAAATATCCCATCGAATTAATGAGTCTGCTGGGGCTGGGCACTGGCATTTTGCCATGTGAAAGTTTCTTTTTAAAATTTATTTATTTATTTTGAGAGAGACAGAGACAGCCTAAGTAGGGGAGAGGCAGAGAGAGAAAGAGGGAATCCCAAGCAGGCACTCTCAGCACAGAGCCTGATGTGGGATTCGAACCCACAAAGCTGTGAGATCTGACCTGAGCCGAAACCAGGAATCGGACGCTTAACCAACGGAGCCGCCCGGGCACCCGACACGTTGCTATTTTTAATAAGGCCACCACACATTCCCTGATCCTGGTTTTCTTTCTTTCCGATAGCTTCCTTACGGGAGTTTTTTCAGAAGTGGGGACAACGAGGAGGAACCTTTCCAAGCAGCTTCCCCTCCCTGCTCTGCCCCGGCTGACTCCTCACTCCTCCTGTTCGCGCCCTGGCCTGGTCCCAGGGAGCCCCCTGTGGTGCAGACTCTGGCTCCTTCCCCCACGGATCCCACTTCACCGTTAGGTATTTACTTCCGTGATTAGGTGCTCCCTGTGCGCTTGCCCATGCAACTAGAACATTCATGAGCCCAGGGCCCGTGACGTCTGTTTCCCCGTTTCCCCGGCACCTCGCACGTGCCGGGCACACACTGGGAGCTCAATCAATATTTGCTCGACGGTAAGGCTTTGTGCCAATTTTGACACCCGAAGGCACGTAAGAGGAAGCTGTGTCTGTCGCCACGGAACACGACGTGGCGCCAGGGTTCGTGAGGGCGAGTGACCCCGCAGAACCAGTGTCGTCCCCAGAGGAGCAAACAGTGGATACCCCAGCGGCCTGGAAGGGTCTCCGGGGACGGGTGCTTTGTGAAAAAGCCGGTCCCCACGAGGGCACACCGTAGGACTCCGTTTACGTGACGCTCTCGAAATGGCGCAATTACAGTAACGGAGAACGGAAGGGCAGGGAAGTGGGTGTGGCCATAAATGAGCAACAGGAGGGGGTCCCTGCGGTGATGGAAAGGCTCTGGGTCACAGTCCAGGTCATCCACGACCCGTGTGCTGGAGAGGGGGCCTTCACAGGCCCGGGGAACCGGTAAGGGGCGGGTTGGATTCCGAGCCCTCAGGTGCACGCGGGCTGTCGACGAATGCGGTCCCTCTTCGGGAGCCGCTGTAGGGGACCCCCGGGGCGGAGGGCCCCCATGGGCATGGGGCCGGGAGCACTCACTTTGGTGAAGAGCCTCCACCACTGCCAATTCCTCAGCTTGAGGTAGGCGGCGCAGTTCCTCTGAATCACCTTCATGGCCGTCAGCTGTTGTTGCCGCTTGGCAAAGGCCCTGGGGAGACGGAAGGGGGTGCCGTGAGAAACCCTGGGGGGCCCGGCAGCCACCTCCCCGTGTCGTCCCCGCGGCCGGGTCCCGCGGCACCCTGAAAGCAAGACGCATCTGTTGGGCGTGCGACTTTGGGACTCACGTGGGGACATTCCCCCTCATTCTCTCCAACACAGGCTTTTTTTTTAAGGCTATTTATTTTTGAGAGAGAGACAGACACAGAATGTGAGTGGGGGAGGGGCAGAGAGAGAGGGAGGCACAGAATCCGAAGCAGGCTCCAGGCTCTGAGCTGTCAGCACAGAGCCTGACGCGGGGCTTGAACCCACAAACTGTGAGATCACGACCTGAGCCGAAGTCGGACGCTTAACCAACTGAGCCACCCAGGGGCCCCATCAGGTGTGGGTTTTTTTTTAATGTTTTTATTCATTTTTGAGAGAGAGGGAGAGAGAGAAAACAGGGAAGCAGAGAGAGAAGGGGACAGAGGATCCAAAGTGGGCTCTGTACTGATAGCAGAGCCCGATGCAGGACTTGAACCCACGAACCGTGAGATCATGACCTGAGCTGAAGTCGGACGCTCAACCCAGCGCCCCTCTCCAGCTCAGATTCTTCAGGAAGCTCTGAGCATCAGCACATGCGTGTTGTCTGGGCACAGACCACTTAACTCATCTGGAGGCCAGAGCGCTCGCCCTCCGTGGGCCAGGAAAACCCCAGCTCCCAAGGTGGCCTGGACTCAGGACGGTGGCCCACACTACACCCAGGAGGAACGCCATTCCTACACATCTCCGACTGTGCCGTTTCCCCGAAGCTGAGTGTCTGACACCCCCATTCTCTCCTTCGGGGGCATCTTAGAAATCTCGGCTCTGACCCGGAACCCGCGCTCTTCCTGTTTCAGGGCTGCAAAACCGCAGCGCAGGGAGCTCCCCCCTCCGACCCCCGCTCGGCCGCCATCTGGGAACAGGGGTGAACTTGAAACATAAAACCGGTCCAGTGAGTGAGGGTGGGAGGGGCGGCATCAGAGAATTTAGTGATGAAATTTAACAGCGTAGGTCTGTCCCTGAACTTCGAGCTCCCCAGTTCTGGTCCTGATTCCACTTGGCAATGGAACAGCTTCACGTGACCGCGGCTCTGCAGGGGACAGCGGTGGTCCTACCTCGCAGGAACACACGCCCTGGATGGAGAGCCACTCCACCAGCCCCTGCCGTCCTCTTTGGGGTGTGACTTTCCTCGAGGACCCCCGGCCCTCACGCAGACCCCCGACTTCACAAATCAGAAGGGGCGTCCGCTCTTCCAAGACTCTGCCTGATGAGCTCGTTTTGGACAAGCGGCTACGGAGACAGCCCAACACTCTTTGCTGGGATTCTTCACCCCGTTCTCACGCTTCTCAAACGATAACCAGGCCCTGTCCCCGGCCTTCTTCGTGTGATACCTCATGGACTCCTCGCTGACAGCCCCTCGGGGCAGGAGGGAGTCTGCTCATTCTCCAGTGGACAGACCTGAGCCTCGGAGAGAGAGTAACTTGTCCCAGGTTCACCAGCAAGTTAGAGGAGAGCCAGGTCTGAAACTCCAGAGCCCGCGTCTCCCCCCCTTCCCGGCCTGCCCTGACAGCTAGGCGGTTCTCTCTAGGGGCGCCGTTTCCGTCTCTGCCACGAGAAGCTGCCAGTCAGTCAGGGGTGCCCCCGAAAGCAGACAGTCCCGTGGAAGCAGGGAACCAGGGCAGGAGGCCAGGGAACCCCGGGAGTGTGTGTTTCTGGGCTGTCTGCGGGGAGGCGACAGAGCACGCGGGCCCTTACTTTCTGGCCAGGTAGCCGCGGCACATGGCCTGGAAAGCCATGATGACGTCGGTGATCTTCAAGTCCCGCTCCTCCTCCAGGTGGGCCAGGACCCCCGTTCGGAAGAAGATTTTGCTCTGCCCGATTCTGTACAGGTTGGGGTCGAGCTCCAAGGCTTTGATCTGGGGGAGGAAAGGGGGGAGGCGCGTTCCCACTCTCGGCTGGGACCTGAGGCCAACACTGGGCACGCTAAGGAGGGTCGTGGCCCCCTCCACGAGCTCCCGGCGGAGCCACCAGGGGCCGCGGGGTTTGCCATCGGGTTTCCGGGGGCGGGGCTCACCATGAGAATGCAGGCTTGCTTCCCGTCCATGAAGCCTTTGGGAATGGCGTTGGCAGCCAGGATCTCGTAGCTGGAGACGGACACAGGGCGGGGGTCACTGCCCCGACGCGCCCCCTCCACCCGGCCTGGCTCACCGCCCTGCCCCCCGCCCCCCACTCCCCACCCCCACCCCCACCCCCTGCCCGGCCCAGCCCGCAGGCTCAACGCCCTGCCCCCGCCCCCCACCCCCCACCCCCTCCCCCTGCCCGGCTGGCCAGGCCCGCAGGCGCACCGAGCCCTCCCCCCTCTGCCCGGCCCGCAGGCTCACCGCCCCGCCCCGAGGGCTCACCGCTGGCGGAACTCCTGGAAGACGATCCTGTTGGGGAAGCCCTGCCGGCAGATCCGGATGCCTTCCAGCACCCCGTTGCACCGCAGCTGCTCCAGCACCAGAAAGGCGTCCAGCTTGCCGGACTACGAGGGCAGAGAGGCCGGTGCACCCCCGGGGCCGGGACTCCGCGAGCGGCCAGCCCCGAATCTCAGGCCGGGGCGACCCCCCCTCCCCCGCGTCGGGGGCGGCGCCCCTCTCTTGGGGCATCACCTGGCTGGACACTGGGGCTTCCTCCTCGTCACCTCTGCTGCCTCACTTCCTGTCCATCCTCCGTTCTACAGCGGCGACCGCCCCAGTACCTCCCAATGGACCCACTTCTCTCCACTGCCGTCCGCTCTCCACCCGAGCCCGCCACCTGCTTCCCACTGTTGTCTTGCCTCCCCCCTGCAACCCCTCATCATACCATTTGTCTAACGCCAGTCTGATCGGGACATACCCCTGCTTTTAACAGCCCCTAACGGCCTTCTCTGGAAGGAAGGCCGAGCTCTGGTCCACCCGCAAGGAGAACCACGGCCCTGCCCCCGCCGAGTGGCTCAGCCCCGGCTCGCCAGTTCCCTGCCTCACACCATCACGTGTCAGCGTGAAACCAGCGTTTCCCTGCTTAGACCCTTCGTTTCTCAACTCCCGTCTTTGCTTCTCCCGGCCCCTCTGCCCAGGATGGCTTCCCCGCCCTGCCTTCCGCCTCACCGAGGTGGTGCCTCCTCCTTCCCAAAGCAGCGTTCCCTGAGCCCGGGGCCGGAGTGGAAACCCCCCGCGACACGCCGTGATCGCGGCTCGTGGGTCCGTCTCTCTCACCGGATCGCCGATGACATCAGCACCACTGACACCCTGGGCCGGACTAGTCTGCGGGTCCCTCCGGGAGGGCCGCCGGGGCACCATGGATGTTTAAGAGCATCCCTCCCTGGCTTCCACTCCCTGGATGCAAACAGCAGCTCCCTCCCAGTTGTGACAACCAACGATTGTCTTCTACGTGGCCCAGCGTCCCCTGGGGGACACGACTGCCCCCGCTGAGCACCCCTGCACTAGATTACAGTGCGAACCCGCAGGCAGGGACTACGTTTACCCAGCACAGGTGCAGCTTGGTAAATACGGACTGGACGGGGGCGCCTGGGTGGCTCAGTCAGTAAAGCAGCCGACTTCGGCTCAGGTCATGATCTCGCGGTCTGTGAGTTCAAGCCCCGCGTCGGGCTCCCTGCTGACGGCTCAGAGCCTGGAACCTGCTTCAGATCCTGTGTCTCCCTCTCTCTCTGCCCTTCCCTTGCTCACGCTCTGTCTCTATGTCTCTCAAAAATAAAATAAAAACGCCAAAAAAAAAAAAATACTGACTGGACTAACGAAAGCGGGAGTGACGTAACGCCCTGGTTGGCAACTCCAGGGCCGGAAGGCCCTTCCGTTCCCTGGCTTTCCTTTGCCTCCAGGATGCGGAACGGGTACCAAACTCAGGCTTTCCTCCCGCCCCTCTAGCCCGATCTGCTTCTCCCTTTCCCGAAGCCGCCGGACGCCAGCCCCAGAGAGGCCATTCTGACCCCCCCAGGGAGCCGGGCAGGTGGCCTCACCCTCTTCTCGTGGTTGGGGATGATACAGCGCACAAAGTTGGGCGTGGTGTTCCGCAGCGTCGTCATCAGCTTCCCCAGCTGCTCCTTGTACAGCTGCCCCACGGTGCGGAACATGCCTTTCTTGGTCTTGGAGGCGCTGGGCAGCGAGCTCTCCGTCATCTTGGCCATCTGGTCCAGGCCCACGATGCGGTCCACTGGGGGGCACATGGATGGTGGTGTCAGCCTCTGGCCCACCCGGGAGCCCTCAACACCAGACCAGGGGACCAGAGGGCGGAGACCCCAAGTCCTCTGCTCCCTCTTGGTGGGCACCCCCCCCCCACCATTCTTTCCTCTGCCACCAACACTTTTCTTCTGGCAATAGGTGATGGGAGGTGGGCAGAGGACTGCTTCCTACATATTGTCTATTCGGGAAATCCTGAAAACCCCTGAAAGCCCAAATTCTCTCTGATGCTGTCACAGAGGCCGGGTTTGGTGCCATTTTGTGCCTCAGTTTCTCCTTCTGCGAAATGGGGGTAGTTACAGCATCTACTTTCTAGGGCAGGAATGAGTGACTGGGGCATGGAGAGCACTTCCCCCTCCTGCCTGCCTTCAGCCCTTCATCTACCAACAAATATTTACTGAGAGCCTACTCTGTGCCAGGCCCCGTGGATACAGCCATGAACAAAACCAAGACCCTGTGTCTCTACGCACACCCACCCCAGCTCGTACTCTATGGATGTTCTAATGGAAAGAGACAGATAATGGTTACGTACATAAGGATGCAATATTCTAAGTGGCGAGGCATGAGGCATGCTTAGAAAGATAAACCAGCGTAAAGGGGGAGAGAGAGAGAGAGTGATGGGGGTGATCTGATGACTTGATATTTGAGCAAAGGCCTGAAAGCAGTGAGTGAGTGATCAGGTCGAGATCCAGAAAAATAATATTCTGGCCAGAAGACGTAGTAAGTATTCCAGGGTAGGAATCTGGCACATTTATAAATACTCGACAAAGAATACATGGTGATGTTACTGGTGGTATTATTACAACCGCCGAGGTTCTTTTCCTTTCAGAACAAAATGAGAGACTCCCGCCAGCTCAGTGGACCCTGCACACGCCAGGCGCAAACCACCGGCACTGCTATGAATTTCCCTCAAAGCACTGCTCCTCCCGCACCCCACAAATTTTGCTAAGTTGTGTTTTCATTTCTATTTAATTCAAAATAGTTTTAAATCTCTCTTGAGAAAATTAAGCAACACACAACAAGAAATATCTTCTTTGAGTCACGTGTTACTTAGAAGCGTCTCATCTAATCTCCACGGACACGGGAATTTTCCAGCTACTCTTACTGATTCCTAGTTTGGTTCTATGGCGGTTCAACAGCAGACGCTGTATGCTCTCTATTCTTTTAGATTCATTTAGGTGTGTTAGGGCCCCGAACGTGGTCTCTCTTGGTGGACGTTCCATGGCAGCTTGGGAAGAACGTATATCTGTCCATTGCTGGGTGAAGCCATCTCTAGACAACAGTTATATTCAGTTGGTTGATGGTGGTTCAGCTCCACTCCCCTGGCATCAAGATGCCCAATTTCTGTTCCTTGTACTCAGTTAGACTCCATGTAATAAGAGTCTTGTCTCCTGCAAGACTCTGGGCTCCTTGAGAGAAGGACCTTGCCGAACTGGTCAGGAATCTCAGGGGGAGAGGCCATTACTCCATCCCAGGGCCTGGCACACGGCGAGCACTCAGGAGATATTTGGCACAGCAGACCGCGCTGGGAGCATTCTCTGCCACACCAAAATCAAGGGCGGTCAGTCCTCCAAGCCCAACGCCCACAGCCTCTGTGCCAAGGACAGCATCTGCTGTGGGCACCAAGGCCCAGGAACCAAAGCAGAAGAATCCCACTGCCCCTCGTAGTTACCACAGCAGCTGGCATGGGCTGAGTCTTTCCCATGGGCCTGCGGGTGCTCGGCCCTCCACGTGGATTATCTCTTCGCTGGTTCTCAGAGGCACCCGCAGTGTGGTGCCCGGAGCACCAGCAGAACCCAGGATGTGTCAGAATTGCAGACTCTCAGGCCCCACCTAGACCCGCTGCCCCAGACCCTCCCGGGGTACAGCCCAGCAGTCTGAGTTTTGACAAGTTGCCGTGGAGATCCTGATACATGCTCGAGCTTGAGCCCCCGGCTTAATTCTACCCTCACAACAATCCTAGCAGGGCTGGGGACTATTGTTATCTTCCTGGTTTTACTAAAGAGGACACTACAGCTTAATGACGTCGAGACGTTTGTCCAAGATCACAGGGCTAGTGCAGGGCAGAGCCAAGACGACTGACTGTGACTCCAGAGGGAACCCACCATGCCCCCTGCACTCCTGTTTCCTCTATTACACCCTGTGCCCTGATTTAAGCCCTTCTCCCTGGGGTCCAGCTGTGGGATTGAGGCTCAGGGGCCACCCACTCAGGAAGTGGCTCGACTTGTCAACAGGTCATCCCTGCCACCCGCCCACACTGCCTCTCCCCACCCCCGCACGAGCCCGTTCATCCCGGGAGGAGGTGTGGGAACCAGGGGCAGCTGCCGGGAGGCGGAGGACTTTGTGTCCAGTCCTCCAGCGCCGGCGGGCAGGGCCTCACCGTCCTTCCAGAGGTCAGCCACGAACTTGTCCGAGGAGGCGTTGAGGAGAGAAGTCACGTTGTCATTCAGTGGGTCCATGTTCTTGGTCAGCCAGGCACTGGCGTTGTAGTCCACCTGCCGAGGATCACCCCCCAGGGTCAGTTGCTTCTGCCTCAGTTACAAATGAAGGGCGGGGCCCACGGCCTCCTGTTTCCCTCCCAGACCCTCCAAGGTCAGAGAGGAAAGGGCGTTAGCAGCCGCCATGATGGGAATTCACAAAGACCAATGAAGACAGTGAGGGAGCAGGATTTTAAAGGGTTCTGGGCATGGTGGGGCATCGGCCACCGGTAGCCACTGCCGGGAAGGCCTCGGCTGAATCCTTGCCTTCTCTTAGTAAGCTTCTGGCAGCCTCCGTTTGGCAGAGCCCGGGAGGGTGGCTGTGAGCTCCGAAAGGGGCAAGGCTTTGCTGATGCCAAATACCCCCCACTCACGTCCAAAGATCTTCCCTCACACGGAGAAGGCATGGCAACAAATAAATTATCTTTGAGAACCTCATTTCCCATCCCTGATGAGTATAATTTTGGTGTATGGATATAAAGATTCTGATATTTGGATATAAAGCAAAACGATACAGAAAGATTTTTAAATTCCTAACTTGAACACCGCCAGCGGCCAAACCCTGAATTCGATTATTGCGACCGAAAGAACTTGTAAAAGAACTCTGGTGGGGTTATTATGGATGTGGGTTGTTATCATAATAGCCAAGCCCGATTGGAGAGGGGACTAAAAAATCACCACTTGGAAAGTAGGAAAAGAAAAGTGTTACTTTGTGTGCTTAAGAGAACTTAACACCCTTGAGTACAAGGTAGGAGTTGGCAAACATTTGCAGGAAAAGGCCCAGATAGTAAATATTTTCAGCTTTGCAGGCCACCACGTCTTTGTCACATAATGTCACAAGCAGCCAAAGACATCGTGTAAATAGGTGGACGTGGCTGTGTGCCAATAAAACTTCATTTACAAAGAAAGGCAGTGGGTCGGATTTGGCACACGGGCTGTGGTTTGCCAGCTCCTGGTATAGGGCAGTGCCTGTTTGCATGTGGCAGCGGGGAGCGGGTCCTGGAGAGAGAATAGAATACTCCAATTCTGCAAGCCAGACTGAGCTGTGTCTTTTCTACACTACCCAGGACCCCCAGGAGCCATGGGGGAAGGCCCGTATATTTACAGCTATCTCAAGATAAACATCATTATGGAGGAGGAGGAGGAGTGGGGGAGGAGGGGGAGGAGGAGGGGGAGGAAGAGGAAGAGGAGGAGGAGGAGAGAAGTAGGGAGGGAGAGAGAGGAGGAGAAAGAGGCAGAGGGGGAGGGGAAGAGGAAGAAAGAGAAGAGGAGGAGTAGAAAGAGGAGGAGGAGGAGGAGGAGGAAGAGGAGGAGGAGGAGAGAGGAGGAGGAGGAGGAAGAGGAGGAGGAGGAGGAGAGGAGGAGGAGGAGGAGAGGAGGAGAAGAGGAGGAGGAGGAGGAGGAAGAGGAGGAGGAGGAGGAGGAGGAAGAGGAGGAGGACAAGGAGGAGGAGGAGGAGGAAGAGGAGGAGGAGGAGGAGGAAAAGGAGGAGGAGGAGGAAGGGGAGGAGGAGGAAGGGGAGGAGGAGGAAGGGGAGGAGGAGGAAGGGGAGGAGGAGGAAGGGGAGGAGGAGGAAGGGGAGGAAGAGGGGGAGGAGGAAGAAGAGGAAGAGGAGGAGGAAGAGGAGGAAGAGGAGGAAGAAGAGGAAGAGGAGGAGGAGGATGGGGAGGAGGAGGAGGGAGAGCGGGAGGAGGAGAGATGGGAGGAGGAGGAGGAGGAGGAAGACAACTATCCCATATTTCCCTGGACAGCACAGGCAGGCAACGGCAAGTTCAAGGCTGTGATAAGGGAGACTTTCGCTGGAAGTGTGTGAAAGTGTGTTTATCGGCCATCCCAACCCGGTTGGCCCTTCCTGTTGGGTTTAAGTTCTAGCAGGAAGGACTGAGAGTCTACACGACAAAGAATTACGTGGCCACCTGGGTTGGAAGATGTTACAGAAGTTAGAATAGATATATAAACATATCTTAAGACATACATCCCTTGTAGATACTCAGACGAATCATACATCGGGCTCACTTACATTGATTTACACCAGATGCCTCTGGGCTCTGCCATTCCCAAACCGCTCGCGCTCTGACGCCCTGCCCTCCCCCTCCCCCCCGGAAAGAGAGAGCCCTGGGACCCCGTGGCTGGTACCTTCCCGGCATAGTGGATGATGGAGAACTCCGTTTTGTCCTTGAGCTGCTTGGGCTTCTGAAACTTGGGGTGGTTGCCCTGCTCCGTGCACAGCTTCTCCACGAAGGACTTGTCCGTGGCTTTGGGGAACCAGCACTCCTCGTCCAGCAGGGCCAGCACCCCCGGGGGGTTGTTCTGCGGAGAGCACGGAGGCTGGGGTCACAGCCAGGGCGCCCGAGCCCCGGGCTTGCCAGAAAGAGCTGGCCCCCGAGGCGCACCATCGCAGCCCCCAGCTCCGGGGCCGCACCTGCGTGCGCGCAGAGATGGATTCGCGCCTCCCACGCCTACAAACCTACCCTTGAATCACCCGCGGCCCGCGGGCCCGCACTGGGACCGAAGGGCCCGGCAGAAGGCGCGCGACGGTGCCCCCTAGTGGACAGCGCGCGCGGAACCGCGCAATGGTTTCACGCTTAGATTTGACGCTCTGCGTGTAAATTCGCCTCGGGGTCCCTTCGAATAAAGCTCTTCTCTGCGGCCCAGACCGGCCGGGAGCACAGCCGAATCTGCATATGCCATTCGCCTCGCTGGAAATGGTCTTCACTGTTTAGACTCCGATCGGAGAAGTATTTTTTTTTCTTTTTTAATGGAAGCTCTAGGCCCAACATGGGGCCTGCATTCGTGACCCCCGAGATCAAGAGTCATGTGCTCCACCCACCCAGCCAGCCAGGCACCCCGAGAACTATTCCTTCACTGCTCTGTCCAGCGCAGGCCTCCCTCAATCATCCTCCGCAGAGGCCTCGGCAGAGATTTAGTGGCTTTGTTTGTTTGGCTGTTTCTCCGTCTGCTCCTTCAGGAAGGGCAGGGACGGTGTCCACCCCGTTCATGGTTCACGGTTACATCCTTGGGCCCTGAGGGGCCGGCACAGAGGAGGTGCTGGGTAAATAGTCCTTCGACAGTGACTTACTGCGCACCTACTGGGGGCGTGGTTCGAGGAGCTGGGGATTCATCAGGGAGCAAAACATTCCCTGCCTTTGGGAATGAATGAGTGAGAGGGGCCAGAAAGGGAAAGGAGTGGGGAGAGGGGAGGGGAGGAGCAGAGAGGGGAGGGGAAAAGGGAGGGGAAGATAGGGGAGGGGAGGGGAAGGGAAGTGAGGGGAGGGAAGGGGAGAGAGTTGAAGAAAAAGGGGTGGAAGTGAAGGGAGGGAGGGAGGGGAGGAGAGTAGATGTGAGGGGAGGGCAAGGGAGAGGAAGGAAGGGAAGGGAGGGGAGAAGGAAGGGAAGGAAAAGGGAGGGGAAGGGAAGGAGGGATGAGAATGGAGGAGAGGGGAGGGGAGAGAAGCAGAGGGAGGGAGGGGAGAGGAGGGAGGGAGGGAGGGGAGAGGAGGGAGGGAGGGAGGGGAGAGGAGGGAGGGAGGGAGGGGAGAGGAGGGAGGGAGGGAGGGGAGAGGAGGGAAAGGAGAGGAGGGGAGCTGAGGTGCAGGGAGGGAGGGGAAGGGAGGGAAGGGAAGAGAGGAAGGGGTGGGGAAGGTGGAGAGGGGAAGGGAAGGGAGTGGAGTGGGAGTGGAGGTGAAGGGAGGGAGGGAAAGGAGGAGTTGAGGTGAAGGTAGAAGGGTAGAAGGAATGGGAGGGAGGGGAGGAGAGGGAGGGGGCGGGGAGGGGAGTTAAGGTGAAGGTAGAGGGGTAGAGGAGTAGAGGGAATGGGAGGGGGGAGGGGAGGGGAGGGGAGGGGAGGAAACGCGAAAAGAAAACCCCTCCGGCGGAAAGTGTGGGGAAGGGAAGGTGTGACGGAGCCCACAGGCCGGTGGGAGGGGGGGCAGGGGCGAGCGCTGGGGCCGCCCGCGCATGCGCCCTGCGAGCGCGCCCTCACCGGCCGCTCGATGAGCTCGATGCAGGGCTGCAGGTCGAGGCCGAAGTCGATGAAGTTCCACTCGATGCCCTCGCGCTGGTACTCCTCCTGCTCCAGGATGAACATGGTGTGGTTGAAGAGCTGCTGCAGCTTCTCGTTGGTGTAGTTGATGCACAGCTGCTCGAACGAGTTCACCTGGCGCGCGACACGGGGGGGAGGGGACGCCTCGGTCAGAGGACGCCCTCCCGCCAGGGCCCGTCCGCCATCCGTCCGCAGTGGCAGGGCCCAGAGAGGGTGGGCCCCAGCGAAGGCCGCCTAGAGTTCACGGCAGAGGACGCACGAGAGAGAGAGAGGGGGGCGCCGGAGATCAAGTCTGGCGTGTTGGACCGGCTGGCTGTAGCTCTGGCCTCCTCACCTCCACCAAGCGGGACATCTCCTGCACCCCCAAGGTGCATCCAACCTTGGCTTGGCGGCCTCCCACCCTGAGTCCTCATCTGCCTGCCTTTCTCCAGAATCCTGACTTCTCCAAGGGGAAGCTTCCTCTCCAAGAGCCAGGCCCGTGGCTGTCACGCCCCGACCGAGTCTGTACCTCAAAGATCTCAAATCCCGCGATGTCCAGGATCCCCAGGAACGAAGCCCCTTGCCGGTGGGTCTTGTCTAGGGCTTTGTTCACGCGGCTGAGTATCCAGCGGAAGAGGCGTTCGTAGGTGGCCTTGGCCAGAGCCTCTATGGCAAAGTCGGCCTGTGGGGAGAAGCGAGGGAAGGAACGTGTTCATCTCCAATGGGCTGTCTTTTCCTAAGAGCCCGGCTGGCAGCTCAGATTTTTATTCCTCTCCTACCCAGAGTCAGCTCCTTAAAAACAAACAGCAGCAGAGAAATTAGAGCATCTCTGTAACTAGCAGAGAAGTGGCAGGAGGAAGTAGAGTGGTCAGATCTAGGGACCAACTGTGGGGAGAAACACTTCCTGTCAGAGGAACGGGCTCTACCCGCTTCCATCCCGGGGGCCATTTGGAGGTAGTCAGTTCTGCCTCTGGAAAGGAGACACAGTCATTTCTAAAAATACATCTCTTAGCTCTGACTTTGGATGTACGACTAAGAGATCAGATGAGGCGATGGGTGAGGTGCTCTGCTGTTCTTGTTCAGTATTGGATCTTCAAAGCCTGACGTGGGACTTTGGGTATTCTAGAAGTGGATAGATGAGATATAAAGAGATGGACAGATGGATAAAAAGACAGATGGATGGATGGATTGTTGGATGGATGAACAGATGGATGCATGGATGGGTGAATCCATGGATAAATGGATAGATGGATAGACGAACAGATGGATGGATGGGTGAACGCATGGATGGATGGATGGATAGATGGATGGATGGAAGCATGGATGGGTGAATAGATGGCTGTTTGGATGGAAGGATGGAAGGATGGATGGATGGAAGGATGGATGGATGCATGGATAGATGAACAGACGGATGCATGGATGGGTGAATGCATGGATAGATGGATAGATGAACAGATGGATGGATGGGTGAATGCATGGATGGATTGTTGGATGGAAGGATAGATGAATAGATGGGTGCCTGGATGGATGGCTGGCTGGCTGGACAGATGAATGGATGGATGGATGGATGGATGCATGCATGCATGGATGGATGCATGGATAGATGAACAGATAGATGAATGGATGGATGGATGCATGGATGCATGGATAGATGAACAGACGGATGGATGGATGAACAGATGCATGGACGGATGGATGGATTGTTGGATGGATTGTTGGATGGATTGTTGGATGGATAGAAGGAAGAAAGGATAGATGAATGGCTGGCTGGCTGGCTGGCTGGCTGGCTGGATGGATGGATGGATGGATGGACAGATGGATGCATGGATGGGTGAATGCATGGATAAATGGATAGATGGATAGATGAATAGATGGATGGATGGGTGGATGAATGGATGGATGGATGGATGGATGCATGGATGGATGGATGGATTGTTGGATGGAAGGATAGATGAACAGATGGATGGCGGGCTGGCTGGCTGGATGGACAGATGAATGGATGGATGGATGCATGGATGGATGAACAGATGGATGGATGGATGGATGGATGGTTGGGTGGATGGAAGCACAGATGGGTGAATGGATAGATGGATGAACAGACAGATGAAAGAGTCTGCAGAATAAATGGCAAGTTCGGGAATAAATGTCACATGCAAAAACAAACAGCCAGTGCATCATTACCTGTTCTTTTGTCTGAGCTTTCTGTACCACATCCCGCCCAACCTTGATACGTGGGGTCAGGATGGATCTGGTGAAATCTGTCACATTAATTCCCATGAGGTGGCAAACTTTCTGAGCAGCTAGATGGAGGGAAAAAAGCATATTAAGTGTGTCATCAAAGAGAAGGCTTAGGAAAGAAGGCACCTCACCGGTGACATTTGTGATCTGTGTGTGTGATGGGTATTTTTTGAGACATGGAGCACGATCTAGTGAACGTAGCATGAAAGAGTCCTGAAAACTGCTGTCTCTGGTGACCTCATCCCCGGTGTTTTGCTCAGAGGCAATGATGGGGTGGGAGGGGGCATGCCTCAAGTGGGAGCTTAGGGTCAGACAGTTCTAGGTTCAAGTCCTTGCCTCCTCCCCGCTTCCTAGCCATGTGATTCGGAAAAGCTATTTAACTTCCTAGAGTCTTGCTTTTCTCAGCTCATCAAGAGACAGCCATTTGGTACCTTGCTGGGTTGTCGATGAGATTAAATGAGGGAAGGCATGTAAAGTGCCTGGCATACGGTCACCTATCAATAAATGGGTCCCACTCTGCCAGGACACACGTTGCATCGTTTTGTGTGGTGGAAAATACCGAAAACAACTTAAATGCCCATTAACATGGGAGCGAACAAATGTACCGTGAACACCAAACAGCAGTTAAAAAGAATGACTCTCTCTTTCTCGATTGGGGATAATTTTGACCCCAGGGGACATTTGGCAATGTCTGGAGATATTTTTGGTGGTCACGCTAGGGGCCGCTACTGTTGAGAAACCCTGATCCAGACAGTGGTGAGCAGGGAGAAAAACAAGGTGCAGAATGATGTCTCCTGGGCAAAGTCACTTGTGCACATTAAAATCACACTCACGAAGCAACACTATATATGGTTTAGATAGTTGTGTGTGAAAGCATTAAATACAGTTGCAAGGGGACATAGTAACATATAGTCATGGTTGCCAGGAGATGGGAGAATGGGATGTCAGTGTCAGCTACATTGTTTCATTTTATTTATTTTTTTTAAAGTCGATTTATTTTTGAGAGACAGAGAGACAGAGCACAAGCAGGGGAGGGGCAGAGAGAGTTAGACACAGAATCTGAAGCAGGCTCCAGGCTCTGAGCCATCAGCACAGAGCCCGACGCGGGGCTCAAACTCACAGACGGTGAGATCATGACCTGAGCTGAAGTCGGCCACCTAACCGCCTAACCGACTGAGCCACCCAGGCGCCCCACATTGTTTCATTTTAATGACAAAGTAGGATTAGAACTTATTCACAAATGCTAATTCTGGATGTTGGAGTCTTGTTATGTTAATGTATTCCTGCATCGTCTTAAAACTTGTCCTCAGAAGAAATTCATAACCCACCATTACCATTCCCTTAGCATGAAGGTTACGGTTGTCTGGTGGCTTGCCTATGTGTGGTGGACCGTACACGGTGTGGTTTTAGGATGTGTTGTCCCCGTCTCTTTGCAGGGGTTGCTTTTTCTTTGGTTTGTCTTTGCCTGAAGTTGTCTCCTGGGTGGCAGGAGGCCTTTAACTTGCCATATTTTGGACTGTGTCTTAGTGGAATCTACTGGCAGGTCCGATGGAGGATAAGACCTGAGGAGCTTGCAAAAGCAACCCAGTATGGAGTCTGTGTGGGGCGTGTTCAGACAACAGGTGGACGAGCCAGGAACTCGCTAAACTTTTGGCTCAGCCGCCCACAAGCACGGGGACGACCAAGCCACCTTTCCACAACACAAAACGCTACAAGTATCTGCAGGTAGGGCTGGCAGATTGAGAAAAAAAAATACAGGATGCTTAGTTAAACCTTTATTTCAGAGAAACAACCAACATTTAAGAAGTATAGTTAGGGGCGCCTGGGTGGCTCAGTCGGTTAGGCAGCCGACTTCGGCTCAGGTCATGATCTCACGGTTAACGGGTTCAAGCCCCGTGTCAGGCTCCGTGCTGACAGCTCAGAGCCTGAAGCCTGCTTCGGATTCTGTGTCTCCCTCTCTCTCTGCCCTTCCCTTGCTCACGCTCTGTCTCTATGTCTCTCAAAAATAAAAAATTTTAAAAAAAGTTAAAAAAATTATAGTTAGGTCCCAAATATCGCATAGAACATACAATATATTATAGAATGACAAGTTTTACAATAAACAATGTTGGTTGTGTATCTGAAACTCGAGTTTCACTGGGCATCTTCTATTTTATCTGGCCACTCGAATTGCAGAGAAACTTGGGGCCTGTCTCCCCACAAGAACATATGTGCTGTGGGTAATGGGGCGGTTCTTGTCTAATTTGCCAACGAATCCCAGGGCCTGGCGTTTGGTGCACGCTCAAAAATATTTAATGAAATTAACAACACAGGGGTTTTAAGAACTGATGGTCCCTGAGGAACCTGGGAGAGCTAAAACTATTCACTTTCCTTCCCCACACTCTGATTCCAGAACTTCCCGCCGTAGGATCTTCAGCAGTAACAAGTCCCCAAAAGACAGAAGTCGGCGAAAATACCTGAGTTTCGCTCTTGTTAATATCCTCATCCAAAAAACCACCAACGGCTTCATGTGACCCTCCTTCCCCTCGCAGACCTTGTCAGTTACTGAGAAAAGGCAGCAGGCACCTGTGTTATCCGGCATGGATGCTTGGTCCGTATTTCTTTCCTTCTTGAAGACAATATTTCCCAGCTGCAGCACGGACGACACCACCCTCAGTATGGCTAGGGGCGAGGAGAGAAGAGCAGATAAGGCACAGACGTCAACACCAAGGTGCTCTGGTGGTTTAGAGTCTACAAGTTATTAAGGGCCTTAGAGTCAACCTCCAACTTTCTCGAAAGAAGACTCAGTTCTGAGCTCCTAAGTCTAGGAAAAAGGTGAACTCATCTACTATCCTGCTAAGAGGGTAGAAAACCTGGCTGGAGGTAACAGAATATGTTTAGATGCTTGCTGACAATCTTGGGCTCAGAGGAAACCTGTGAAGCAGGGGCTGGCACACTACAGCCGATGGGCCAACTCTGGCCCACTGCCTGCTGTTGTCAATAAAGTTTTATTGGAACGCAGCCATAATCATTCATTTACATACTGTCAATGGCTGTCTGATGCTCCTGGGGCAGAGCTGAGCCGCTGCCACAGAGAGCGAGTGGCCCACAGATGCTAAAGTATTTACTTACGTGACCCTTTACAGAAAACGTTTGTCAACCCCCACTCTCCAGCAGCGAGAATGAATGAGTTACCACCATCAACAACAGAACTGTTGTATCTCACAAACGCAAATGCTGAACAAGAGGTGCCAAATGCAAACAAGAATGTAACTATGTAAGTCCGCTTACACCAAGTTCGACAACAGGAAAAGCCATGTTCTTAGAAGTCAGGATGATGGTTATCCTTCACTGGTAGAAGCTACCGGAAGGGCTATGGGGAGGCTTCAGGGTGCTGGTGGTGTTCTCTTAGTTAAAATGGTTACTAGGAGCATGGGTGTGTTCCGTCCATAAAAGTTAGTCAAACTATGCACTTATGATATACGTGATTTTCTAAATGTAAGCAACATGTCAGTAAAAGATATTTAAAAGGCAACACCAACAAAAAAAAACACACAACAATCCCCGTGCTTCTTAATGTAGTCTGGCGAAGTGTACATGATGCTCAGGCAGGATTGAGAAGGGGGAAATTTCTTCCCACTTGTTATCCGGGTGTCTCCAAACAAAACAATGTGTTCCCAGACCCTTGGAGCCCTTCCGACTCCATACTCAGCCCACGTGACTGTTAAAATGGCACCTGTGTCTGGAATCCCCACAAGCCCATGAGTTACTGGAGAATGGGGGGGCTGTCCTATCATCTCTGTATTCTCAAAGTTTACTTAAGGGTCCAGAGCCTTGGAGAGAGAGGGAAGATGGATGATGGATGCATGGATGAATGGAGGGAAGGAAGGGAGGGAGGAAAATGGATAAAACAATGGATAAGTAAATCGATAGATGGATCGAGAGATGGATGGGTTGATCAATGGATTGATAAATGGATGGACTAGTTGATGGGCTGATGGATGGATGGACAGATTGATGGAAGATGGAAAGCGAGATCACTAACTAATGCAAACATAAAAACAAAACAATACTGAAGGGACTCTGTAAACTGTTAAGTGCTATACTAATAGTTTTTTAAACGTTTATGTATTTGAGAGAAAGAGAGAGAATGGGGAGGGACAGAGAGAGATGGGGAGAGAGAATCCCAGGCAGGCTCCACACTGTCAGCAGAGAGCCCAACGTGGGGCTTGATCTCACAAACTACGAGACCATGACCTGAGTCGAAATCAAGAGTAGGATGCTTACCCAACTGAGCCACCCTGGCGTCCCGCTATACTAATAGTTTTTAAACTCCAAGTTTAAACTAAGGATTTAGGGGCGCCTGGGTGGCTCAGTCGGTTAAGCGGCCGACTTCAGCTCAGGTCATGATCTTACGGTCTGTGAGTTTGGGCCCCCCATCGGGCTCTGTGCTGATGGCTCAGAGCCTGGAGCCTGCTTCGGAGTCTGTGTCTCCCTCTCTCTCTGCCCTTCCCCTGCTCATGCTCTGTCTATCTCTCAAAAATAAATAAACGTTAAAAAAAATTTAAACTAAGGATTTAGTTTCTAGAGCCCTAGGAAGCCATCTAACTCAGCCTGTGCATCTCGGTAGGATGCTTAGCGACATGCCTGGTCTCCAACCACTAGGTGTCAGTAGCGTTCCCTCTCCTGAGTTTTGGTCCTGGCCCCCTGGGAGGCCAACCTCTCCTGGTTGAGAACCACTGGTCTCCATGAATAAAGCAAACTGATGGGGCCCGTGGGGACGCATGGGGGCCATAACCCCGCCGGAAGGGGTACAGCTGCAGTCCAATCACGGCATGAGGGAGGGACAAGCCCAGGGCTGCTCCCAGGCGGACGTCTCCAGAGCGGATGGAAACCCAGATTCTTCTGTGAAACCTACTCAAGTGTGAACGTTGGGAGCCAACGGAAAGCAACTCAGAAGACTGTGTGGGTTGAGCTCTCCTGGGGGCTCAGCCTCATTGCACTGCTCCTGCCGGGACGGATAATGGGAATCAGAAAAGGAAGGGCCGCCACGCTCAGGCCACAAGAATCAAACCTGAAAGAGCACCAGTGGGGGGCGAAGTGGCACACCGGAGGGGTCTACGCCAACAGCGAGGGCGGGGAGGGCTGGCGGTCTGGGGCAGTGGGCGAAAGCCCGCACTCCGGAGTTAGAGAGCCCCCGTTTCACCATGCCGAGCCTCAGTTTCCCTGTCTGCAAACTGGAGCACCTGCTTCCTGAAGTTTCTGTCCGGACAGCTGAGCAAGCAAGGAGCGTGGCCCAGGGGGCGCCAAAGAGCCACCCACCCCGGGGTTGTACGGTGGCCCCCAAAAGATGTGTCCAGCCGGAAGCTGGAAATGTGAACTTATACAGAAAAAAGATCTCTGCAGAGATAACTAAATTAAGGATCTCAGATGAGATCATTTTGGATGAACTCGGTGGGCTCCAAATCCAGTGACGGGCGTCCTGGTAGCAGAAGAGGAGAGGACAAGCCCAGTGCAAGGCAACGTGACATTGGACGCGGAGCCTGGAGCGATTTGTCTTCGAGCCCAGGACTGGCAGCTACCATAGAAGCCAGGAGACAGCCCCCGGCGGGGGAGGGGGGATCTCTGACAGCCTCCGGAAGGAGCGAGCTGTGCCGACACCGTGACTTTGGACTTCTGGCCTCCCGAGCGGTGAGAAAATCAATTTCTGTTGTTTGAAGCCACCAAGTCTCTGGTTATTGGTTCCAGCAGCCACGGGACACTAACACGCCACCCTTGTAACCGAAGAACGAGAAAGAGGGTTTTCTAACACGGGGCCTAAGTACTTGCAGGGGTACAAAGAACGGATGATTTCAGGTGACGAGTGAAACTTTCTAAAAATTCGAAACGTTAGGCATCTATTTATTCTAACTTATTAGAAACAGTGTAACCAGGACACACAATGAGTGATTTTATAGAAATTGGTGTTTAGGACCAAGTAGAAACCTACACTGGGCATTAAAATAGTCGGCCAATGATAATGTGGCTGGAACCTCCAAGCGGACTCGTTCACAAAGGATGGTGTCTGGGAAATGGTTCTAGACAGTCCCCGGGGGTGGGGGGAGGGGGTCTGGGGGTCTGGGTGCTGGAGCTGGCTGCCAGGGGGTTCACATGCTAGGCCTAGTCTTCGCAGCTGTGTGACCTCAAGTCAGGTATCAGCCTCTCTGGGCCCCCATTTCACCATCTGAAGGCGCACAGAACACCCACCTCCCAGGATGGTCACGGGGAGGAAACGCAGAGCACCTAAACCCCGTCCGTGCCCAGGACACAGCAGGGCGGCTGAGCCACCCAGGCGCCCCGTTTAACATTTTTCTCATCATTCATTACTTCTCCTTCCTGCACTTCACTAGGAAACGCTGTCACCAACGCAAAGTCAGCTTCCCTCGGGGCGCCCGGGTGGCTCAGTCGGTTAAGTGTCCGACTTCGGCTCAGGTCATGATCTCACAGTTCATGAGTTCGAGCCCCGCGTCGGGCTCCGTGCTGACAGCTCAGAGCCTGGAGCCTGCTTCAGATTCTGTGTCTCCCTCTCTCTCTCTCTCTGCCCCGCCCCCGCTCACGCTCTCTCTCTTGAAAAGAAATAAAAACATTAAAGAAAAAAAATCGACGTCCCTTGCCATAAATAGATGGCAACTATGCAAATACATACAGGGACAAGGAATAATATCATCCAAATCTAGCGAGCTGCCGGGCCTGGGGTCTGCTCTCTGGGGTCACAGGGGAGATTGGCAAGTGTGAGAGAGGGGGGCTGGGGACCTGGGGGGTGCCAACCTGCTACTCTCTCCCTTCAGAGTCCTCAGGAAGGCGGAGAGGGAGCAGAGAAAGGCTAACGTCCTGCAGGGTGAATCCACGTCACCAGTGATGACGTGAGCCCACGTCTCAGGACACGCCGGGCTCCTTCTAGCTTCCATTCCCATCCCTTGGTTCTGACAGGGAGGTTTTGAAAGGCTTAAAGGACAAAAGTCACATCCCCACAGACAAAAACAGAGCACCGAGCGCCGTACGGTGGGGCTGGGGAGTCCCTGAGACCCCAGAGGGAGTCCCGGCTCTTCCGGCTGTGTGTCCTCGGGCAAGTTCCTTCCCGTCTCTGTGCCTCGGTGTCCCCATCTGCAAACTGGGGATAACAGTGGCCATCTCGCCGGGTTCTTTTGATATTAAGTAACGCATATAAAGCACTTAGGATCCTGCTACGTCACCTGATGTCTCGCTTTCAATATATTAGAAGCTTTTCCATCTGAGTCGGGACTATTCTAAAACAACCTTGAAGACCCCGTGGATTGCTTTCTTAAGACCAAAAAATAACCGAGTAAATCTTCAGTGATCGATGTTTTAGTTTGTTCCATTTTATTTTTTATTATTATTTAAAACCGGACACCTTGGTACCTTTTGTTGAAAAGAGGCTTTGGCAAATGCCTGGCAAGTATTTAATCATGAGCTGTTCCTGTGTATACTTTGGGTTGTTTTTGTTTGTTTGTTTGTTGTTTTTTCAAAGCAAAGATTAGAAGTAAAAATGACTCGTGTCCCGAATAAAAAGAATGGTTCTGGGAGGGCCCGGGGCCCCTCGGGAAGGGAGGCTGTTAATAGCGGATTCTGCTGTGGTGCTCGGGCCAAAATGCCCGACCAGCCCTCATTTGTCAAGGGGCGCAGTTCTGGGCCCCCGGTTCTCTCCGGAAAAGCCGTCCCTCCCTCGACGCCACGCCGCAGCAACCTTGGCACTATTCTGGGGCTCCGAAGGGGTATGGGCGTGGGAAGGAAGAAAAATTTTCCACAACCTTGTCCTGGCGTTCCCAAAAGAGATTAACCTTGAACGCTGGGGCGCATCTAACCCAGACAGGAAAGAATTTCTTGAAGCCCGGCATGGAAACCAAGATTATTTCTCTGAGTTTTCTTGGTCCCAGAACCCAATGTGTTTCTCGGTCACCAGTCGGTGGCAGTGATCAATACTGGTCTGTCGCCAGAACTGCCTTTCCAGAAAGAGTCCAAGTAAACCCGCTGCCTCAGATACGTCCCCCAACCACCCAACCCTACCCCCCACCCCCTGCCTATCCTCTGCCCGCGTGTTCTTGGCGAGGCTCACAACCTCTCTGTTTCCGGCTCCAAAATTGAATAGAGACCGTAACATACACCTCTCCAAGCTTTCCGTCACCCTGACCATTGTGAACAACTCAGGAATACGCTCCTAAGAAATAGCAGCCTACTCCACTCAGGGACCCGGGCAGGGACTCCAACCTGTTCTTTCCTGCTGGATGGAAACTCAGGGGATGCAAGGGCCAGCGCTATGGCAGCCATTCTGCTCCCAAGAAACTGCAGCCTACCTAAAGACAATATTGCTGAGAGACCAGGTTCCGGAGACACTCTTTGAGCCCACAGAACTCCTTGTACCTGAAACCCACATGCCTGAACTTTCCAGCTCTGCAAGCAAATCATTTTGCTTTTTGCTTAACCAGTTTGGGCCATTTGTAACTAAAAGAGCCCCCACATAGGAAGTCACTTTTCTAAAACACCGATAAGCCACCTAAGGTAATATTCACTTTCTGCCTCCTTCTCCTTCTTCTTCCACTTCTTCTTCTTCTTCTTTTTTATTTTTGAGGGTGTGTGGGGTGGAATTCAGCAAGCAGAAATCTGTCCTGACCAGAAAAGCGTCTCTAACTAATTTCAGCAGCCTGGAGGGCGTGTGTCTGGGCCTCCCAGCCGGCACCGGCCTCAAGGCCTGAGGACTTACACAGCTGCTCCTCGTCGCTGAAACCCATGATCGCCATGGCCTCCACGGTTTCCTGGAACATCTCGTCATCCTGGGCAGCTGGGATGGGCACGAAGCCATTGGAGAGGAAGGTGTAGTTGTTGAAACCTTCCAAAAGCAAGTCATCTGGAAGGAGAGGAAGATGGGGTGGGGGTCGGAAAGACGGGCCTTGAACATGAGGCAGGAACCTGTGCCACGACCTGGCCAGTTCAAAACCTTCCTTCTGGTTCCATCGCATAGAGAGCTTCACCAGCCATCGCTGGCCTCATACAGTGGTACAGGTTGTGCACTGCTCCAGGGTGCCCGGCAGCTAAAACCCAACCTTGGCTCCACTTCCGAAGCCATGTCCCCTAACACAGGCTTGCAGCTAGTGGGAGGAAGGCACGCCTTTATCTCAACTGCCCCAAAGCGCCCTGCCTGAAGCTAGGTTGATCCTTATCCAACTATTTATGAAACTGTAACACATCACTAATGGCCCAGTATTGTGAAAATCAATTACTACCAGGGGCGTCTGTCTGGGTGGCTCAGTCAGTTAAGCGTCTGACTTCAGCTCAGGTCGTGATCTCACAGTTCGTGAGTTCGAGCCCCGCATCAGGCTCTGTGTGGACGGCATAGAGCCTGGAGCCCACTTCAAGTTATGTGTCTCCCTCTCTCTGCCCCTCCTCTGTCCCTGCTCATACACTCTCTCTCTCTCAAGAAAAAATAAACATTAAAAAAAATTTTTTTTAAATCAATTACTACCAAAAGGTTTACAATAAAAACACCGTTCTCTGTCTGCCCTTTGTCCAATTCCTACCTTACCCTGCGGTGAGCTATTTCTTCTGGCGCTTACCACGATCTCTGTATAATAGGCTTAATATAATTACACATAACATACACTGTATATACCATATAACACATCATGTATCATATAGGCTTATATAAGTTAAAATGTTAGGTTCACGTATCATGTATAATGGGCTATTTCTGGATATTTCAAGATGAGATATTATCTACTGCCCCGCTACAATGGTGGATTAAAGATGTAGCTCTCTTACCGCCCCCCCCCCGCCCCCCCGCCAACTATCTCTAAGTCAAGTCAGTACGTAAGTTGATACCGGAGCCTGTCACATCTAGTCTGCCGGCTGGTTTTGTAAATAAAGTTTTACTGGAACACAGCCACTCTTGTTTCCTTGTGGATTTTCTGTGGCTCCTTTCATGCTACAGATTTGAGCAGGCAGATGTGAGTAGCTGCTGCAGAAACCATACGGTCCCCCAAACCGAAAGTATTTACTGTGTAGCCCTTGAGCACAAACATTGATGGATTCCTTGTTTCTATCATGAAACATTGTTCTCCATAAAGCTGTTCTGTGGTTACGCTTTGCTGTTGCTGCTCTTCAGCCCTCCCTCCCCCCTTCTCTCCCCAAATTTATAACTGCTTCTCTCTTTCTTGCACTACTTGCTCTTAGGGCACCCTCCGATGCATCAAGCGTCCTCTTCCAGATCGAACTTTAATGAGGCTGGATTTGGTTAAACCTTTTCGGAGAAAAGTCAATGAGACACTTTTCTTTTGAAACAAAGGTCCTTTATGGGTGAAGTCACCGGGAAGACGCCTGATGTTACATCGGCCCAAGACACCAGTTAACTCGTGCCTCCGGATTAGCCGAGAGGCCCGACCAAAGTCACAAGGGGCTGGGTCTTCGCCAAGATTTCGTGACGCAGACTCTGGGTACGCTGATGGACACCTGATCCTCTCTAAAAGCCTAACCTTTTTCCAGATCTCTCATCAAGAATAAAAATGGCCCCTAGGAATTTCAATAGTCAGCCTAGAAGACTAGAGACGGAGCACAAAACTGGATCGTTCTCCCTGGGCCATCTCATAAGGTCCCACGCTGTAACCGATAACTTACCTAATTTGCATCTCCCCACTTTCATCCAAGACCGCTGGACCACAGACCCTATGACAGGCTGAGACCCCCAAGCACCATGATTAAACAATGAACGAGGTCTCCCCCTAGTGGCCAACCTTGAAATACACCTCACCACAGGAAAGGTCCCGCACACGCCTCTTTTTTGGTGATTTTCTTAAGCAAAATAACAATCCCTGGACCACAGAACTGATGGGAAGCAAAGCTTGTATTATCCTCATAAAATTTTCGTCTTAAAATTATCACTAGAATTTAGACTGTCCTATGCACCTATCTTCACTAGTATATTCCTTGTTTTTTCAGCTATGAAATTTGCATATTAAGAGTCAGTAAATTATTTTTTAATAATAATTAAAGGGTTAGCAAATTACTGTATGTTCAGACATACATGCAATTTCCTACTGGAATCAGGTATACAGTATATTGTGTTTATGGGAAAAATACGTCCCCTACCGGTGACACACCTTAACTACACTTACTGCGGTGACCATTTTGCAATACATACAAATACACAACTGTTACCTTGTATGCCTGAAATATGTTATATATTAGTTATACCTCCATAAAACTACTTTTTTCCCCTACAACAGAGGCAAGCCGACTGTAGCATACTGCCTACTTTGTAAATAAAGTTTTATTGTAATACGGCTCTGCCCACTAGTTTGCATATTGCCCATGGGAACCGCTGAACCCCATCCCCCCCACCCCCGCTGCCCCGCCCCCTAGCGATACAGCCTCGCAGGTCACTTACTTTTCATCTTGTCCTTGGCTCCAGCAATCAGGTAGTAAAAGATGTGGAATGTCCTCTCGTCTCTGGCTTGGCGAATTGCCCGCGACTTCTCTAGCAGATCTGGTGTGGCCGGAGTTAAGAATTCTGGCGATACCACGGAATCGGGGCCCTGACTGTCCTCCCCGCTCCCTGTCTCCCCAGCTGCAGGAGGGGAGACCTTCGAAGCCCCACAAACCATCCTAGGAAGTAAATGCAAGTATTATTTGCATTTTCAGTATAGGGACGCGGGGGCTGGAGGAAGGAGGTGATTTTCTGAGAGCACACGGCTAGGGGGTGGCAAAGCCATGTCCGGGTGGCCAAAAAACACCCTGGCCAAGGGGCTGGGGCTCGACTAGCCTCGGGAAAGGGAATGTGAACACAGCCCTAATTTATGTAAGGAGAGCCCGTTCCGCCGTGATGGGGCTGAGAGGCTGCGGGGGGGGGGGGCCCGGATTGCAGGGAAGGGCAGGTTGCCCAGGTTGCCGGCCCACCCCCAGGATTCTGGGTCGGCAGGTCTGGGACAGCCCTGGGATGGGAGTCTGCATGTCCAACAGGCTCCCAGGTGACACAGGGGGGCGCACTTTCCCGACCGCTGACCTAAAGGGCAGAAGCTGAGACCAGAGGGATGGGGCCTTGGCCCAGGACTTGCCAAAAACACAGAAATGAAGAGCTGAGAAGGGTTATGGAGGGGCCGGAGAAGAGGCCGGAAGATGGCATCTTATTCTTCTGCAAGAGAGTGGGCATCTCGGCCCAGAAGGGGCACCTGGTCTCAGAGTGGCCGGACTGGCTGGTGGCCCGGGGCCCGCTTCCCAGCAAACAAACGGGAAATTGCGCCTGTAAGGCTAAAGAATCAGCATCCCGCTGGCCCCCGGGTGCCTGGCCCCGCTCAGCGGCATCCCCGCGCGAGCCCGGGGCAAGGCCACGTCCTCTGAAGAGGCAGCAGCCCCGCCTCCCAGAGCTGGGCCCGAGTTCAGCGAGACCCAATGAGCCAAGAGCCCAGGCCGGTGCCCGTCCTCCCCGCACAGCAGCCCATGCCAAAGGTTAATGGTTATAAAAATACTGGAAGTTCTGCCATCTTTTTTCCCCAACCCTTAGGCCAGAACAGTTCCAGAATTTTCTAGATTTTTCGGTAGACCACTGTGGACATAGTATGAATATCCTCGGATGCTCTCACTGGCTCCGAGGCAGCCCCTTGATGCTCCCGCAGCCAAAGACGCCTCCTAAGGGGAATAAAGGGACTACAGACAGCCTCTCGTGTGCTCGCGGGTTTACCGCCAGCCGAGGTTTGCCTTCCAGAAGTTTCTGGAGTTTAGCATCTGTGGACCTGTATTAGAAGAGGCCTCGCAAGCCAAAACCACTCTCCGAGGCCTGACGGCAGAGCAGGGGAGAGGACACCGCGTGACCCGGAGGTTCTGGGGGCACAGAGCAGACATGCTTGGCCCTCCGTCCTTCGGCGGTCAGGGCATCACAGTCACCGGGAGCCTGGGTCTCACGCGTGACTTTAAGGAGCTCCCGGTGGCTGGGGACGTTTCTCCGGACGAATACAGACCGTGTACGCCAGACGAGGACTGATTTTCTAGGGAGAAAGTTCTGAGCCACGGATGCTCCCTTCCAGTCAAGCCCTGGGCTAAGGGCCACGCTGGTCATTTTATTTAAATGACAATTTCAGCACAGCTCCACAGGTAGGTGCTGTGATCACCCCCATTTCACTGGTGGCAAGAATGAGGCTCAGAGGGGCAGCTGGGTGGCTTGGCCAGTTAATGTCCGAGTTCGGCTCAGGTCGTGATCTCCCGGTTCGTGAGTTCGAGCCCTGAGTCGGGCTCTGTGCTGACAGCTCGGAGCCTGGAGCCTGCTTCTGGTTCTGGGTCTCCCTTTCTCTCTGCCTCTCCCCACTCATGCTCTGCTCTCTCTCTCAAAACTAAATAAACATTAAAAAATTTTTTTTAAATGAGGCTAAGAGAGGCCAAGCAACTTGCCCCAAGCCCCACAGCAAATGTGGCAAGGCTGAGAACGGACGGAGACCTGAGCCACTCCACAGTCCCCCCTCATCCAGGCACCGAAATGCAACTAGAACACTCCCCAGGGTCCCAGGAGCGCCGAGCAAAGGCTCCACAAGCCGCTCTAAAAATACAACGTCCTCGAGCCTGAGAGGCACCCGCCAAGCTTCTCGGCTGACCCATCGCTGAACCACAGACTTGAACCCTGCGTCCAGAAATTTCCCAGCGGCTCTGCTCGGTCGTCCGGATGCTCCGTGTGTCCTTTGCAGCACGGCTGTTCCTCGGGGCAGAGTCTTCCTCCTCTGGTTCCCTGTCTCTGGGCTGGACACCGGGACAGACAGCTCCCTAAGCAGCACCGGGGGTGCGTGGCTCGAGAAGGAAGGAGGGAAGAGCACGCGAGAGCCAACACTCGACCGGCCTTATCCTGTCCCCGGTGTGGTTCTAAGAGCTTTACGGGAAGGAATTCCCTTCATTCTCGCAATCCCTCTGTGAGGCAGCTACTAGGATCACCCCGGTTTCACTGACAAGGCACAGAGAGGTTGAGTAAGTGTCCTAAGGTAGCTCAGCTAAGGAGAGGTCAACACGGAATCAAACGCACGCTGTTTGGGGTTCACGACCGGGCTCCACGCCTGTGGGGTCACCACACGGCAATGCCAGCTGTCGGGAGACAGCGACCCCAGGAGCCAGGGGAGGGAGGGAGGCCCTGGGGCCGGAGGCAGGCTGCGGGGCGGGTCCCGTGTGGCCCCAGGCTCGGGAAGGATACACGTCTCGATGTTGGCTCCCACGATGTAACCGGTGACATCGAAGTTGATGCGGATAAATTTGCCCTGCCGACAGGAAAGCACAGTCCACGGGGGTCCCCAGCCTCAGCGGCTCACCCCGCCCCCCCGCCTGTCAGGGAGCACGTGGGGGCGGGGCTGGGGGGGCAGAGTTTCTCGCAAACACTCAGGACCTCCCAGGTCAGCCGGAAAGAACCGGCATCCGTGGGGCTGGGAAGATTCTGGACCTCACGGTGCAAAACACAATCACGAATCAATTCCCTTTGGCTCGCGCGACGGCCCTCAGTCATGGTTTCCCCATGTGTTTATTCGTTAAAATTTTTTTTTAATTTGAGAGCGCGTGCATGTGAGTGGGGAAGGGGGAGAGGGAAGGGGACAGAGGACCTGAAGCAGGCTGCACGCTGTCAGCACAGAGCCCGACGCGGGGCTCGAACTCACAGACCATGAGATCATGACCTGAGCCGAAGTCGGACACTTAACCGACGGAGCAGGCCACCCAGGCGCCTCTGGTTATCCCCATCTTCAAGGTGGGGAAACTGAGGCTGAGCAGGGTAGCACAACCCGCGCAGTGGGACAGTGCGCCTAAGAGTTGGAGCTGTAAGGAAGGAGAAGGCAAGTCTGGGGGCACCCAGCGGCCGGAGCACTCTGTCCCTGCCCCCTCCCTGGAAGCCTGCTGGCTCCGCCACCGTCCACCAGTGTCGAGTTCATACAGCTGGGGACCAATCCCCCTCTTGGGGACAGGAGGGCCGCGTCTTCGAGTCCTTGGCCAACCACCCACTTTTGGGGTGCTCCTGACCCCCACTTAGGCTCAAGAGAGAAAGGGAGACGCTCAGAGCCTGGGTGCGTGTCTGTGGGAAGGTGGCACTGCCCGCCTCACAGACCCTCAGCTCAGCTGCCCACAAACCAGACCACAAACTTCATGAAGGCTGCAACGGCTCCGGCACTGTTTGCTACAATCCTGGGAGCCTAGTGCGGCACCTTAGTATACAGAGGGCGCTTAATAAAAACTAACTAAGCCCCTGAAAAAACTAAAGAGAACGGGGCTCGGAGAAGTGTCCAAGTGACCGTACGCAGTAGGTGCTTAATAAATATTTGCGGAAGGCTGTATGTGCCTCGTCCACAGTCGGTGCTCAGTTCGCGTTTTGCTGAATCAATGAATGAGCACTGGATCAAGGGTCTAGCACCTCCTAGGTGCTCAATAAATGCTCGCCGTATAAATGTCCAACGCCTAACAGGTGCCTAGGATACAAGAGTTGCTCAGTGACGCTCTGTTGAGTGACTAGCGAATGAACGAATGAACGAACGAATGAACGAATGAACGAATGAGTGACGGGAGCCCCCGCAGCGCTGGAAGGCCGAGACGGGACTGAAGAGACGAGCCAACCGCTCTCGTGCCGTGCACCTCCACCCCCCCCCCACCCCCCGTCTCGGGCTCCCCGCACACACGGGCTCCGCGTCCTCGGGCGGGAGGGGACGCCTCGGGACTTCTGCTACTTACGAAGCGCGAAGAGTTGTCATTCTTGACCGTTTTGGCGTTGCCGAAAGCCTCCAGGATGGGGTTTGCTTGCAGAAGCTGCTTCTCCAGCTCGCCCTGAAAGTTACCCACGTCCCGTCACTGGAGACAGTGACTCGGGCGCTGACACTTCCCGGGTCGGGTCCACAGCACGGACGGTTCTGCCCTAGACGGCCGTCGTCCCCCAACTCTGCCCTTCATCTCCGGGTTCTCTCCTAGCCTGCCTCCTACCCTGCGTGAGACTCCAAAGCTCCTGTCCGGACTTGCTCAAGGATTTGAGAAGAGAAGCCGCTGGGCTCTCGTAGCTAGGACATCGGATCCCTACGAAAGCCGCTTTTTGACCAGGGCTTGCTCATCTATACAATGTCCTTTCACTCGGAACCACTGCACAACGTGGGGGCGAAGGGGGGATGTCATTTGCATCACCATGAATTGTGCTCCTTGGAGTCGTGCAGTGCACAACCTGCCCTCCTGTCCATGGCGGTCCTGCTGCTGCTCACGTTTAACCGGCAGCAGTCTTCAAACTTAAACTACTACGATCCCTCTCCTGATGGTTTCAGGGTGATTTTTTTTTTTAACCTGCAATTTTTCTGTCCCCAGGATGCGTTTTCTGAAGTCTTTCACGAAAGACAAATACGGACTACGGAACCCCTGGGGAAGACTTTTAACTGACTTGCGGAAAAAAGCTTCGAAGCAGGTCGCCTGAGCTCCATTCGTCAGGTTAAAGGCAGCTGAGACTGTACACGGCCCGCCGGCCCTTTCTGAGGGGGCTCGTGTGCACACGCGCGCTCACGTGATTAATCAGAGCAGGGGGGGAAGGGGGGGCCAACGAGGTAAGTCATGCCGGGAAAGCAAGAGCTGCTTTTGCCTAGCCCCAGAACGCGGCAGGTGCACTGGCTCAAGCTCCTCCCCCAGGTCTCCCCCCCCACCCCCCGACCCGGGACGTGCTGGGTTCTGAGGGTCTCCTCCGTCTCCCCTCTGCTGTGTTCCCAGCCCCTTTGCTCCGGCCAGCAGGACTGGGCTCGAGAGAGACCAGGAACGGTTCTAGAAGGGGAAAGGGTGCCCAGCTCTCTCCCTGCGCCTCGGTAAGGTCGGGGGGGGCTGTCCCTGTAGGGGCCAGGTCAGGAAGTGCTGGTTACCTGAGTCTATTTCTTCCCCTGCCTCCCTTCCTCGCAGCTCCCTAAGAGGAACCTGCACAGGCGGCCCCGAGGGCATCTCCGAGGGGAGCAAAGGGCTTCCCTCGGCCGGTGGGAAGAGGACTAGAGGGATTACTTCAGCCCGAACTTGGGGTCCCCATATGCCCTGAGAAAGATTCCCTTTCTAGAACGGGAAATCCAGCCGGCTGGGACTATAAGAGCCTTCTCAGAGGAGCTTCCAATGCGGCCCCCCAAGATCAAAACCGTTCATTGGCTGGTGGAGGAGACTGTGGCTCAGAGCAGTCCAGTGACCCGGCCAAGGTCACCCAGGAGCCGATCTCAAGGAAGAATCCTGATTCTCCTTCCGACCCGTCTATGCCACTGCCTCCCGGGATCTCACTGAGAGGGGCTCGGGGTGACCCCAGCACGGGCTAGGACGTCTGAGGGTCTCTTCCAGAGCGGGGCCCGTACGCCAGCCCCCCCACCCCCAAGCTCGGCGTTAGACACGAGTTTCTGTCTGCAGAGGGCCGAGCCGGGCCCTGTTGAGTGTCGCAGAGCTGGGGCCTTACCGTGCCACCGAAGCTAGTGCATGCAAAGACAGACACGCACCGCACACGCATGCATGGGGACACACCAGTGCGCAGGGGAGGGGGGGATTGAGGGCCGAGGGGCAGGGAGGAGGAGAGAAGGGCGTGCCACAGCCGTGCCATTAACCGCCTGTCAGTCAAGCCAGGGGAGCCTTAGGGACGGACAGTCCTGAGAACGCTCGGCCGCACGGGGCGGTCCAGCCAGGGGCACCGGGGGCGGCCGCGTCGATGGGAAGGGCAGGGAGACGGGTTCTGAACCGGGGACACCCATCGGAGGCTGGAGGACAGCCCGGGGCGGGCTAACAGGGGGCCCCCCGAGGCGGCTCCAGGTCCGCCCGCACCCGCTGGCCCCCGGCCACCACGGGACGAGCCCGCCGGTGCCCTCGCCCGTCTGGGCTGTGACACTGGGGGCAGGGGGGCCTCCTGCCGTCGGCTCCGGGACTCGGTGGGTGCGGTAGGAGCATGCAGGTCGCGTACACTCCGTGCCTCCCGCACACGCCCGGGCAACACTCTCGGTTACTCACGTAGGCCAGAGCTGGGCCCTGCTGCGCTCCGACCGCGCGGGGCAAGAGAAACGGCAGCGTTATTCCATCGCACGCGCATCGGGGTCCGGAGACTCGGGGTTCCATCCCGCCCCCGTCCCCCTGCCCCCCCACCCCCCGCCTGCCCGGGCTCCCCGAGACGCCCAGGGAGCCAGCGGGGGTCCTCGGATCTCGCTGCCTTTGGGTTTTGCTTGTCCTTTTTTCAAACACTGCTTGGAGACCCTGCCATCTCGAACGCCCTGGTGACGGCCGGGGCCGCTCAGACGTCTGCCGGATATGCGTTCGCACCCACAGAGAACGCAGCGCCCGGCCCGTCGTAGGCACTTGGTAAAGACGGGTTACTGAGTGTTATCCATTGTCATGTTCAAGGACTGCCATAGGGAGAGAAGGGACAGCGGGAAGGAGGGCTTCGCTTGGCCATGTAGACTTGGCCGTGGGGTTACAGGCGCCTCCGCGTGGTGCCGGAGACAGCTGGGGAAGGCCGGACCCCGGCGCCCCTGCAGGGGGCCCCCCGCCCCCCCACCAGCTCTCCGACTCTGTGACCGCTCCAGAGTCACCTGCGAGGCTGGACAGCAAGCCCGGGAACGGCAGGAGGTGGTGACACTCCACGGCTTCTAGAAGCTTCCGCTCTGCCCTCGTCCCCGGCCCTAAACCTCCAGACTCGGGCGCCCCCACTGCAGGTCGCCCCCTCTGGGATGGCTGAGGCAGGGCTAACACGGAGGAGGAGAGGGATGGACCCAGGAAAGGAAGATTCCGGAAACCGGCTCTTGTTTCCCTTCCAGGTCCCCCCTCGCCGCCACTGAGCCGGTGTGGGTCTGTCTGCGGGACGAATTGACAGCGAGCTGTCTCTCCTCGCCACGCGTCCGCAAGCCCGGTGGACTAGAACGGCGGCATCACTCAGAGCCATCGCCGGACCCCAGCCCGCGGGGCCCGGCACCCAGCCGGTCCCCAGTCCACCACGCCGGACCAAAGCCCTGGGCTGCGGGACACTGACACTGCCGTCCCCTGGGGTCCCGGTCCAAGGGCGCGGGGAGGAGGGACAGGTGTGTCTCAGCTCTAGGGAGTTCACGGCAGTGGTTCTCAATCAGGGGCACCTGTGACGCCTGCAGGCATTTTGGGTTGTCACCGCCTGGGACGGCCGCTCGCAGGGAGAGACCAGGCAGGCGCTCCAAGTCCTGCCGCGGAAGGGAGCCCCACAACGGACACCAGCCTGGCCCGGAACGACACGGCACCCGGCCAGGGGAGCCCCGACGTGGAGCCGGCGTCCTCCCCGCGGCAGGAGGGGGCTCGTCCCGTCTCGCGGGACACGACCTCGGGAAGAGGACCCCGGGGCCGAGCCGAGGAGGCGGCCAGGTCCCCCCACCCCCCACCCCGGGGAGACAGGGACCGCTCTGTGAGTTGCCGGTTCAGCGTGAGCCCTCGCCCAGAGCCCCGCGTGCCGGGCCACGGCCACGGCCATGGCCGCGTGCTGCGCTCACCGTGATGCTCGTGTCCTTCTTGCCCTTGTGGGAGGAGGCCACCACGGCCAGGTACTGGATCACCTTCTTGGTGTTTTCCGTCTTCCCGGCTCCTGACTCGCCCCTGGAAGACATGGGAACGGTGAGCCGCTGAGGTCCCCAACGCCAGCCGCTCGCGCCGTCTCCTCCCGAGAGAGGACGCGTGAAAGGACCCGGATGGAAAGAGCGAAAGAGAAAAACGCAGTTTTCCTACCAAGGTCCAAACTGGGGCTAATTGGGAGTCCTCAACTGTGGGTTTTTTTTTTAAGTTTATTTTTTTTTTTTGGGAGAGAGCGCGACCGCAAGGGGTGGGGGACAGAAACAGAGGGAAAGAGAGAGAATCCCAAGCAGGCTCCTCGCTGTCGGTGGAGAACTCAACAAGGGACTCGAACCCACTGACCATGAGATCATGACCTGAGCTGAAACCAAGAGTCGATGCTTAACCGACTGAGCCACCAGGCGCCCCATGAAATAGTTTTTTTTAAGCAGTTTCAGTGTCACAAGGTTGAGCGGAAAGAACGCTGAGCTCCTGTATCCCTCGCCCCCCAATGTGCACAGCCTCCCCCACTACCAATGTCCAGACACTCGCTAGAATCACTGAACGCACGGACACGGCTTCCCCCAGAGTCCAGAGTTTACACCAGGGCTCCCTCTTGGGGTTGAACTCTCTTTGGGTTTGGACGCGTGCATCGTGACGCAAATCCACCCCGAGAGTACCACGCGGAATAGTTTCTCTGCAGATCATCTACTTTGAAGACATTGCTAGCTTTGTTCCTGATAGAAGGATCAGGCAAAGGGCAGGCTTCGGGAAGGAAATCGGTACCCCCCCCCACGGTACCAGGACCGAAGGTCAAAGTTTCAGAAGCTTCCCTTACAGGTTACCTTACCAGCCGTTGGGCAGATATAAGCCCCTTCATCCTCTGGCGAGGCCCACTCTGACTGTAAGGTGGCTAGCTAAGAAGCTGAGTCAACCTGGTTGAAGAAATTCATACTAAAGGTAAATGACTGATATCATTTAAAAGGGCAGAGTACTGATTGTCTTTTCAAAAGAGTACTCCTAGAATATGAACAGATTTTTTTTTTTTAATGAAATGGCTTTTCCAAACCACCTGCCTCTCTCTCGGCCACCAAGGATCATCGTGGTGGAACTGTTTCCTCCGAGGTTTCCAGATCATAACGGACTCCCCCTCTTTCCAGTTAACTGGAAGGCTAGGGCCTCAACCAAAACTTTCTTCCCTTCTCGTCCTCCCCTCTGGTTCTCTTCCTTTGATTTTCCTTTATTTGCCTAGACTCTCTCATTTTCCGAGCTCACTGAATGTTCTGAAACACAAGAGACAGTTTTTTTTTTAAGTCTGGAAAAGAATGCGTTACCGCAAGGTCAGCCCAAGGTTCTGCCGGCAGAACCCGTGCCGCAGCACCGGCTCAGTCCGGGCTCTTTTTTTCCTAATTAGGAAAGAAAGAAATTAATCTGCCCCTCCAAGGACCCGTTAACAGCTTCGCTCAGGGCTAAAAAAGAAAGAGACACGTGTGCGAATTTCTGGACCGAGTGCCGCGGGGCCCGGTGTCCAGACAACAAGTGTCTGGTCTCCAGGAATGACGCCCCGTCCTTGTGCCGGCCTTAGTACTGCCCGCTCCCTCTGCCGAGTGGCCTTTATCCCAGTGGCCACATTATTTCACGTGGCCTCAGGGGCACTTGGTGAATGCAGAACTGCAGAGTCATTATCCACATTTTTTAAGGGGGAAACAGAGTCCGAACCAAAAAACAACAACAACAACAAATAACGACAACAAAAACCCTTTTTCTTTTTTAATTTTAAGGAGCGAGTTGACTTTTGAGGAGGAGTAGAAGCCTATGCTCACTGCTTCACAAGCGTTATCTCCTTTACCTCCCCTCCCCTAATCCGGAAGGTAGGACATATCACTTCCCGGTTATTCCAGAAGAGGAACTGTGGCCCAGAGTGGGTGAGCAACTTGCCCTAGGTCACACAGCGAGGCAAGAACCCAGGCGGGTCTCTGATTCCGATGCGGGTCAGGACTCCTGCTACTGCGTTTTGCCGAGTCATTCCACAGCCCAGGCCCAGTCCTCTGGGAAGGTGCTTTAGTGCTAAGGCCAGAGGGAGGGAACGGAAAAAGGAGCTGATGTTTGTTGGAGCCTACACTTCGCTAGGCAAGGGGCTCACGCATCTCTTCGTAAACTTCCCAACAGTCTAATGAAAGACTTGCTGGTGATCCCCAGCACCCGCCTGGGGAAACTGAGGCTGAGAAACGCTGAAGGCGTTGTTCTAGGTCACCACTGTCCCTGCTATCACACAGACAGGTAACGGAGGAGAAGCGAGGTCTCAGTGTGGGTCTCTTTGAGGCCGAAGCTGTTATTCTGCCCGTGTTGTCGTTTTATTTGGTGAGAAAAGAGGATGGAAGGCGGACAAGACAGAGTGAAGCCGAGGCCCCTCCCCATCGTATGTGGGAGTCTTCCCTTGCCTCAGCAGCCTCTTTGAAAATGCAACCGGGGATCAAGTGAGCTGGACCCCTCAGTCATTTACACCTTAGTATGAATTACTTCAACCAGGCCAATATTAGAATGCTTGGCAGACATCGTCCGGGGCCGAAGGGGCCGGCTTCTGACCAGAGCAAGGAGAGAAGATCTGAGGGTGTGAAGCCACCTCTGCGGGCGGTCCTGAGCAGACCAATTCAGGTCTAAGGCAAGAGTCACGACGCGGTACGCACAGCCGTCCGAATGCCCAGGATTCCCATTATAATCTCCTCATGTTCCACCACTGTCTTCAGCCCCTCCTGCCTCTCCTCTTTTACAACAAACGTACTGGCGTGACCGTGACTGCGGCCTTGGCCTCCCACCTAACGAGGGAGGGGAAAGCGGCATACACTCTGGGAATCGGCTGCTCTCCGTGTGGCCTGCCTGGCTCAACAGTTTCCAAGCTGTACTGATAAAAATAAATTGTCCCGGAAGGTCGTGCCAAAGAAAACACCCCACGCTCCGGGCTCACAGGGGTCTGAAGACTGACGTGCTCGGGGCTGCTTTTGAAACATTAATATCTCTGCTTCTTGGACCTCTGAACCCCGGGGGGTGAGGGTGACTTCCTGATGGGAGCGCCCCGTCCTGCTTCCTGGGGCACCTGCTGCCCGGTTCCCTCCTCGTGACTGTAGAGGGCCTGCCGGCCCTGTAATCACCGCACTGCCAGGCTCGGCCCCGGCAGCAAGGACCGTTCACGCTGCCATCTTCAAGTTCTTACTGCTTTGCGAATAAGGGGCTCCGTGTTCTCGTTCTGTATGATTTTACAAATCGCGTCGCCGCTCCTGGATCCCAGGGCTCAGCCCCACTCACCAGGGCACTTCGGCCTGGGGTCTGCCCTGGGCGGCAACGCCAAATCAGCTCTGGGTTTCAGAGCGTTCGGTCCCCAGCCCTCAGGGGACTCCTGCCCCGCTAGCTGTCCAACTCCTATACACCCTGCAAAGCCCGGATAAGCACTGCCTCCCTCCTGAATACTGCCTCGGGGCAGAAGCAACGGCACCTTCCCCTGATCAGAATTGCACAACGGACTCCAAGGTGACACAGGTGACACCGTCTGAGCTCAGATCTCTGCTCTGCCAGTTACCGGTGTGACCTTGGGCGGGTCATTTAGCTACCCCCATGCCTTGGTTCCCTTATCTATAAAACAGGCATAATTAAAAGCACTTACATGATGGTTAGAAGGATTAAATAAGTGAATATATATAAAATGTTCAGAACGATGCCAGGTACACAGAAATGTCAGCTACTACCCTCTAACCCTTCCTTCCCCGATGCTTATATTAACAGGTACGTATTCATGCTGCTACAATGCTTACATTCTGTTTCCATCAATTACGTCAACGTGAATTCTATTACTAAAATATTAATCACATCCTATTTTGCCCCTGTATAAACCAGGAGTCGGCAAACCATTCCTGTAAAGAGCCAGACGGTCGGCACCTTCGGCTTCGTGGCTCGCGCATTCTCCGTCCCAGCTACCCCGCTCTGCTGCTGTGGCAGGAAGACACGCGAGTGTGGCTCTGTGCTGATAAAACTTTATTTACAACGGCAGAGAAGGGCCTCGTTCGGCCCGCCGGTCAGACTTTGCTGGCCCCTGGCTGCGTCTCCCGGGGCTTTCCTGTCCATCTGAAAGTTCGAAGTCCTCTCCAGGGCCTAGAAGACCCCCTCGCCTCTCTCTGATGTCCTCCGCTGCCCCACCTCCTTCCGTCTCAATGCAGCCCCTTGTCACACACGGGGAACTCTGGAACACGCGGCTCTCTCTCAACCCGGGGCCTCTCCGCGCCTCCCCTGTGCTCCCAAGTTTGCTCACACTCTAGGAACGGCTGGCTGGACCAGACACGACCCGGGCCCAAAAATTCTGTTTGCTCACTTTCCGGTTCTGTGACTGCCTGATCGTCTGTGGCCAACCGTTGGTCCCGATAGGGCCCCCCTCGACCCCTGCTAATTTTTAAAAGCTCATGGCCTGCTATCAGCACGTCAGCCCTCACGTCACTCGGGCCGGTGTTAACAATGACAAACTGAAATTTAATATGGAGAGCGAAGCCGAGGGCGGTTGCGGGGTGACTGCATTTGCAAGTAACAGTTGGGTGGCTGGAGATTTCCTTTGTAGCAGCGGCCACCCCTGCTTTTTTTTTTTTTTTTTTTTACCCCAGGTTACCTAACACACAGTGCAGTCCTGGCTCCAGGAGAGGAACCCAGTGATTCATCTCTCGCATGAAACGCCCAGCGCTCATCCCGACAAGCGTCCCCCTCAGTGCCCATCACCCGTTCAGCCCACCCCCTACCCCCGGTATCCCCCGGTTTGTTCTCTGTATTTAAGAGTCTCTAAGGGTTTGCCTCTGTTTGCATCTTCTGTTCCCTTCCCTTCCCCTGTGTTCATCTATTAAGTTTCTCGGATTCCGCATATGAGTAAATTATGGGACGTCTGTCTTTCTCTCACTTATTTTGCTTAGCATAATAATTCTAGTTCCGTCCATGTTGTTGCAAATGGCGAGATTTCTTTCTTTCTCATCACCGAGTAGTATTCCATTGTGTATACATATGTGTGTGTGTGTGTATGTCTGTCTGTGTGTGTACACATGTGTGTATATGGGTGTTTGTGTACATATGCGGAGGAAGGAAGGAAGGGAGGAGGAGGGGGAGGGGGGGAGGGGGAGGGGGGGAGGGGAGGAGGAGGGAAGGGGGAGGGGAGGGAGGAAGGAGGAAGGGAGGGAGGAGGGGAGAAGGAGGGGAGGAAGGAGGGGGAGGGAGGAGGGGAGGGAGGAAGGGAGGAGGGGAGGGAGGGAGGAGGGGAGGGAGGGAGGAGGGGAGGGAGGGAGGAGGGGAGGAAGGGAGGAAGGAGGAAGGGAGAGGGACGAGGGGAGGGGGAGGAAAAGGGGGAGGCGGGGGAGGAGGAGGGGAGGAGGAGTGAACGAGACCCCCTCACGGTGGGCAGCAGGGGGGGCGTGGCTGCAGGGAGCTTAGCTGGGGGCTGCCGCAGTGGTCCCGGCAAGAGGGGACGGGGCCTGAACGAGGGACCGGCAGAACCAGAAGACCGGGCGGGGGAATGCGGTAATTCAGACCCACGCCGCTTAATGCAAAAACACTGGCTATGGGCGATTCAAATTAATTAAAGTAAATTTTTAAAAAATCCAGCCCCTCAGTCACATGGGCCGCATTTGAAGCACTCCGGGACCGTCAGCACCGGAAGTCCGATGGGCCAGCACCATTTATTTATTTACTTTAATTTTTTTAAGTGCTTATTTATTCTTGAGAGAGAGAAAGACACAGCATGAATGAGGGAGGGGCAGAGAGAGAGAGGAAGACACAGAATCCGAAGCAGGTTCCAGGCTCTGAGCCGTCAGCACAGAGCCCGATGTGAGGCTCGAACCCACAGACCGTGAGATCATGACCTGAGCCGAAGTCGGACGCCCAACCGACTGAGCCCCCCAGGCGCCCCTAAAATTCTTTTTCAAACCAAACTCTGGAATCAGGAGCCTGAAACCAACACCTTGCTTTGTGACCCTCCTCCGGGGAGCCTCCTCCGATCCCCAAAGCAAGCCGCTGAGAATTACACCACCAGTTCTGCCCACAAAGTTGGTCGCCATCGTGTTGTTTGCGGATAAAATTTCAAATGACCGAGAGCTTCACGCTCGCGTCCGGTCAACTCCACGGAGGGCCGGGGGTCACCCGAGAGGGATATTTGTAAATAACACAGAAGTGGGATGTGATGTTGGGGGCACGTCAAGCGGAGAAAAGCAAGACGGAAAAAAACTACACATACGGTTGAGTTCATGTTTATGTTTAAAACTGCCTAGAACAGGGGCGCCTGGGGGGCTCAGTCGGTTGGGCGCCGACTTCGGCTCAGGTCATGATCTCACAGTCTGTGAGTTCGAGCCCCGCGTCGGGCTCTGTGCTGACAGCTCAGAGCCTGGAGCCTGCTTCGGATTCTGTCTCCCTCTCTCTCCGCCCCTTCTCTGCTCATGCTTGGTCTCTCCTGCTCTCAAAAATAAATTAAACATTAAAAAAAAATTTTAAACGGCCTAGAACAAACAAACAAACAAACCAAAAGAAGGAGACACCCCAAGGTTCACCAGGGCCCAACTCGGCAGTGGGCTGCGGGTGAATTTCCCGCCTGTTCACCTCTGGGTATTTATCGGCACGACTCTTAGAGTTAAACAAAGAAAAAGTTAAATACAGTAAAACCTGAGTGTTCCTCAAGACAGACGAGCAAACGTTTCTAATCAATTTTAACTCGATAGACCACCGAGGTCTTGCGACACGAGCCTTACGCGACCTCGGAGGTCACGCGATCGCAGCTGAGCTTTGACGGACAAGCGTGTTTCCAGACCGAGTCGTGCTCGTAAACCGAGGTTTGACTGTGGATGTTCTCACGTGCATTTTACGGGTCCATTTAATTTACGTTTAAAAGCTTTTATTTTAAGGATAAAGAAACGGGTAGAAAGGAAAAAAAGAGGAAAAGAAAGTAGAGAGAGGTTTGCCGATTTGCCTAAAGCTGGGGTGCCGTAAAGCGTTTTCCGTGAAGGGCCAGAGAGAAAATACTGAGCCCTCGAGGGGCACAAGGGGTCACCGTCGCAGCCCTTCGACTCAGCCGAGGGGTCACACGAGCAGCCACCACCAACACAGAAACGAACGGTGTGGCTGCGTTCCAATAAAACTTTATTTGTAAAAACAGACGGAGGGCCAGATGGGCCCTGCGGTCACCGTTGGTGGACTCCCGGCCCAAAAGCCGCAGAAGTGCAGCTCGAGGGCCCCCGGGTCTGGGCACCAGAGGCTCTGCCGCAGCGTGGATTCCGACTCCCAACCCTGCGTTTCTCCCCTGAACACTGTGGTTCCCCAGCGGGCAAAGCTCCCCAAAACACCAGTGACTCGCCACCCACTGCCTCGCGACACCAGCCCACAGCGACGTGGCGCCTACTATGTCCCAGGTACTGGGCTAAGCGCTCCCCCTACGGTGCTTGCCCAATCCTCCCTAGGGCCCTAGGAGGCGGCACACTTGATATCCCCGTTCTACAGATGAGGAGACCGAGGCTTGCAGACCTGCCCGGGGCGCCCCAGAACCAACCGCTGGGGCGCAGGAAGGCGGGAAACACACCTGCCCCCGCGCCGCCAGGGCCCCTCCCCCGGACCCCGCGTGCTGCCCTCCTCCTGAGACACTGCTGTCCCTTCGATATTCGCGCTGCTGTCCGACGCACCTTTAAAAATCCTGCAGGCTTTTACCAAGAAAGATTTCTTCTTCAAAACCGGAGCAGAAGAGGGGCGCCCGGGCGGCTCGCTCAGCGAAGCGTCCTACTCTTGGTTGTGACTCAGGTCACGATCTCGCGGTTCGTGAGTTCGAGCCCCGCGTCGGGCTCTGTGCTGACGGCTCGGAGCCTGGAGCCTGCTTCGGATTCTGTGCCTCCCTCTCGCTCTGCCCGACCCCTGCTCATTCCCTCCTGTCTCATTTTCTCAAAAATAAACAAAAACATTAAAAACAGAGCAGAAGGGATAAGGGGAGGTGGAGTCAAAGCCGGAAGCCTGGATGGGAGGGCACACCGGCCGCAGGGGAAGAACCCGGTGGAAAACCCTTGGAAACTCTGCACTTTTACCAGAGTCCCCGTAGCCGCTGGGGGAGGGTGGCAGAGGGCAGCCGCCAGCCTGAGTCACCTCCCCTGCTGGAGAGAATGACCCGACACTGGCAACTCCCGCCGCCACGGAGTCTGAGCCACCCGGTGGGAAGTGTGGGGATGGGGTTCCCCCCCCAGGCCCTGGTGGCACCCGTGTCTGTCCCCAAACGGCACTCCCGGCCCCCTTGCAGGGTCGGAAAAATCTGGTCTGCCTCTTGTCCGCGCCCTCAGCCCAGCCTGTGAGGCCCTGCTCTCTGACCACGCCCTCCTACCCACTCCCTTCTGACCAGCCCTTTCGACTCTCTCTGTCCCCCAAAAGGCAAACGGTCCCACACCCCAGGACCTTTGCCCTTGCTGTTCCCCACACGAAACTCTTCTCCCAAATTTTCCCCGGGTTTACTCCTGGTCACAGAGATTTGAGCTCATGCTTTCTAAGTGGTTGAGTCGGCATGGGCAGGCTGCGGATCTGGTTTTCTGGAAACCAACGCACTAAATATAAAAGCCACCAGCCCTGGGAATGGCTCTTCCTAGACAGAGGGCTTCTTCCGGGGGACACGCTCTGGCCAAACTGGTCTCTCGGTTTCTTAATTAGAACACGCTCCACCTGACCCCAGGGCCTTTGCACATGCTGCAACCGGGCTTCCCCGACCGCCCGTCCCGCTGCTTCTTTGCCATTTCTGACAAAACAGCACTACTTTGGAGAGGCCTTTCCTATTCTCCCCAGGGAGGACAACTCCCATTCACACATTCTCCTAGTTCCTTATATATCTCCTTCTTCGTAACTGTCACACTTGGTCATTGTACATTTACATTGTACATTAAAATTGTACATTTTAATTTTAAAAATGAGCGTGTCTTTTTTTTTCTAGTTTCCAAAAGGTCGTCCCTTCACAGGGTCGAGCGATACACGCAAAGAGTATGAAAGACAAGTGCGTGACTGTCTGTCTGTCCTGTCCTGCTGCTGTCTCCCTCTCGAGGAGAGGGATCCTGTTTATTTTGGGCCCATCCCCACGTGCCTGTTGGTCACCGGGAGGCCCGGCCCGCTCGGTCTCTCGGGAAACGAAGGACGGTGGGAGTGACAGAGGGGTTACGGTGGAAGGAAAGGGTTTGCGCTCCTCAGCGCTGCCGTAACAAACGCCCACGAACGCAGCATCTGGGATCTCCCGACTGCAGGAGTCAGACGTCGGACGTGCATCTCAGTGGTTGTATTCTCGAAGGTTGTATTTTTTTCAGTATTTATTTTTGAGAGAGAAAGAGTGAGGACTAGTGAGGGAAGGGGCAGAGAGAGAGAGGGGAACAGAGGATCTGAAGCGGGCTCTGGGCTCACAGCAGAGCCCGACGTGGGGCTCGAACCCACGAACCAGGAGATCGTGACCTGAGCCAAAGCTGGATGCTTAACCAACTGAGCCATGCAGGCGCCCCAGCTTGTACTTCTTCCTGGGAGCTCCGGGGGGATGTCCGGTTCCTTGTCTTTTCCAGCTTCTAGAAGCTGTCCTCACCCCTGGCGCCCTCTCTCTTCAAAGCCAGTAATCTTAGGTCAAGTTCTCACATTGTACCTCGGGTCCCTCGGCCCTGCCTCCCCTTCCACATTCGAGCACCTCGTGATTACCCTGGGCCATCTGCATAATCTCAGACATTAGTATCGTCTGCCACCTTCGCTCCCCGAGGCCACGTGACCTGTCATGGCCACATGACCTGCCACGGCCACCGGTCCCGGAAATCAGGAGGTGGAGATCGCCGGGCCCCCAACGTTCTGCCCACGACAGGAGGGATTTTCCTGAATATCGAAGATTCTCTGGATGATTCTGAGTGGAGTTAGTATCTCCTGACTAGGTACTTGGGCCTTCAAAGACACAGCGACACCGACCATGAAACGTGGCCCAGCTGCGGTTGCTGGTTGGGACACTCGAGAGCAGGAGCTAACCCCGGCCTGAGATCTCCTCACTCGCAGAGACGCCCTCTACCTTCTGGCTGTTACGCGATCAGCGGCCCTTCTGTCCATGAACTAATCGCTCAGGGCCTGGGGCGCGGGAAGCGCTCAGAAACGCTCGTTTCCTCCTGACGGTTCGGGCGTGCCGGCCTCAGCACGAGGACATTCGTCGGGCCCACGTCGCGGGCGCCTCTACCGTGGGCTGGACACAAGCAAGGCACCGCCACTGCGACCGCGCCCAAGAGCCCCGCCCTCGTGGACGTGACTCTCCAGGAGCAGGACCTCGGCTGGAGGAAAACAGGAAAAAGCAGACCCACTTACGTGCACAGGATGGACTGGTCCTCCCGATCTGAGGACAGAAAGGAGAAAGGCCGGGAATTAGAATTAGCTCCTAGGCGAGGGTCCGGATGTGTCCCCTCCCCGGCTTCCCCCCCTCAACCCCTGCTTGCAGGCCCCACCGAAGGTGGCAAGGGGCCACCCGGGCTCCTCGCTCAGGGCGCCGGGGACAAGAGCAGAGCCAGGAGGACAGCACCGCTCTCTGAGATACTCCCCCCTACCCCCGAGGTTCCGGGGCGGCCCCAGAAAGCGGCCGGAACCTGACGAGTTCGGAAGGCAGCGGGCGTCCCAGCCCCTCCAGATGTGGGGGGGTCCCGGGGGCGCACTGTGCCAGACAGGACAGACTGGGGGCCCACTCGGCCACTTCCCAACTCTGTGGCCTCGGGCAAATGATCTTAACCTCTCCGTGCCTGAGTTCCTGCACCTGGAGGGCAGGGAAGTCACCGGTTTGGGTTTAAAACCTAACGTTTCCTTTTCTGGCAAGAGTGCCCTGTGTTCCTCTAGGAGACGCGTCCCCGGCCCTGCCCTTGGTGTCATGTAGGCCGTCTTGGGGGGGGGGGCGCCCCACTCCGTCCCCCAGCCAAGAGGATGGTGGACGGAGTCCTGAGGGGTCTCGCTTCCTGTCCCCTCGTCCCCAGCAGCCCGTTGCTGCCATTGCTGAGGCTGGCACCCCAGTCTGCCCACCTGCTCTGGGAGCCCCCCCAGTAGTCCCGCATTCATCCATTCCTAGGTAAGACCCTGACCACCAGACGACCAGGCGGGGGACACAGGGCGCCGTGAGGTCAAACGTGATGAAGCAAACGTTACTGATCACCCTCTACTCTTGAAGCGGCCTCGGAGGGCGGAGCCAGGCTCCAGAACCCATTTCCTCTCCTACGAGGGATACGGGGAGAGGTACCGACCCCTTCGACCCTTGGCGCGTGAACCGTAACTGAGGAATCCGAGCACCGTGTCAGCTGACGGGTGACGCCTAAGCGGCGGGCGGTTCTGGAAGCCATTCCCTGGACCCGGCCCTCTCCGCGAGCGCCTTGCCGAAGATGCCCCTGGCTCTCGTCCCGTCCACCCCCCCGAACCCCTTTCCCGGTGACCTTCCTGACACACCCGGCTGCCGATAGAGCACTCTGCGACTCGACGCTCTCCCGCTCTGGAAGTTTCTTAAAAAGTCCGACATAAATTTACCATGGGCCCAGCACTCCTGCTGTTGGAATGCACCCAAGAGAACTGAGAGCCCGCGTCCCTGCAGGACGGACGCACGAACGTTCACAGCAGCATTATGGGAAGAGCTAAGAAGTGGAAGTGACCCGAATGCCCGTCGCCTGGTGAAGGGACAAGAAATAGGTCGTCTATTCATACAGCGGACTATCCTCCGTCCGTAAAGACAGTGATGTGCTCGTCACACAAGCTACGACGCGGGTGAGCCTTGAAACTACCGTGCTAAGTCAGACACACGAGGCCACATACTGGAGAACTACGTGGACACAAAATGACCAGAGCGGGCAAATCCAGAAAGTCACAAAGCAGATCCGCAGTGGCCGGGGGCGGGGGGACTGCGAATCGGCATTTGGGGTTCTGAACCCGGGTTAGGGTGATGCTTACATCATACTGTCCATGTACTAAAAGTCTTTGAAAGGTTTCCCCTTAAAAGGGGTGAATTTTTCGTACGCAAGTATTATCTCAGTAAAGCCATCTTTAAAATGCCAGGGTCCTGGGGCACCTGGGAGGCTCAGTCCGTTAAGCATCCAACTTCGGCTCAGGTCGTGATCTTGTGGTTCATGAGTTCGAGCCCCACGTGGGGCTCTGTGGTGACGGCTCAGAGCCTGGAGCCTGCTTCAGATTCTGGGTCTCCCTCTCTCTCTCTCCCCTCCCCTGCTTTGTCTTTTAATGTTTAATAAATAAACATTAAAAAAAAAAGGCACACCAGTGCCCTTAGGTAAGTCCCATACTCGAGAGGGCACCCAAGGCCTCCCATGGCCAGCCTCGCCCACCTCCGGGCCTCAGCACCCCTGTGTCCTTGACTCCAATGTGCCAGTGACGCTGCTGGGCACACTTGTGCCTTTGTCCAGACTGCCCCTGCTGCACAGTAGGCCTTCCTTCCTTTGTTTCCTGACCACTTCCTGGTCCCTCAGCCTCAAAGATGACACCTCTTCCAAGAAGCTTCCCCATGGTGAGGGAGCCAGCTTGCACGAGCTTGCACAAACAGTTACCCTCGCTAGAGAGAGGAAGTCCCAAGAAAGGCCCCCAGCCCCCTCAATAATCTCCCCGCTGCCTCCAAGCTCCTCCCGGATAGAAATTCAGGAGCTGTTACTGGTTCCCGCCCATCCCCAAGACAGATGCGACACTCTACGCCCCTGGTCCTGTGGTACCTGTGGCTCCTGAGAGCTCCGTCCCAGGGTGATGTTTTTATGATTGCTTGTGTCTCTGCCCCAAAGGACCATGAAATCCTCAGGCAGAAGCACCCAGTTCCTTCGGTTTCTAGACCTCCCAGCTCCCAAGTCCTGAGCTCCTGACGTAGAAAGTATAGCTTGTTGAGCTCTGAAAAAAGCAGCCCCCAAAACCACAAGAAGTGGGCTTCTTGATGGGGAAGCTCAATATACATGCAGGAAATCGACTTGTCCATTCATTCATTCAACCAACACTTTCGGGGTATCTCCCGGGTATCAGACATGATGGCGAGCCCGAAAAATACCACACAGCAGCATGTAATACATAGCACTTCCCCTGTGTGAAGCACGGACCTGTGTTAACACATTCAGCCCTCACACATCCTAGAGATAGGCTGTTTTTATCCCCATAGTAGAGATGAAGAAACTGAGGCACACAGAAACTTTAAAACTTGCCCACAGTTACACAGCAGCGGGTGAGGCAGGATCTGAACCCAGTACCTACTATTTATAAGGCCAGACCCAGTGGCAGGCACTTCCTCTGTGTGACCTTGGATCCTGACCCTTTCAGGGTTGAGGTAACAGAGGTTTGGTACCCCAAAGTCACATGGCCGCTTCGGTGACCGACCAGGGTTTTGAAGCCCTGTGGGTCAGAGTGTGGGCTCTTTCTGCTTCCCGAAGTACAGCAGATGGAGTGTGGGTCCTGAGGGGCTCAGGCTGCAGGGGACCAGGGAAGGTGTTGGAGGACAAGGCAGCTTGGGGAGATGAGCATGGCCCCAGCTGAGGGGAGGAGTGAGGGCTATTCCCAGGCCAGGAAAAAGCTGAGCTAAGGTCTAGGTGGAAAGAAGGAACTGGGGCATGAAAGGGTCTCTGCGATGGAAGGATTCGCTTCCCAAGAATCGGATCTCAAATCCATATACGTGTCCTACCACCACTGCCATGCCCCGTCTAAGGACCATCTCTTCTGGCCCACATTGTCTATGTCTCTACACTGGGTGAAGTATAGGATGAACTATTGGGGAAGTGAGGCTTGTATGTTTTGTTTAACATTGTATCTCCAGTACCTGGAAGATGGATGGATCAATATGTGGATGGATGGATGGATGGACAGATAGATGGATGGATGGATGGATGGACGGGAAGATAGATGAATGGATGGATGGTTGGGAAGATGGATAGATGGATGGATGGATGGGAAGATAGATAGATGGATGGATGGATGGTTGGGAAGATGGATGGATGGATGGATGGATGGTTGGGAAGATGGATGGATGGATGGATGGATGGATGGATGGATGGACGGACAGGAAGATAGATGATTGGATGGATGGTTGGGAAGATGAATGGATGAATGGATGGTTGTGAAGACAGATGATTGGATGGATGGTTGCAAAATAAATGGATGGATGGATGGATGGATGGATGGATGGAAAGATAGATGATTGGATGGTTGGTTGGGAAGATGGATGGATGGATGGATGGATGGATAGATGGATGGGACTGGAGAAGGCCATTCCTGTGTGTCGCTGGGGAACAGAGAGGACAGTAATGACCATATCTAGAGGGACAATTTCTATCACAGAAAGATAAGGCCTTGCCTGGGGCAAAATGAATGAGATGAATGAGCAAACTCCACGGACCCTGTGCCACTTCCAATCAATTTTCCTTTTCGTCTCTCAGATTATTGGTGGATGTTCTTGTGACCAGTGGAGCCAAATCCTCACAACAAAAGGCAGAAGTACCGAAGGACTATTTAATTTGCTTTCTTGCTCTCACGTCTTCCACCTTGAGGTGGTAGCATGGGCCTCAGCTGCCTGCGAGGGCCACGTTCAGGGGGTGCGGAGACGCTCCATCCAGACAAGTCTGCCCTCTGCGCTGAGGGCTCAGGGAAGGCCCTCGCAGGGAGAAGGGACCCCGGGAACAGAGCGCCCTCCTTCTGCACCGGAACTCCATCACCACGCGGTCCCACCTTCCAGGACAACTGACTCCTACCTACCACCCCCGCCCCATCTTCTGCCATGATTCCTGGCGGCCCCGTACCTTTCCAGAAACATCTACATCAGAAATACCCAGACGTGTGTCTAAAAACGGACATCTAAGTCGGCCACTGCAACAATATCAGCAGTAGCAAAGGCCAGAAGCAAGCCATTTAACTGGTCCGTTCACTGAAGACTGTCTAGCGAAACAGCCGCTAGTATTTAAATTCTGGTACAGGCCATATAATGTCACAACAGGCAGCCAGTAAAAAGAATCGGGGAGGTGTTTACAGACTGAGGCAGAACACTCACTGTACCAAGATATATTGAGCTAAAAAACAAACAGCTAGGAAACACAGCACTTTGACTTTGGAGTTTTAAAAAGAGGGATATATACGCACACACATGCACACACACACATGTACGCGTGTGCACACACATACCCTCACACACTTGCATATGCATCGGATATACTGCGAAGAGGCCAACAGTGGCTGTCCCCGAGGGGAGGGTCTGAGGGACTGAGAGTCACAACAGGAGGGACACGTGACTTTCATTCCATCTGCTTCTAACCTGGTCATGCTGGTGCCGTGAGCGGGCGTAACCGTTCCCCCACCCCGCCAAAAAACGGTCAATGTAAAGCTACTCCTTACTGCTCTCAAGGAAACCATGAGAACCCCACAGCTTAGGACACAGAGAAGAGGAACGGCCGCCGCCCTCGATGCTGCCGGGGGCTCCCCGCGCCAGAGTGCTCGCTGCACCTGTGTGGAGCTCCTTCGGGAGAGTGACCCATCCAATGCCCCCTGCACCCCCGGGGGCGGGCCCTGGCATCACCCCCATCTTACAGATGAGGAAAACAGAAGGCGGAAGTGACGTGACTTGCCCAAGGTCACTGTCGGCTCCCAAAAGATACGTCTGCTCCGAAACTCAGAAGGCGACCTTATTGAGAATCAGGGTCCTACAGGGGGAATTAAGGATGTCCAGATGAGATGACCCCGGACCGGGGGTGCAGCCTCAGCTAATAACGGGTGTTCTTATTTCTGAGAGAAAGGAGGGTATGAGAGACGCAGGGAGAAGGCTGAGTAAAGAAGGAGGCAGAGACTGGAGTGGTGTCTCTACAAGCCAAGGAGGGCAGGCCACCACGCGGAGCCAGGGGACGGGCGTGGCTCAGTCTCCAGAAGGAGCCAACCCTGCCAATGCCTTGACTTCGGGCCACCAGAACCATGGGAGAACCAATCTCATTGTTTTTTGCCGCGATGTTTGCAGCTGCTTGCCGAGCAGCCCCAGAAAATGAGCACAGCCTTGTCCAGCTGGCCAACCGACACACGAAACGGTGCTCAACGTCACTCATCACCAGGGAAACACAAATCAAAGCCACACTGAGATACCGCCTCGCACCTGTCAGAGTGGCTACAGTTAAGAACACAAGAAGCTACAGGTGTTGGCGAGGAGGCGGAGAAAGGGGAACCCTCTTGACACTGTTGGTGGGAATGCAAACTGGGGCAGCCACTCTGGAGAACAGTATGGAGGTTCCTCCAAAAATTAAAAATAGAACTGCCCTATGACCCAGCGAGTGCACTACCAGGAATCTTCCCAAGGGACACAGGAGCGCTGATGCAGAGGGGCACGTGCGCCCCGATGTTTATAGCGGTGCTTTCAACAGTAGCCAGAGTATGGAAAGAGCCCGAATGTCCATCAGCTGATGAGTGGATAAAGAAGACGTAGTTTATGTACACAATGGAACACTACCTGGCAATGAGAAAGAATGGAATCCTGCCATTTGCAGCAACGTGGATGGAACTGGAGGGTGTTACACTGAGTGAAATAAGTCAGGCAGAGAAAGACAGATGCCATATGTTTCCACTCATGTGGAATTTGAGAAACATAACAGATGAACATCGGGGAAAGGAAGGAAACATAAAATACAAACAGAGAGGGGGGCAAACCATAAGAGACTCTTAAGTACAGGGAACAAACTGAGGGCTGCTGGAAGGCGGGGTAGAGAGATGAGCTAAATGGGAGATGGGCATTAAGGAGGGCACTTTCGGGGATGAGCACTGGGCGTCATACATAAGAGATGAGTCACTGGGTTCTACTCCTGAAACCAAGACTACACTGTATGTTAACTAAGTTGAATAAAAATTTAAAGAAAGAGAGAGAAGGAAAGAAAGAAGGAAAGGAAGGAAGGAAGGAAGGAAGGAAGGAAGGAAGGAAGGAAGGAAGAAGGAAGGAAGGAAGGAAGGAAGGAAGGAAGGACACAGTTTCACAGCTAGCAGGTGGCAGGCTGGGACTCCCACCCACGGTCCGCAGGACTCCAAACGCTCTGCTTTTTTGCCACCGTACTGTTCTTTTCTTTCTTTGGAAAACCCACACTCGTGCACTTGGTGGCCCTTCCTTCCAGGAGAAGAACAGAGGACAAAAACTTTAAGCTCCCCAGGGCACCGTGGAGAGAGAGACACCGAAGGCGGTGTCACCCCTCCTTAACTATGAGCAAGCTGCAGAGGGAGGTGGCCAGCACTGACTCGACCACAGGCCCCTCGTCCTGGAATCAGGGAATACAGACGCCTGTGCCCAGGAGGAGACACCTGCTCAGGAACAGAGCAAAACAGGAAACCCACTCAACACCGATGGAGGAAGTGGGCATGGGGCAGAGGAAGCGAGTGCCCTGTGGTCAGAACCGGCGGAGAGTGACCACCGCCCTGGGGCTGGCCCGCACAACCTCCACTATTTTAAGGACTGACTTCGAGACGGACAGACGGATGGGCTATCTCCGTGCATCTGCTTCGGGGGAAAAGGCAGGGATTCTGGGCAGCCCTGGGAGATTTATAGGGTCAGATGCCCGTCCTGCGGCCTTTCCCCCCGAGGCCCCCAGGAAAGAGGCAGCGGGCTCCAGGGAAAGGCCTGGAAGCTGCCAGGGCGGCTCCGCGCCGGGGGCTGCGGGGACCTCCGGCCCGAGACACTCCCATCGGAAACACACGGCCTCCGAGCGTGGGAAGCCGAGAGAGCGACCGCTACAGGGACGAAGAGGGCTCGATGAGGGCACCACGCGCTGACCCTCGACTTCCTGGCTCGTCCTGCCTCCGGCCGGAGCCTGGGCTCACATCCTGCCCCCACAGACCCCTCCGGGGGCGCACCCACTGCCTCTGCCCACACCTCCCTCTTCCTGCCTGACCCGTTCCCATCGAGGTGAAACTCGCAGAGCACAAAATTAACCGAATGAAGCGAACGGTTCGGTGGCGTGTCGTATATTCAGAGCGTTGTGCGCATCTAGTTCGAAAACCTTCTTATCAGCCCCAGAGAAAGCCCCCGCCCAGTGAGCAGGCACTCTTCCCCCCACACCTCCTGTAGCTGCCAGCAGCCGCCAGGCTGCTTTCTGCCTCTACGGGTTTACCTGTTCTAGACGCTTCGTGTAAATACAAGCGCACAGGACGTAGCCTTTCGTTCCCCCTGTTGTGACATGTATTGGAACTCCCTTTCTCTTTATGGCCGAGTAGTATTCCATTGGGTGAATAGACCATCGTTGGTGGCTCCGTTCATCCACCGATGGGCATTTGGGTTGTTTCTACCTCGTGGCTGTTGTGAATAGTGCTGCTCTGAACATCCAAGTACAAAGTTTCGTTTGAGTGCTGGTTTTCCACTCTTTGGGGGTACAGCCCCCAATCCGTTCTTGAAATGGCATCTTGGAAGTCACGTCCTCTATGATTTTCTCTGAGTTTATACCTCCCGGGACTTAAGTTGGAGGCCTTTTGAATGCATGCCCCCTCTGGATTCTGTGTCTCCCTCTCTCTCTGCCCCTCTCCTGCTCATGCTCTGTCTCTGTCTCTAAAAAATAAATAAACATTAAAAAAATAAATAAAATGGATAAAATTAGAAGGTGCTGATGGCCGCATAACCCCATAAATTCACTAGTGACCAGGGAATTGAACCCCTTAAACGGATTGATTTGTGGTGTAAAATTATACCCCAAGAGGGGCACCTGGGCGGCCCAGCCGGTTCAGTCTCCAGCTCCTGATTTCAGCTCAGGTCAGGATCCTGCAGTTCGTGGGACTGAGCACAGAGGCAGGCTCCGCGCGGACAGCAAGGAGCCTGCTTGGGATTCTCTCTCTCCCTCTCTCTCTTTCTGCCCCCCCCCACCTGCTCACGTTCACATGTGTGTGCACATACGTGCTCGCTCTCTCTCAATATAAATAAACATTTTAAAAATAAATCAATAAATTATACCCTCATAAACCCTTTTAAAAACACTATGTTAATTTCACACCATCTCTGCATGAGGAGGTCGGACGCCTTAAACACAGCTGCTCATTTTTTCAGAACTTACAAAACTGCTTCTCACGTCTCTCCTGCTAGGCCGCCAGCCGCTGGAGATCAAGGGCCGGCCTGATTCCAGGCGCCAGAAACAGTGCTTGATACATAGCAGGTACTCAAGAAATGCTTTCTCTCTCTCTCTCTCTCTCTCTCTCTCTCTCTCAAGGCAAGTGAGACCGAAGCAACGGTCAACACTTATGTCTGGGGTCAGATTATCGCCTGGCACACAAGTCCTGACCCCCGACTGCGTGCCACCCCAGGAAACCTGAACTTCACGGAGGCCTACTTAGTCTGCTGTTGAGAGGCGCGGGACCAGCGTGGGAGCCCGACGGGCACAGCGATGACTTCGAGCAGCCAGCAAACGCCGGGGGCGCCCGGGCGGCTCAGCCGGTTCAGCATCTGACTCTTGACAGCGGCTCAGGTCACGATCTCGCAGTTCATGGGTTCGAGCCCCGCGTCGGGGTCTGTGCTGACGGCGCGGAGCCTGCGTGGGCTTCTGTCTCCCTCTCTCTCTGCCCCTCCCCCACTTGCTCTCAATCTCTCAAAATAAATAAAATTTTTAAAAAGGTGAGCAAAAGCTACAATGGGTGCTTCCCCGAAGTAGAGTCGGCTCTGCTGCTGCCGGGGAGGCGGGAAGTCTTCGCCCCTGCAGTGACGCCGAGCCACAAGGAGAAAGACGCGTCCTGGCTCCCCAGGAGGAGACGTCAGGAAAAGAGAGCACCTCGGGCAGGGGGCCGGGGACACGGGAGGACAGAGATGGAAAGGACAAAGACCAGCAGCAGAGGCCTGCGGGGCCGGAGTTGGCATTCCGGGGCCCCTCGGCCCCGAGACCCAGAGTCGGCCTCGCCTCACGCCCACCCCTAAGCGTGCCTCCCTCCCCTCCCTCCCCCCTCCCCCCCCGGCCCCCCCCCCGCACGGGGTCCGGCCTTGGGTGTGCGAGTCCGCGAGTGAGATTTCCGAGGAGAAGAAGGGCTCCCCACCCCCCCTCCCCCGCCCCGCCCTGGCCCCGCGGCCGCCGTAAGGCTCTCAGGGGAGGCCCGGCTCCCACGGGCCGGCTATTTCGGCCCGAGCCCAAACACCAGCTTGGGGCTTTCGGCCGGGGAGCCGGAGGCCTGCGGGCTGGCCATAAAAGGAGAGAACTGAGCCGGGGACCGAGGACAGCCCCGGGCTCACCGCTTCTCTCCCCCCCCCCCCACGCCATGCTACCGCGGGACCCAGCGAGGGGGCAGCGGCCGAGCCCGTGTCCCCGTCGGGTCGCCACGACCCGCCCCCCTCGCCGCAGCTGGTCTGCACGGTGTGCCCAAGAGCGGAAGCCCACCTAAGGCCACACATGGGGGCGGTTGTCAGAGGGTCCCAGACCCGCCATGAATGTCAGGGCTCGGCCTCACCTGCGGGTCCTTAATGGAGGACAGGGAATGCCGTGTTCCCCGTGCACTGTCCCGATGAACCCCGGCAACGACTGGGGTGGGCACGGTGGGTAGCCTCACGGGACAAAAGGGGAAACTGAGGCACAAAGAAGTGAGTGCACGGGCACAACAGGGATTCGAACCCAGCTCAAGAGCCCATGCCCGAACCCACCAGCCTGTAGGTGGGGGCCCTTCTCTTTCTCTGGCCTTAGTCTCTCCCTTCTCCTCCCTTCTCCCTCTTTTCAGAGTGGGTAGCACGAGATTCTGAGTGGGAAGAGCTACAGTTTGAGGGTTTGTGCGGGACCCCAGCAGGAATTTTCCAGAACTACACGGAGCTCTGGCACTTTTTTTTAAGTTTATTTATTTTGAGAGAGAGAGCGAGCGAGAGCAGGGGAGGGGCAGAGAGAGGGAGAGAATCCCAAGCAGGCTCTGTGCTGTCAGCACAGAGCCCAACTCGGGGCTCGATCCCACAAACCACAAAATTGCGACCTGAGCTGAGATCAAGAGTCAGAGGCTTAACCGACTGAGCTGCCCAGGCATCCACCCCACCCCCCACCCCCGGAACTCCCTTCCGTAGCACGTGTATTTGTGCAACGACGTCATTCATACCTGCCTTCTCCCTCACCTCAGGCTGTCCCCGCCGAGCAGACGGTGCCCCCCCCCACCAGCCCACCCCCCACAGTGGGGTCTCAACGAACACCGTTGAATCAAATGGCACACAAGGAGCCCGATGCCCTCTGGGGCAGGGAGGACACACGGGGAGGAGGCCGGAGCGTGCGTTTCTCACCAGCAAGCCTCAGCCAGAGCTTCCTGAGCCCCGAGAGCACGCCTGCCCCTCGGACTCCGCACTCACCGCTGGTCAGAACACGAGCTCGCCCCGGCCCTCCGCCCTCCGTGTCGGCCGCCACCAGGCGGTCCATCAAGGCTCATCCGACTCACGATGACCCCTCGCGCTCACTCATTTCCTGGCAAAGAACCTGCCCATCTCAGGATAACTCAGCACCAACCTGCTCGTCGCAGCGTGTCAGCGAGGACCAACCGACGCAGGCAGACGGAGCCACCCCTCCCCCCCCCCGCCCCCCCCCCCCCCCGCCAGGCCAGACACGGAGCCCGGAGCCGCTGCGGAACCTCCCAGAGGCCGAAAACCATGCATCTGGTCCCCCCTCTGGGGGTGTACTGCAGGAGCACCGTCTCCGGAGCCAAAGGGCTTGGAAAATGACTTCCCGGCTCCGCCTCCTGGGCACGACGCTCTTCTTGGGGGGAAAAGAGGGATAAGAACCCACACCCTTCGAGGACGCGGAGACGGTGGCGTAAGACGGACACACAAATACAGCTCCCCACGGCACGCTGGGGAGCTCGGGGCTCGCCGAGACTACCACCAGGGACTTTACAGTCACCATCCAAACAGTGATTTCTGGATCAAAAATCTAGACCCCTTGCCGAGGGGGTCTAGACGACGGGGATTCTGTCCCAAGAGGATGGGGCATTAGGCCAGGTCCAGCCCTTTCTGATGAGAAGGCCTAAGCTGGCCCGGGGCCTCAGTTTCCCGGTCTGTTCAATGGGGCAATAGCACTATGCTACCACACCGCCTCCGAAGGAAGATAGATGTTTTGAGGGCGGCACAGGGTGACATCTCCAGGTGGCCACTGGGCTCTAGGGCCAAGTCACCCAGGGCGCTGAGTCACCTTTTTGTTTGTCTCAGAGCACTGAGCCGGGGCAGGGGCGGGGGGTGGAGGGCACACGGGTGCCCTTGCTCTCTCTGCCAAGTTGGCAGAGCGGCCTTTGGGGGGTTGGTGAGCCTGAGCTGGCCCCCCCACCCAGGGCCCACCAACCACGGACAGACGGGTGCGACTGAGTGTGGCAACTTGCCAAGGGAGAGAGCGTGGGGGGTCAGGTCCTCCCGCGCCCCCCCCACCCCCCGAGCGTGCTCTCGGCTTAAAGAGGGTTTGAGCTGACCCAGGCCGGCTGGCTGCTGTTTCTGTTTCAATCCCCTGAGAGCGGCCGTTTGGGGCTAATTACACGAGGACAAAACACGTCCCGACGCTCTCCGGCACAGGGTACCACATCCCGAGGGCTGCGCTCAGCGCAGCAGAGGGAAATCCTACGTGCCTTCCACACCCTTCTCCCTCCACCCGCACCTGCAAACCGCTGCAGGGGAGGCGGAGACCCAAAGGGCTTCGTCAGGGGCCGTGCTGTCCCCACATGTACCACGGGAATTTACCCCAGTCGACACACTGTCCTCGGCAGCAGTCTTCAACACCCTGATCTGTAAGAAGACAGACCTTCCAGGAACAAACAGCCTTCCACGGGACAGTCAGGGGGCTCAGGGCAGCAGCCCGGGCCACCCACCGACCGGGCAAGCCTTCGGCTTGGGCTTCAGATAAACCCAAGTTCAAATCCAGCTCTGACATGTACGGGACCTTCGGCGAGTTCTTCTCCTCTCTGAGCCTCAGTTTCCCCAGCTATAAAATGAGGCTAATAAGAGCGGCTGCGTGGCCGCCTGGGTGGCTCAGTCGGTTAAGCATCCGACTTCGGCTCAGGTCACGATCTCGCTGTTCGTGGGTTCGAGCCCCGCGTCAGGCTCTGTGCTGCCAGCTTGGAGCCTGGAGCCTGCTTCCCATTCTGTGTTTCCCTCTCTTTCTGCCCCTCCCTTGCTCGTTCTCTCTCTCACTCTCTCTCAAAAATAAATAAATGTTAAAAAAGTTTTAAAATAATAGCACCTGTTTCCCGTGTTGGATTATGCGACAAGTCACGTAAACACAGGCCCAGGTGCACGTGCACGCGTGAGAAGGAATGAAGGGGAAAGTAATGAAAATTTTTGAAACAAGACAGTTTTTACTGTTTCACGAAAACTAGCAAGGAAAATGTTAGGGCCAACTTTGTTGGCCTTCTTGGCTTCTTAATTTAGTATTATCCTTATCGTAGATTACATATATGGGCACTAAAATAGTTTCAAGGCTTAATTTTATTTTTTCAATGTTTATTTATTTTGAGAGAGAGAGTAGAAGCCAAGGAGGGACAGAGAGAGAGGGAGACAGAGGATCTGAAGCGGGCTCTGTGCTGACAGCAGTGAGCCCGATGGGGGCTCGAACCCACACACCGGGAGATCACAACCTGAGCTGAAGTTGGACGCTCAACCAACTGAGCCACCAGGTGCCCCAAGGCTTAATTTTAAAGATCTTAGTCGGATCTCGTTCACCTTGTAGGTTTGGGGTAAGGATTAATGGAGAATCTTCCTATAAAGTCCTCAGCATGGAGCAAGTGCACAATAAAAATCCACTATTATCCTTATCATCTCTTCGGAAAGGAAGGTTTGAGCAAATTCCAGGGAAGGATAACGGGTTGAACGCACGTACTCAGGGCTCCTGCCTCCCCAAACCTGAGGGACGTGGCAGCAAAGGGATTTTTCAAACACACGTGAAGCAGCTGAAATGAACCGGAGAAGAGAGAATCCATAGCAACAAAATCTGGGAAGACAGGACGAGGGACGGCAGTCCCAGGAAAGGAGTGGGAGCCGACAACGGGGAAGACTGGGAACCCGCTGATTTCATCCCAGAATCCCCCTGCGTGCCTTCCCCCGCCCCACCGGCCAAACCACAGTAACCCGCAGCACCAGGAGGACTTACAAACATAAAGATCGGCTACAAGTGTGTTTGACGGGCTGCTAGGCAGGCCGGATACCTTCCACACTCCCTGCAGCCAAGGGGCTGCCCTTCCTGCAACCCACAGAGAGGGGGGGATTTTATTCTCTGGAGAGCATTCGACAGGGAGTCTCTGGCCTGGGATGCGCCAGGGACCATGCAGAAAGGATTGTGTGTAAGTTTCATTCATAATTTGAAACCCTTAGCTTCTTAACTAGACCTTCGAAATGACAGTACACAGGGGCGCCTGGGCAGCTCAGTGGGTTAAGCATCTGACTCTTGATTTTGGCTCAAGCCATGATCCCACGGTTCATGGGACTAAGCTCCATGTTGAGGTCTGCTGTTGGCACAGAGCCCGCTTCGGATTCTCTTTCTCCCTCTCTCGCTGCCCCTTCCTCTCTCGCTTGCACGTGTGTGTGCACACGCACTCTCTCTCTCTCCCTCTCTCTCTCTCACACACACACACACACACACACACACACACATACACACACACAACCAAAATGACAGTGAACAGATCTTTACCCTCCAGGCAGAAGATTGCACAAATATTCCCTGAAAAATCTGCTCAGCCCAAAGAAAGAAGGAAAGAGCTACTGGAAGTGCCCAGTAAATAGCCAACCTCATCACCGGCACGCTGTCCCTGTAAGTCTGGAAGACCCACCGATGCTATGGTGTCCACGCACCGAAGCACCTCTGATGCATGGACAGCCAAGAATCAGCAGACTTCTGAAGGCTATGAATATGTCAGACAGAAATGGAAATAGATCAATGAGAAAATAACCGTCCTGGAGGAAACAGAGAAGTGGCATAGAGAAGAATTCTCCAAGGAAAAGGACATCACATCACATTGGGAAAAAATGCCATGAGAAAGGAATATTCAGGAAACAAAACAGAGTTCTTGGAAATTAAAAAAAAAAATACACACACACACACAGAAACAGAAATTAAAACTTAACGGAAGGTGTGTAAGACAAAGTTGAGGTAACGGCCTAGAAAAAAAGGGATAAAAAGATAAGGAGATGAAAAAGGGAAGGTGCCAGAGTTCTATTCTGGACGTGAGAAAACTTCTAGAGCAGCAGAACAGGGAATTCACAGCGAAATAAATCATCGAGGAAGCAATTCACAAAAATGTCCCAGAATTTAAGGCCACGAGTTCACAGATTAAGAGGGTCCATGAAGTCTCCGCCACAATGGGTGAAGACAGATCCATGACAAATCCCATCATCCCGAACAGGAGGACAAAGGAGGGTATAAAGCTTCCGGAAAAGGAGGGGAAAATTTGGTCCCATAAGAAGGATTAAGAATCAGAGTGGCTTTACTCTGGAACACAGTATGGAGGTTCCTCGAAAAGTTAAAAATAGAACTACTCTACGACCCAGCAATGCACTACTAGGTGTTTATCCAAGGGATACAGGTGTGCTGTTTCGAAGGGGCACATGCACCCCAATGTTGACAGCAGCACTATCAACAATAGCCAAAGTATGGAAAGAGCCCAAATGTCCATTGAGGGATGAATAGATAAAGAAGATATGGTGTGTATATACAATGGGATATTACTTGGCAATCAAAAAGAATGAAATCTTGCCATTTGCAACTACGTGGATGAAACGAGAGGGTATCATGCTAAGCGAAACTAGCCAGTTAGAGAAAGACAAATATCACATGACCTCACTCATGTGAGCGCTTTAAGATACAAAACAGATGAACATAAGGGAAGGGAAGCAAAAGTAATATAAAAACAGGGAGGGGGACAAAACATGAGACTCTTAAATATGGAGGACAAACAGACAGTTACTGGAGGAGTTGTGGGAGGGAGATGGGCTAAATGAGCAAAGGGCTTAAGGAATCTACTCCCGAAATCATTGTTGCACAATATGCTAACTAGGACGTAAATTTTAAAAAATTAAATAAATAAATAAATATAAATATAAATATAAAAAGAATCAGGTCGACTTTTATCTTCTCAAAATTAACACAAGCTAGAAGGCTGTGAAGCGATGCCTTAAAAATTCTGAAAGGAAACTATTTGTCGCTTGAATTTTAAACCCAGCTAAACTAGCCCTTACTAATGTATTAGCAAAACATCCAGTCTTCAGACAAGATATGCAGGATCTCAATCGGCCTCATATACATCCTTTCTTGAGAAGGTACTAGAAAAGGTGCCCCATTTAAATAGGAGGGCAAATCAAGAAAGAGGAAAGCATGAAACCAGGACCCAAGGAATTCACCAAGAGAGCACTGAAGCGAATTTTAAACCTGGTAAGGAAGGTCCCAGATGTCAGCTACCAGTCATGAAAGGTAGCCAGAGCAGGTTAGAAGGCTCCCGCACTAACCACTGTCAAGGAGAAGCTATAAGTAGGGTCCCCGACACATATCTAGACATAGTAAAAGATGATTAACACATGTAGAAAGAGAATCTGGGGTACAGTTAATGATTAAGTACATCCATTCATTTATCAATAAATATTAACTTAGCAGCTACTATATGCTGGGCATTAGTAATGCTGGAGACACAGAGATGAAAAGGCAGATAAGAATGGAGTCTGGCTCTTGGGCAGTTTACAGGTCCTCAGGAACTTGAGGGATCAATCATTTAACACATTTCAAATACTACATTCTATATTCACCGCATGTGTTATCCACCCCTTCCCAACCCCACCTACTCACACCCATCTTGTTCTACAAAAACCTTGTGGAGGAAGCTACAGCTGCTCGCTTTATGTCTCCAACAAGATAGGAAGCTCGGGGTGCCTGGATGGCTCAGTCGGTGGAGCGTCCAACTTCGGCTCAGGTCATGATCTCACAGTTCGTGGGTTCGAGCCCCACGTCAGGCTCTGTGCTGACAGCTCAGAGCCTGGAGCCTGCTTTGGATTCTGCCTCTCCCTCTCTCTCCCCCCCTCGCCTGCTCCTTCTCTGTCCCTCTCTGTGCCTCAAAAATAAATAAACATCGGGGGGAAAAAAAGGACAGTAAGCTCATTGTGGATCCCAGCCGAGGGAACTTGCAGACTGCGACAGCGATATTTATTGATGGGGTCACAAACTCTGCCTACGCCTTCCTTTGCAAAAACCACGTTTCCCCTTTATAGAGTAAAAGTTCTTTTCCCAAAGCTTCCACTCTTTTTTTCCCCCATGACCTGTTTTGGAGTCTGTCACGACCAGTTTTCCAGAAAGGACCAGGCAATGCCAAAATGAATGCATAAGGAGCAACTGCTGATTAACATTTAAACTAAATAGTTCTGAACATCTTTTCTGGACGTGCATGCTCACAGTTAACGGCTTTCCCTTGGGGGTTAAAATGTGCCTACATTTCCAAGTCATTTTCTATTTCGTATATAATTTGGTGTTAAAACGTGGAGCCTGAAGAGAATGAAATGTATGGACATGGCAGAGTCTTATCATCAAGGGAAACAGCGCCCCCCAGCGGGGAAAAGCCAAGTGATCACAACACAAAAATATTCTTTGATGAGTCCACCGCGTAGGAAACCAGACCCCACCGAAGCAGCCCTCTCTGGCCCCCATCACTGCCTCTTATCCAACTCGGCAGCTGTATCTTGCCAATGATTGGGGGTCAACACCCACCATCGTCTATGCACACACAGAACAAAGCAGCAGCTGTGCAAAACTAACCATTTTTCTGAAGGCACAGCGTGCCACGAAGCCAATGAGCTCGGAAAGGCCACGAAGGTAGTCGGGTCGATTCACGACTAAACTGTGATGGAGGAGCCGTCACAAACGACAACATGGCGCGGTGGGGGAGGGCCAGTTTACGAAGCTCCCCCCCCCAAACAAAAGAACGCTTGGGGAAACGGGTGACCCCTCTAATAAGTCTGCACAAATTATTCTCTTAGCTCGTGCTGCAGAAATCAAACACGACGATGTGAGGAATGCTGCGACATGCTCTCACGTGATTTTGTCCAAAAAAAACCCACAAAAAACAAAAACAACAAAAAAAGGTTAAAAAGAGTCAACCCTGGGGCGTCTGGCTGGCTCAGTCCGTTAAGCATCTGACTTCAGCTC